>JASEVX010000018.1:4317916-4611844 GCA_031761405.1 Serripes groenlandicus
AAAAGTTGTCCTCGCAGCGAGGGTGTTCGGATTTTATCCTTAACCCTTTCCCACCTGCAGACGTATTTTGACGGAATAGCAGCAGACGACTTTGGAAAACATTGTGACCAAAGGCGAAATTGCTCATGATGAGCAATTTCCCCTTTGGCCACAATGTTTTCAACTTTATTTAACAATTAAGCTAGATTTTATGGAGATTTTTCAGATTTTTCTTACTATGTTTTCAAAGTCGTCTGCAGATTTGTTGTATGTGGGAAAGGGTTAAGCGAAACAACGGCTCTTCTAAATGTTACCTCAGTGTGACACCGTTACCGGATAAAGCAAGTGTTGACGTCTTTGCAGCAGACGTCTGCAACCCTTTCCCACATACAACACATCTGCAGCAAAAGACTTCGGAAGTATCTCCAGCAAAAATGTGAGAATGTATAAATGAAGATTAGAGTTGAAGACATTGAGACAAAAGAATGAATTGCTCATCATTGGCAATTTCTCTTTTTGTCACAATGTTTTCAAAAGTCGTCTGCTGTCGATGCGTCTAAATGCGTCTCCAACGTGGAAAAGGGTTAGATAGAAATAAAGCTAAAAGAGGACAAATTGCTCCGAATGATTTTATTTATTTGTATTACTTGAACATTTCTCTTCTTATTTTTCTGATATCGTATGGATTCTCATAATTTGACGAAGTTATAAAAACGATATAGGAAAAAGATCGACATCCCACTATATGTTACAATTTCAAAGTCAATGTCGTAATAAAAAACAACAACTGTTTTTAACCCTTTCCACATACAATACAATACAATACAATACAATACAAATAAAGAAGATTATTATTTGACCTTTTCCACATACAAAAAAATACAATACAATACAAATGCAGCAAACTATTCTTTAACCTTTCCACATACAATACAATACAATACAATACAATACAATACAATACAATACAATACAATATAATACAATACAAATGCAGCAGACTATTTTTTAGCCCTTTCTACATACAACACATCTGCAACCGATTATTCATTGACTCTTTCCGTACATGCAAACTTAGTGTAAGGCTTTTAAAAACATTGTGACGGAATGAAAAATTGATCATATTGAGCAATCTCTCCGTCTGACTGAATGTTTTTTCAACTCTCTTCATTAGTTAATAATTATGCATTCAATTATAGAGATTTCTTTTTATTTTCGAGGCTGTTTTCAAAGTCGACTGCTGTAGATAAATATTCTCTTAGTCCTATAATATATGACTTATCACAAGCTCGAGCTTGTCAGCGGAGTCTTGTGTTATAGGACTGGATATTCTCTATGTATGATGATGTATGATGGTTAGAATAGTGAAAACATTATCAGCACTTTCTCCAATCGGAAAAAGTTTAATCCTTAGTATATATTGAAACCCCATGTTGTTGGTACTCAACAAAATAAACTGGATAGTCAGATACATTTCACATAACAAACATATTTTGACGCATCTGCAGCAGACGACATTTGAAAACAATGTAGTAAAAATAAATAATAACTCTCACAATGGGCAATTTCTCTTTTTGCCAAACTACGTTCATCTCTTTAAAATGATTGTTTGTCATCCGAGGCCTAGATAAGGAGGTGTCAACTCATCTTGTCCCAACAATATCTCTTGTATGACTCAACTTAGCCCTATGTTGCTGTTACTCAAAGAATCGTCTCACTGAGACTGAGACGATTATTTTGAGTACCAACAACATAGGGTTTGAGAGTCAAATAAGGATTTCGCGATGTGAAATACTCGTCTTATATAGAGCTCTGCTGTCATTCGTATGAGCCGTCCCACGAGAAAACCAACATTGTGGACTCTGCGTAAAGTATCGACCCGGATCAGCCTAAGCATGCCGCGCAGGCTTACCCGGGCAGACACTTTTCGCCACCTGTGGATTTTCTGTTCCAGGAATCATTACTCTATACCTCTATCCCCCTGTGGCGGAAGGTGTCAGCACGGATCAGCCTGCGCGGACTGCGCAGGCTGGTCTGGGTCGATACATAATGTTGGTTTTGTCGTGGAACGGTTCATATATATACATGTATAAAGATTCTACTAATATAAGCCTAGATATTTTAAAAGTCGCTTGCTGCATATTTGTCATATGTGGGAAAGGGTTACGTGAATATCCAATTTATCTCATCTTACCCAGGCATCTTTTTGTTTCCCTTTCGCTTGCAGCGTCTTACAAGGGCGTAGCTTTGCAATAATCAATGTGTAGGCCGTCTCGTGAGAAAATCAACATTCTGGACTCTGCGTAAAGTATAGACCCGGATCAGCCTAAGCATGCCACACAGGCCTACCCGGATATACACTTTTCGCCTCCTGTGGAGTTTCTGTTTCAGGAATCATTACTCGATCTATCCCCTCTTAGATGGAATGTGTCGGCCGGATCAGTCTTCGCGGACAGCGTAGGCTGATCTGGTCGATACATTACGCAGATGTCTATCGCCGCAGCTGCATTTTGAGAAAAAATGTGTAGGCACGTGCCTACAGTGGAGCTACGCCCCTGTCTAATGTTGTTATTACAGACTGTCCAGTAAATGACCCGTGATTAGTGGATTAATTATACGCCTCTCGCCGACGTGCACCTGTCATTGCTGCATGTTTTGCTGCGTGCATTTTTGTGATGGGAGGAGAACAACTAAAATTACAAAAACCTTGATTAATGGTACATAAACAACACAAAAGCGAGTTATTATTGTCTCTGTTTTGGCTCGATGGTTTTATTTAAAGTTATATAAATTTAAATTATATCCAGTAAACGGTAATTTGATTCGTCGGTTTCGATTGAAACGAAAATGATTCTTTGACTGAAAGCAATTGCGTTTATCATACAATAACTTGAATACATCACCGAACACCTTTGTGCATTTCAGTCAGAAAATCAATTTTATTTTTGGGACAATTCCAAATCAATGTACATGTCTGTAGTTGCTAATGTTATTTGTATGTATACTCTGGTGCATCAGCATAAAACACAGCAAATATTATATCAACATTTCAATGTCTATGTTAACAATTATCCAGCTTAACCCTTTCCCTCATACGACAATTCTGCAGCAGACGACTTTGAACATATTTTGTCAAATAATGGAAAATCTCTATCATTGAATGGATAACCTATGACTAAAAGTGGAAAACATTGTGAGAAAAGGAGAAATTGCACGTTCTGTGCAATTTCTTCTTTTGTTACTATGTTTTCAAAAGGCCGTCTGCTGCAGAGGCGTCAGAAAGCGTATATATGAGGGAAAGGGTTAAAACCTGCATCTGGTTTTGTGTTTTATTTGATCGGGGTTTACATTGGTATTTCAGTTATAAAATAATTATTTCTTTTTACTCTTTCAGCGCCGAATTGTTTAAAAGAGACTCTTCCATGTTCAAAATTGGGCGTCTCCATTTCTCATGTAATAACAATTTGGACTATTTTGATAACTAAAAGGCAAACAATGCTGATTTCAGGTGAGACAGCTCGTTACGAGCTGACTCGCCTGAATCAGTATTGTTTGCAAAAACCTCAATATTGCCTTTGGCGCTGAAAGAGTTAAGCAATCAACTCCAATTGCAGTGATTGTCCATACAATATGTTCATGATCTCTGAAAGTATCATCGCAAGAAAACAAACTGAGCCTTACTGTCGGTTGATTGATTTGGGTTTAACGCCGTTTTCAACACTTTTTCCGTCATATCTCACACCGGTACTCCACACAACAGCCTTTCCAAGCAACTGACTGCTTTTCCACATAGACTGTTAGCCGATTGGTGCCGGTTGTTACAGTGGCTTTTGTCCAACGTTGGAAAGAATGTTGATCGGAGTACATGTAGTGGGTTTCGTACTCACAACCCCGGGATTGACAGCTCGTGTCTCTATCGACTGAGCTACCGGGGCTCATTCTGTCGGAAAACTAACCGCATGGCCTGTACGATCAATGTTGAACCAGATCAACCCGGGTATCCGTCCAGTTTGATCTGGTTCAGCACTCTTCATCAACTCAGTCACAGAAGGTTCGAAGACATTTCTGATATTAAGTGTATGTTCAGATCAGATAGTATGCGCATGCGTATCTTTATTTTAGCCCGTCCATTCGAAAAGGTACGCAGGAGCCGTTCCACGAGAAAACTAACACTATGGGCTCTGCGTAATGCTAATCCGGGTCGATACTTTCCGTCTCAGGAGGATAGAGGTATAGAGTAATGATTCCTGAAACTGAAAATCCACAGGAGGCGAACATTGTCTGCCCGGATTAGCCTGCGCGGCATTCCTAGGCAGAGTCCAAATTGGCGTTTGGCGTTTGTCAACATTGTAGATCCATCCAGTCTGATCGAGATCGACACTGTCCATTCCTTACTTAACATTACTGTTAGAAGCTTCTGTCGACTTATGTGAATATTCTGATAATATGTAGCAGAACGAGCTGAACCTACACTAATCGAATCGCTAGCGTTTGTCCTTTCTTACCTTATCCAAGCTTTATGAAGCTTCCGCAGATGACTTTTAAAACATTGCGACAAAAGTAAAAAATGCTCACGATGAGCAATTTCCTAATATTCTTAATATTTTTCAACTCGATTCAACTAAGGTCAGAGTAGGGTCTTGGCATTCAAGCTCACCGTAGAGATATTTTGAACATGTTGAAACAAAGGTTTGCTAACTACGGCCAAACATGGATTTCTTGAAATTCAAACTACGTTTATTACTACGTTGAACCACAGTTAACTACGTCTAACTACGGTCCACTACGGTCAACTACGGTCAACTACGGACAACCCCTACTACGGTCAACTACGTGCGTGACCATAAAGATGTGACCATAAAGATGTGACCAGGGCTTAAGACTAAACTTGTACATAAAAAGGTTTTCCATATTGTTCTTCAAATTATTTCAATGTCGGCTGTTGTGGGAATCGGTTGAACGCGCTTATTGTTGAGTTTCCTGGATCAGGCCTCAATGAAATGTTACTATTGCACAGTGTCGTGTTTGAGTCACTACTCGTTCATTCTTTTATCTTGCATTTGAGTAATTCATACCTCAAAATGACATTTATCGCAAACAGAAATATTATATCTGATTTATGAAAAAATGCAATTTTAATTAGCTAGAACATATGGCTTCGCTGATTCACAAACCTGTGGGATAAGTTCGTCCTTGGTTGTCGTGTACCCTTTACCATATGGAAACGAAACTTACTTTGATGCATCTGCAGCAAACTGATTTTGAACATTTCGAAGTACCATGTACTCAATATTCAACAATATTACCAATTAGAGCTTCATTTGTAGAACTTGTTCATGATATTTCCAATGGTGTTTGCTCTAGACTTGATGAATGTTGGAAAATATTTAATGTGGATTTAAAAAAAACACGGAAAAGCTGCGCCATGGTCCTTTTTGACAGATACATCAATTCGGTTGGAAACAGGGAAACTGTTCTCCGCTGTTCCAATAACATTGAACATTTACTTGTAGAATACTATACTCACTGGTAGTACTGTTGGAAACATAGAATCTGTATATAGACGACGACATTTTCGAGTACTGTTGGAAAAAGAGAAACTGCTCAAATTGTATTTTTCCCGCATTGTTTTCAACTTTGTATAGACATATGTATACATCTAATGTTAAAGATATTCCAATTTTCCTCAGATATTTTCAAATCGGAGACTTTGAAGAAATATCAATGGCATTTGTAATTCCTATCTAGCGGATGACGTTTGAAAAGTAATATGGAAAAAATGAGAAATAATTCAATCTGCGCTATGTTTCCTTACCCAAAACTGTTTGAATTGATTGATTGGAGTTTAATGCCGTTATTAACAATTTCTCAGTCATATCACGGCGGCCAGTTCACCTACTTATATGTTTCCTGGTTTTCGCACACCAGTACTCCACACAACAATATTCCCAAGCAACTGGCTGCTTTTCCACATAGACTTAGCCCATTGGTGGAAGACGAATGACGCATGTCGCATTGACTTTACTGTTTGAATATGAGCGCCTGTGTGGTGTAGTGGTAGAGCGTCCGCCCTGGACTGGGAGGTCTACAAAAGACTACTTTAAACATGGTATTTATGACTGCCCTCCTTAGCGCTCAGGGTTATAGTGGTTCGCATTATGACGGACTGACTGGTGTCAAAATAAATGGACCAGTAGTACTGGTAACCTACACAGGAAACATCGTGATATACCTGAACAAGCGGCCTATAACAACACACACTCAATCAATCAATGTTTCAATATGTTCTAGTTGTTTTACACTGTCCTCTTATGTTTTCAAAGCTGAGTTTTGTAGGAATATGTATGTCAGTTACATACATGTACTGTATAGCCTCTTCCGCCGTGATAGGTGTCTAAATTGGAAAACATTTGCATCAACTCATGTTATATTTATTTTGTAATTATTTCAACTAAAGCAAAGATAAAAGACTCAATTAACTTTGAAGAAAGTGGGGTTATGTTTAACATATTTGAGGTTAATAACCCATTCTTAGACCCAAAACATTTAATGTTTAAAGGATTCCAAGCCGATATCTGCCGGGGCATCTGCAGTACCCACTTTAGAAACGATATTGAAAAGCGTTCATCCACATGAAACAAAAAAAATCGAAAAGGATTCTGTCATCTTTTTAAATTCTGTTTATTTGAAACGCATTTAAGCGGACGTTATGTTAACCCTTTTGCTACCTGCAGACGTATTCTTACGCATATTTGAAAACATTGTGGCAAAAAAAAAAAAAATGCTCATTTTGAGCAATTTCTTCTTTTGCCACAATGTTTTCAACTCTTTTCAATGGTACTATTTCATTTTTAAATAATTTTAAAACATTTTGTTTGTATAGATGTTTTTAAAAGGGTGAAGTCACGCTCATAGGAAATATTTTGGCAACTCAAATCTGCCTATGCCATTTAAATAAAGGTCACTTTTGAAATCCCCGTAAAAAGGAATAAATAAAAAAGCGAACAATTGTTTTGAAATATGCATAATGCAAAAGCTGTTATTTTGCAAACTATTATATGCGAGCTACTCAGACCATTTTTGCATGTTCAACCATTTTGTATGTGTTTTGTATGGCCAATGGCACATTTAGTGATGACTTGCCTAATAAAATTATTTGAGTTTAGTTTGAGTTGACGATACAAGGCCAGTTCGGAAGAAACAGATTTTGATGCATAGGCGGCGGACAACCCTATAGATGATATATTGTTGGAAAAGAAGAATTAGTTCAAGACGAGTAATTACTTTCTTTTCGAACAAATTTCTACTTTTTTTTCTAGAAAAACAAATTGACTAAAATTATTATCTTCGAAAGACATGATTTCCAACCAATGTAAGAACTAAGCCACGACGTCACACGACAACCAATGTAAGAACTAAGCCACGACGTCACACGACAACTCACCATCGGGTATATACGACAAATGAGCCGTCCCGCGAGAAAAACAACATTGGGGACTCTGCGTAAAGTATCGACCCGGATCAGTCTAAGCAGGCTGCGCAGGCTAACCCGGACATATACTTTTCGCCTCCTGTGTATTTCCTGTTTCGGGAATCATTACTCTATACCCGTATCCCCCTGAGACGGAATGTGTTGGTCCGGATTAGCCTGCGCAGATTGATCTGAGTCGATACATTACGCAGAGGGCACAATGTTGGTTTTCTCGCGAGACACTAACAGACGCATTTGTGTGCATCTGTAGCACTCGACATTTGATAAAATTGTGGCAAAATAGGAAACTGCTCATGACGAGTAATTTATCCTTTTGACACAATGTTTTCAACCCAATTAAATACTCATATTTTAATCACAGAAGATTTCCGAATGTTTGCCTGGCTATTTTGAAATTCATCTGCTGAAGATTTGTTGTAAGTGAGAAGTGTTAACTGATTTTTAAAATTATAACCGCTATTATAGTGTCGTCTTAAATTATGAATAGACAAATCTTTTAAACCTGTTTTTTTTTCTTCTTCAGATATCATATTCTTTGAACCTCAATATTGGTTTCTCCTATTATGTTAATCGCTGGTGATTGTTAAACATCGATTTATTATTCATTTGTATTTCATTGCGACGATTGTATTTTCAAATTAGAAAGAGGGGAACAAAAACGATGAGTTAGTGAAGATTTAAAAAAGAGACTCTTTTGATTGAACGAACGTAATTGATAATGCAATGCGTATAATCATTGAACCGCTTCTTGAGAAAACGAGTCGTCACACGTCTGTTTGCAGGTTATAGTTAATGAAGCCGTTCTACGAGAAAACCAACATGGCGGACTCTGCGTAAAGTATCGACCCGGATCAGCCTAAGTATGCCGTGCAGGCTTACCTGGACCGACACTGTTCGTATCCTTTGGATTTTCTGTTTCAGGAAAAACTACTCTATACATCTATCCCCCTAAGACGGAATGTGTCGGCCGGATCAGTCTGCGCGGACAGCGCAGGCTGATCTGGTCGATACATTACGCAGATGTCTATCGCCGCAGCTTCATTTTGAGAAAAAATGTGAAAACCAACATTGTGGACTCTGCGTAAAGTATCGACCCGGATCAGCCTTAGCATGCTGCGCAGGATAACCCGGACAGAAACCTTTCGCCTCCTGTGGATTTTCTGTTTCAGGAATCATTACTCTATACCTCTATCCCCCTGTGACGGAATGTGTCGACCCGGATTAGTCTGCGCGGCATGCACAGGCTGATCCTGGTCGATACATTACGCAGATTCCAGTGTTATTTTTCTCGTGGAACGGTTCATATTTTTTTGTTTATTTGTTTGTTTGGTATTTTACGCCGCTTTCAACCATTTGTCAGTTATATCACGTCGTATCACGTCGTACCACGTCGTATTACGTCGTATCACGTCGTATCACGTCGTATCACGTCGTATCACGTCGTATCCTGGATAAGTAGCCAACTATATTATAGGTTATTGACCCTGTACTGTGAAATCATCGTTGGACCGAGTTCTTTGGTTGACGTTGCCGAGCTTGCGAGGCTACGTTCGCCAAAGAACGAGGTCCAACGATGATTTCACAGTACAGGGTCAATAACCTTTTTATTGCATACTTTCATATTGTAAACTATTTGCTTTATTTTATGTAGGTTTTTTTTTTATTATCTAGAATTGATAAATCTGCTTCCGAATTAGAAACAAACTGTTTGTTTACATAAGTAGTAATTTTTGTGCAAATGCCGTTTGAATTATAACGGTGACGTAATTTTTTTAAATGACGTCATGCACGTGCATAACCAACATTTTATACGCGGGTTTTAGCCTGTTTTCATGTCAAAAACGTACTGTTAGCATGAGACAGTAAGAAATTGTCCATAATCAATATATGAGAATTTAACATTACAAAGTCCCGTGAGGTTTAACAATGATATTTAGGTCAGCTATGTTTGTTTACATAACAAAAGTAGTCCCTAGCATGTTAATTATGCAGAATTTTCCCACGTCCTTATCTACGGTCATGATCACTCCTTGACAGCGGTCATGATCGAAAAATCATGACCACTTTCTTCAATGCAAAGTGAACGGGACAATATGAAAGTATGCAATAATATAGGTTATTGACCCTGTACTGTGAAATCATCGTTGGACCGAGTTCTTTGGTTGACGTTGCCGAGCTTGCGAGGCTACGTTCGCCAAGGAACGGGGTCCAACGATGATTTCACAGTACAGGGTCAATAACCCTTTTATTGCATACTTTAATATTGTAAACTATTTGCTTTACGTTGTGGAGGTTTTTTTTATTATATAGAATAGATAAATCTACTTCCGAATTAGAAACAAACTGTTTGTTTACATAAGTAGTAATTTTTGTGCAAATGCCGTTTGAATTATAACGGTGACGTAATTTTTTTTAAATGACGTCATGCACGTGCATAACCAACATTTTAGACGCGCGTTTTAGACTGTTTTCATTTCAAAAACGTACTGTTAGCATGAGACAGTAAGAAATTGTCCATGATCAATATGAGAATTTAACATTACAAAGTCCCGTGAAGTTTAACAATGATATTTAGGTCAGCTATGTTTGTTTACATAACAAAAGTAGTCCCTAGCATGTTAATTATGCAGAATTTTCGCACGTCCTTATCTACGGTCATGATCACTCCTTG
The DNA here is from genome assembly GCA_031761405.1 of Serripes groenlandicus. Lineage (NCBI taxonomy): Eukaryota > Metazoa > Mollusca > Bivalvia > Cardiida > Cardiidae > Serripes > Serripes groenlandicus. The sequence goes on from JASEVX010000018.1 coordinate 4,328,059, forward strand.
ACAGCGGTCATGATCGAAAAATCATGACCACTTTCTTCAATGCAAAGTGAACGGAACAATATGAAAGTATGCAATAATGGTATTTATTATATACCTACTATGAATCAAAGTATTTGATTGGACGAGAAGCAGTCACGTGTGATTCAATAAAAAATGACTATTTGACTCCTTTTCGCTTTTATTCTAAAATTCAGGTCCAATAGTCCATTTTCGAGTCAATATAGTTCATCTCTTATGACGTTATTGTTTGAAATGACGTCATGCACGTGCATAACCAACATTTTAACGCGCGTTATAATTTTATAAATAAACTAGTTAAATTATGCGTTTTTCATGAAGATATATAATAAAACAGCTATTTACTCCCTTTGAGTTCAATGGTAAAAAACTATTCTTCCTCGCAAATGACTATTGACCCGAAATAGAGAACTATTGACCTCGACTTCGTCTCGGTCAATAGTTCTCTATTTCGGGTCAATAGTCATTCACTTGGAAGAATAGTTTTTCACTATTGACCTCAAGAGGAGTAAATAGCTGTATAATATATCCTGACACAAGCGTGGGAGTCGTAACTATTATCCCAACACTCATGAACACTAAAGATGGAAAGCCATTACTGCTATTTTAAAAATCCTTGCATGGGTATACAAGACGAGAGTTCGTCTCGTTGTAAGATCGATACATATTTCGACTGAGTGAACACGAAAAGGGATCACTTTCTGGATCTTAGTTTCATCTCGATCAGACATTTGAACACACCGTCCCAGTATTGCAGTGGATAGAGTGTCCGCCATGGGAACAGGGAGCCAGGGTTCGATCCCTGATCGGGTCAAACTTAATGCTTTAAAACTGGTAATAATGGCTTCCAGCCTTGACGCTCAAGATTGTGTCAGTGTTATATATATTGTATCACTCCCTGTTGTATATACTTATAAATTATGTTGTATAATGGGCCGGTGGCCTAAATTACGAAATAAATATCTTGTATCTTGTATCTTGTTGTGGGTATATTATTGCGTCTGATTCATTTGTGTCATGATAAGATCTGTAGTGTTCGTTAATTATTCAGAAGACAAATGACGCGATATACATGTAACTGAAATAATGTATGATTGGTCTGAATCTCGCGGAGTGTGGCCTTGTTGCATTTATGAACATTGCATTAACAGTTGAGTCTTTGTATCCCTTAAATAACATCACAACCTTCATGGAAAGCAGTAGTCCAGTGGTTGAGCGTAGGTCCCTCGTATCAAAGGTCACGGGATTGAAACTCGTGATGAGCGGGTTTTGCATTTAGGATAGCAATACGGATAGCCAAGCTCATACGTTTATTCTTTGTAAAAAACAAGAATTGTAATCCAAGTATTTGCGCTCCCATACACTTTATTTGATGCCAAAACGAGGATACAATGATAACTATTTTCGTTTGACGAAGTTTCGTCTCTTGTGACCCATCTGTCGTCCAATTATTCATTCAGGTCAAATTACGCCAAATGCATCCGCCACCATGCTGCTATACAGCCAAATAATTCCTAAAGAAAACTTTGTTTGCGACGAAATGAGTGTACATGTATACCTTCACCATAATGTATTGAATATATGACATCGAGTTTACATTCATTGTAAATGTGTATAGAATGCACACTGGAAATGATTGATTTGATCACTTGTAGTATTTTGACCTTGTTTGAAAGTGAAAGTAGAGAATGTAAAAAACCAGTTTCGTCCTAGCTCGACTTCGTCCAAAATGACGGTAAGCAATTTCTTCTTGCATAATGCATGACAACCATTTTCTTTGGATTATTTTAAAGCTAAGAGGTAACTATTTTCAGTGACATAGCCGATAGGATGCTCTACATGAGAAACGCTTAGACGGTGTCACAATTGAAACTGGTTGATTTACATGGAAACAAAGACTGCATTTATTTGGTATATTGTGACCTACAACCACAATAATCTGAGCTGAATCGACATGAAAAGTTAATTTTAAAACCACTTAATGTCCGGTGCAGAGCTGCAGATTACGCGAGTATTCCATGATCTAAAATCCTTTCTTGTCCTTCAAACCGTATGTTGTGGGTACTCAAAGCATCGTGTCTTTGATACAATTATTTTAAAAACCCCACAACATAGAGTTTGGGTTGGTTGTAGGAGATATTGTAGAGAAAGGTTTTCACCTCACCGCATCTAGAATTCTGAGTGAGGTCATGTTAGTTTAGTTTAGTTTAAACTTATTCATTTTACATCGATTGCGTAATAAGCTTTCATCTTATATTAATCACGCTCAATGTCTGCTTCCTGCACTAGCCAGTACTCGCACCGTTTGTGTGGACACATGCCAAAGTAAGAACCCGCTCATCACGGGACTCGAACCCGGGACCTTCGGTACGAGAGGCCAATGCTCTACCTCTGTTAGGTTATAATGGTGGGGAAAGCATTATAATGTATCCGCTTATCAATGTCAGTATAAAATAGATCTGTAATGTCGAGTCTAAAGTCATTTCGACGAGGGAGATCTATGTGTTCTATTGTTATCTCATTTCTCGTTACTTTCTCACCTCACGCGAGATGACTGTTCCTATACATCAAGCTAATCTGGGACCGTCCGATACATTTATTTCTATTTTCATATTTATTCATTAACTCGTGTTTCTATCACGAACCACTTCTGACAAGTCGCCTATAACGTTAATTGGTATTTAGTGTCAGGACCAGTTTACCACATATGTAATAAAAGTCAGCTACTTGAAAGTTTATCTTACACAAAAACGAAAAATGATGATATCACGAAACATTTCGCTTTTTGATGTAACAATTTCAAAAGTTATCGGCTTCAATATATAGAGGTATCAAAATCCCTTAAATCTGGACGAAAATGTTAAAATTGAGCCAGTTATTAAGAAAAGGTACAAGTAGGCATTTCTGAACAGTGGAAGTACAGATCATCTTGCCCACCTGTTCTTTCTTTTCAGAATCTACATAAGTTGACAGGAACTTCTAACCTGCTGGTGTAAGTAATATGTGAACAATCTAGATATGGATCGTATTGTAAGGATACACAGTATATATATTCTGTTCACAAAGGTCAACTTGTAGCTTATTCTCGTGCTTGATTGATTAGGGCTTAACGCCGTTACAACAATTGTTCAGTCATATCACGGCGACCAGTTCAACTACTCATATGTTTCCTACTTTTCTCACACCAGAACCCACACAACACACTGTTCATGCAACTGGCTGCTTTTCCTCATAGACGGTTAGACCATTGGTGAAAGACGAATGACGCTTGTCACAGTGACTTTTTTGTCAAACCTCGGACAAATGTTGGCCGAACTGGGATTCGAATAAACATCCCCTGGATTGACAGCCCGCGTCGTTTTCTCGTGCACATGCTATCAGGGAAAACTTTAATTATTGAAAAGAAAAATGAAAACATTGAGGTAAAATGAGAAATTGCTCATATTAACCAATTTCTTCTTTTGCCTCAATCTTTTCAAACGTCATCTTCTCGTCATCTTCTCGTGCACCGACTCAAATACGTTATCATTGAGATACTGATAAGTACGTTTGTTAACCCTTTCCCACATATAGACGCTTTCTGACGCCTCTGCCGCAGACGACTTTTGAAAACATCGTGACAAAATGAGAAATTGATCAAGATGAGCAATTTCTCCTTTAACAACAATGTTTATAATTTCATTCAATAAATATTACGATATCTTTGCACAGACGTTCAAAGATATATGCTGCAGGTTTGCTGTATGCGGGAAAGGGTTAATTCACATCCATTTATAAGCCCGAATTAACTGGAGTATTAATGAAACACTTCCGACAAGACGGCCATTACATAAATCAAACGTAACAAGACTAATGGTATAGCTTTGTATCATTCTTCTTACTGGTTTATAGTTTTTCGCGCCAATTGACTTCATTTGAAAACCTTGCACACACACTTATCATACAGCTGTTTTAATTGTTAATAAGAACAGTTGCTCTGTGATTTGTCATAGTCATGGAGATTTAAAAGTTCTCTGCGTTACAGCAGTATAACAGATAACGTGTGACATACGCTGGTAGTTGTTGCACGTGTTAGCCGTGCAGTGGTTGTTTAGAAACGATGTTTTTGGAGGGTTCTCGTCACTAAGTTCTACGCAATACTTCTAGCAGCTGACTTTACGCTATCCGAGTTCAGTATGTTAATGATATTTTCATGTATCATGCTGTCAATCCAGGGGTTGTGAGTTTGAATCCCGGCTCGGCCAACTTTCTTTCCGACGATTGACAAAAGTCAATGCGACATGCGTCATTCGTCTTCCACCAATGGGCTAAGTCATGTGGAAAAGCAGCCAGTTGCTTGGGAAGATTGTTGTGTGAAGTACTGGTGTGAGAAAACCGGGAAATGCATGAGTAGGTGGACTGGCCGCTGTGATATAACTGAGAAATTGATAAAAACGGCGTTAAACACCAAATCAATCAATCAATCGTTTATCATGAGGTATTCGAAGAATGGTTGAAATAATTTATCAATGGATCAATGGATCATGCGAAACCAAGGAACCTTTACTATTCATTTCAACATTACCAAGCCTCTCCTGAGATACATATGTTACAACACTTAAACACAAAATGACGTCTAAAGCGATTTAACTCTTTCAGCGCCGAATTGTTTAAAGTAGACTCTTCCATGTTCAAAATCGGGCATCTCCATTTCTCATGTAATAATTGTTTGGACTATTTTGATAACTAAAAGGCAAACAATGCTGATTTCAGGTGAGACAGCTCGTTACGAGCTGACTCACCTGAATCAGTATTGTTTGCAAAAACCTCAATATTGCCTTTGGCGCTGAAAGAGTGAAATAAAAAAAAATCATCAATATTCACATTGCAAATATGTTCTTATATTTTGAAATAGGCTCATCACCTTTTAAAAACGTGGTGCAATTTGTTAGAATATATTGGTGAAAGAAGTCCTACTTAATGTAAAATTTCATATTATGCGTTCATATGATGATCACCTCCAAGGTCGCGAACAAAGACAATCAATGAAATGTCAAGCATTTATAGTTTAATGGTCGATAAACATTAATATACAAACATGAATACCTTATACACCACATCATAACAAATCATCAAAGACAAAGAGTATCAAGGAAAACACTTTTGTTTTGAAATATGCCAGTGCGTGCCAAAACATATGTCTGCAGGTTCCGCACGGGTCAAGGCCGTCACTGCGGCTTCTGAAGACTTAACGGTCTATTGTTTCGACTCGACTCATTAACAGGCTTTAAACAAACTCACAAACATCGTTCTGCTGTATGACTCTTAACACTTTCCCAACAGATGACGTTTTGAAAACGTTTTGAAAACAATGTGGCAAATGGAGAAATTGCTCATGATGTTTTCATCTCTATGCAACTACTCCATCATCATTTGTAGAGATTTTCCCTACTTTTGCCTATCAGTTTTCAAAGTCGTCTGCTGAAGATTTCCTGTATGTGGGAAAGGGTTAAGTGCGAATTGATGTCATTTATCCGTGAAGCCTGTATATTCCTCACTGCATCATTGTGTAAACCCTTTGACTGCTGTATCAGGTGTTATGAAGCCAGTGTCAGCAGTATACAGCCAGGCTCTAGACCGTTGGCTGCTGTATCAGGTGTTATGAAGCCAGTGTCAATCAGTATACAGCCAGGCTCTATACCTGTTGGCTGATCAACTAAATATATAGAATGCTGGACAAGTCCAAAAACAAAGAACAACATTGGAATGGTTAAATTGCATCTGCTACATGTGACTTCGGAAAACATTGTAGGAAAAATAGCTTTTCACTTCATATAAGACGGTCATTTTAGCCCTTTCTCAAATACAGACGCTTGCTTACGCCTCTTCAGCAGACATATGTTGAAAACATTGTATGAGAAGCAAAAAGGGCTCATGGTGAGCAATTTCTCCTTTTGTCACTATGTTTTTAATCCTATCCAATTATTATTCTTTAGTTTGTAACGATTTCCTATATTTTCATCTAAACGTTTTCAAGGTCGTCTGCTGCAGATGTTTTGTGTTGGAAATAACGAACCCTTTCCAAAATACAACAAATCTGCAGCAAACGACTTTGACACAATCTAGACAAAAAATGACGGACAATCCTAATAAATGAAAGTATAATATGCGGCGGTTCGTGACGAAACCGGAATGTAGGAATTGTAAATACATTCCTGTCGTAACAGGAATGTTATTAAAAAAATGAAATAACGTAATAAATATGATTAATATCTGATTGTTTTTGTTATATCATTAAAATAAATGCACTATAAAACATATCTTCGAGTTTTGGGTTAATTTGACCACGTATTAAAAAAGAATTGAAATCATTGTGGCAAAAGGAGTCATTGCTCTTTACATGTACAGTTATCAAAATTGATCAGCTGCAGAGGAGTCAACAGGCGTCTGTATGTAGGAAAGTTAAACACGTGGTTTGTCTACGGTAACGCGGGATTCGGATCATATATCTTGTTTTCTGTTTTTGTGTTGTTGTTTTTTTCTTGCGTTTCATCGAAACTTAATATTTGTGTGTTTTTCTGTTCTTCAAATGAAATGCATGTATGCACTTCTGCTTTGTTTACTTGTAGGAATGTTCTTTGTTATATTACGATGGGACAGACGACTTTTTGAACCTCTGATGAAAAACGCTTCAGGCACTAAAAACACTATAATCATGCATTACGAAATTTATTTTAATGATTTAATTCTGTTTTATGAAATTATATTTATATTCTAAGCGATATCCTGACACTTGGAAGAGTTTATGTTTGTCATATCAGGTCAGTCGGGTCGAACTCGGTCTTTTTTACGGTAAAAGATGTCGGGTATAAACATTACGCGCCATGTTTTGAAACTTGTTAATTCTGTGACAACGTTCCGTAACGAATCTTCTCGAAAGGGACGTAATTCATGAGGGCCGTTTCGGTTGATATCCAGCGGCATTATTTAAACCATTGTCACGATGTTTTCAACTATATTCAATTATTGTACTTTCATATAAAGGGAGTTTCCAAAATATTTTGGGTATTTTTTCGGCTGCAGAGTTGTCGTATGTTGGTAAGGGGGTTAAAACCTCTTCACACTAGCTGGAACGGATTAGGATATATTTAAGAATGACGTCCATAATTTTCCCGAATTTTACCGATGATTTCCGATTACAGGTAATGAACCGATCCTTCCCCTCTTGCAGCAAAAGTCATTCGAAACATAGTGGCAAAAGTGAGAAATTGCTCATTTGGAGCAATTTATTCTTTTGTTAAAATGTTTTCAACTCTAATGATACATAATTAAACTTTCATTAATCGAGATATTTCATGTTTGTGAATATTTGTTTTATAATTTCGTCTGCCTCAGTGTTATTACATGTGGGAAACTAAACCTGGAGCTGATAGTCTAAACACAGAATGTTCAAATCGCAGGAATCCTCTATGGTCGAGTGGTTAGTGTCGGGGATTTGAACCCGGTGTCCCGGATTCGATTCCCAGTCGCGGCACTACGGTCATGGTGGAGTGCCATTGGGCAAGGTACATTTTCTAGCCTAATACTGGTTTGTTTACCCAGGGATCATGAATAAGTGAACTGTTGCCGTGATATAACTGAAATAATGTTGAAAACGGCGTAAAACCCCAATAAAACAAATCAAATCGTTAAAGACAGACAGACAGAACATTTTATCAATGACCTGTAAAACGTACATGGTCTAAACACATACATATATACATACAATATACATGAAAGGACAATACGAACCATCATAATTAAATCGTAATATATAGTTATGCTGAGTTAATTAAACATAAATTAAACATCGATTACATATGTGAATTATATAAACGTTTTGAGGATGAGCAATGCAAAATATGGTACTGTTCTTTAGAAAAAAACATTTTTTATAACAAATAATGTAACACGTGCAACTACATTCAAACAGTTGAGATGATTTCGACATTAGCTTTTTTCACTTTCTATTTAGCGATATACCATATTCGTGCCAAGATGTTTTCAGTAATCGTCAGCTGCAGATTTGTTGTACGTGGTAAACTGGTTAACACGTACAAGAAACACTGACCTAACATAACGGGTGGCCACTTACTAGACGTCGGTCTGTACACCGAGCCTTCAAGCTCTATAAACACTGGAGATAATATCGACATTACCTATTTGTCAGGAGAGGCGTAAATTCTCGACTCTAACAAACATTTAGACTCGTGTTTGGTAAACACTGTCTGACGTGTACCAGCTGTGTTGTCTCTCGAGGATCATTTAATTCACATTGGTTCTGACAAAATAACCTCAGACAAGACTTTCTTAGAATAATGTATGTTTTATTTATTTAAAAGCTACGGATCCTGTTAAACCTTTCCCTCATATAGACGCTTTCTGACGCCTCTGCAGCACAAAACGTGCAATTTCTCCTTATGACACAATGTTTTCCACTTTTAGTCATAGGTTATCCATTCAATTAAAGAGATTTTCCATTGTTTGAAAAAATATGTTCAAAGTCGTCTGCTGCAGAATTGTCGTATGAGGGAAAGGGTTAAGGTCGTTGTCACTTCTTGTTGTCCTCGTTTTTCAAAAAATCTTCGAGCCCTGGAAGATCGGTCGATAGTGACGCGAAATGTCAATCCAGTAGGTGAGAGTTAGAACACAGCTCAGCCAGCACTCTTTCCGACATTTGACAAAGGTAAATGCGACTTGCGTATTTCGTCCTCCACCATTCCAGGCTAGCAGTGGAAAAGCAACCAGATGCTTGGAAAGGCTGTTGTGTGAAGTACTTGCAATAAGAAACCCAAGAAACACAATGGTAGGTAAGCTGGCCGCCGTGATATGCCTTACATATTGTTGAAAATGATGTTTAACCTCAATCACTCGGATTTTAAACGTTAAATTTGTTATAAGTATTCATGTCAGTAATTCTGCAATACTCTTTAAAAAGAAAGGCAACTTATATATTTATTCAAAACGAGAAAAACTTGACACGTTATTTATGCATGCTAAGATAACAAGTTTTAATTCATTTTCCTTCCTTATCAGTCACTTGTTGTCTTTCCAAGCCGTAAATAACTGGTACTCCATTGACAAAGACCCTGTGTAATATGTGCCGTCCCGCGAGAAAACCAACATTATGGCCTCTGCGTAATGTATCGACCCGGATCAGCCTGCGCAGTCCGCGCAGACTGACCCAGGCCGACACATTCCGTCTCTATGGGATAGAGGTAAAGAGTATTGATATCTAAAATAGAATATCCACAGGATGCGAAAAGTGTCTATCCGGGTAAGCATGCGCGAGATGCTTAGGCTGTTTCGGGTCCATACTTTACGCAGAGTCCACATTGTTGGTTTTCTCGCGGGACGGCTCATATTATGAGCTTCATTTCACGTCCTTGGTAATTGAAAATTTAACTAGTGCTCAAGGTAAATCAGCAATAGTAATATTGTAAAAAAATGCAGACTAATATTAGCCTATGTATTTCGCAATCCAATCCAAGATTACTATATCCCCGGGCCCCAACGATCAGTTGGATAGAGATGAAGGATGTCGAACCACGGGTGATGAGTTGAGCCCCAGCTTTGTGAAAATATTCTTTCCGACATTTAACAATTTGTCTTGTGTGGAAAAGAAAAAACAGCCTGTTGGAAAAGACTATTGTGTGGAATTCTGGTATAAGAAAGCCAGGAAACACATATGAGTATGTTATATGATTGCCTTAATATAACTGAACAATTGATTGAAAACGGCGTTAAATCAAATCCATTAATTAGTCAACAAACTAAGTTTACAAACAATGTTTCTTGATTGTTTTAATGACTAATTTACGAACATTGCGAGTTCTATGATCAGACTACGCGGGTTTGCAGTGTGATAATAATAATAATAATAATAATAATAATAACAATAATAATAATAATAATAATAATGATAATAAATAATAATAATAATAATAATAATAATAATAATAATAATAATAATAATAATAATAATGATAATAATTAATAATAATAATAATAATAATAATAATAATAATAAATAATAATAATAATAATAATCATAATCATAATAATTAGAACAATAATGACAATAATAATAATTATAATAATAATAATAATAATAACAAAAATAATAATAATATAGGCTCTATTTAGCGAGGACACTCCTTTGACATAGTACATGTATGGTAGTCATTCTTCCATGAGGGCCTCAAACATAGACAAAATGAAAGATGAACAAACGTGTATTTCATATGAACAACTCAAAGTACTTTTACACCAGTATTAAAACCGACAGTTGTAGGTAAGAGCTCCTATGGCGTCGTACCAGTATGTACTCTTTGGTCTGCCATGATCCCTTGGTACCAAACCCTTACCCCGCCATGACCGCCGCTAGCAAGATTCGAACCCGGATCGCAAGGTCTAACATTTCCAACACTAACCACACGTTCTCCGTGGATTATGAAATGAAAATGTCAGGTATAGAAAACTGACTAATTGATTGAATAATACATGATTTCATGTCGATTTCCACTCAAGTTCATTTAAGTGCTTACTGCTATCCGCTAATGCAATCTGTCATATTGCAAACATCTACAATGATGTATTACAGTAACCGTATAGACCATATACCCGATACCTCGTATACGTAATGGAACCCTTTACCGTACTCTGGAAATATGCCGTACTCCAACTTTTTTCGTTAACCCTTTCCTCATACGGCAATTCTGCAGCAGACGACTTTGAACGTTTTTTGTCATAAAATATAAATTCTCCATAATTGAATGGATAACCTATAACAAAAAGTGGAAAACATTGTGGCAAAAGGAGAAATTGCACGTTTTGTGCAATTTCTTCTTTTGTCACTATTTTTTCTAAAAGCCGTCTGAAAGCGTCTATATGAGGGAAAGGGTTAAGGTATACAATTTCGTATGCGGCATTATTGTGAGAAAAGGTATGAGTTGACATTTATGAACAGTATAGAACCAGATCGGCAGGTGAAACTTGTCAGCTGATAAGGCTGAGCTGATAAGTTGCCGAGATGATTTGAACGTACACTATTCAAAAATGCAAACCTATACATTTTCTTTTTGGTTACAATATATATCATTAAGAAATGAAATTTCTTCCGTGAGCCAAATGATATACGAGTAGAGTCCTAAAGTTGTCAGATTATGGCTAGTTTGACGAAAGTCAATGTGACAAGCGCCATTCGTCTTCCATCGGCTAACAGTCTATCTGGAAACGCAGCCAGTTGCTTGGAAACACTGTTGTGTAGACACACAAGAGTAGGTGAACTTGCCACCTTGATATGACTGATTGTTGAAAACGGCGTTAAACCACAATCAATCAATCAATCAACTCCCTCAGATATCTATTAATTCGAAGTAATCTAAGATTAAAGTATCAGTCAATGAGAAAGCTGTTAACACTATGTATACCTATGTGTTTGTACTATACTCTTTGAACATATTTAACGAAATATTTGTTACATCTTTAATATCGTACAATTAATGAAGCGGATTAAAAAATACAATGTTAAAACAATTGTTTGAAATTCCCTGTTCTGAGCAATTTCGCCCTTTTCCACGATGTAATCATTAGTCACCTGCTGCAAAACAATTAAGAACGTGTTATACCTATTTTATTGTTATACTATAGGGTTTGAACATATTTAGCGAAATATGTTTTATATCTTTAATATTGGAAGTTAAACGAAGCGGATTAAAACACAATGTACACAATTGTCCTGTACCGAGCAATTTCACGATGTTATCATAAGTCACCTGCTGCAATAAAACAACGTTAAAAATCATCTGGACCAGTACGTTGGTTATATATCTTGCTCGCCAGATGGCCGAGTGCAAGGGTAAACAACCTCAGAGAACGAACGAACTTTGGTTATAGAAGAGATAAGGACATACATCACCGCGCTCGTTTCAGTTCCCGTCTATTGTTACGAACTCAAACCACCAATAACACGCGGTCCCGCGGGAATTTCCTCGAAAACGCCGGTGGTCTAGACATCGTAAATTTCCCAGAATTGTGTCACCGCAAAGATGGACATGCGCGTGTATTACATGTGACATTTGATTAAAGTTACATGGCTGCTAATTAAATCTATCCCTACTAGAAAGATCCTCTAACCTAGAGCTTTGCAAAAGATGAACAGGATTGCAATGTCTTCCCTTTCTTTAAAGAATCATTATTATGTTTTACTTTTCAAGATATCTCAGTCGTTAAGAATGTCTCAGATTAAGTTTTTATTATAAAAATATATAGTTTCATACACGTTTCTTTAATTGATTCCACATTGGTTTTCCTTTGTTTAAGAAGCCCCGATGACGCCAATATTGTCCCTGAAAATTCAACAGAATACCTTTTACAGAAACAAATTCATTTAACTAAGTGTTTTATATTTCATATTGACGTAACGCTCTCATACAAAAGGTAATGCCCCAGATGAGGATCGAACTCACGACCTTCAGATAGCTCTGATTATTTGTAATTATGAGACTGACGCACTACCTACTGCGCTACCGAGGCAAAAATCTACTTAGAAAAAGAAGCCAGTCATAAAATCATATTTAGAAAAACGCTCAGAAGCAGTTCTGAGTGCTCGTCTGTGATATCATAAGTGCTTCTATCTTCTTTTAAACAGACAGATACGACCCAGAAATTCGTTCGGGTTAATCGACAGTGTTAAAAACACACACTTCCGTCTCAGAGGGGATAGTGGTATAGAGAAATGTGTCATGGAAAAGAAAATTCAAAGGAGGCAAAAAGTGTCAGTCCGGCTTAGCCTGCGTTGCATGCTTAGGCTGATCCGGGTGGATAGAAGTACTAGTAATTTACCAAGGAAACGCCGTGATGTAACGGAAGAAATGTTGAGAGCGGCGTATAACACCAAAACAATCAGTCTTGATCCTTGTGCAAAACTATAGAATGGTGTGTCCTACATATATTGTATGATTGGTACTCTGCGAATGCCAACCGTAACCCATTACTTCACATGACTTTAATCGTTTACAATTATTAGACGAACAGTTTCAACAATCTAGAAAACTGAAAGTATTATATTGAGAAAGAGTTGAAAATATTGCAATAAAAGGTAAAATTGATCGTTTTGAGCAATTTCACCTTTTATTGCAAGATTTTCGAAAGTATTGTTCAATGGCAGGTGTCAAATGTCGTCTGTGTGAATTAATGAGTTAACGTCATCATAACGCGTGTTGCAAGCAACTCTAAGGAATCACATGGATACTGTCTTACAGAGGATAATTACGGTCACTTACCTGTATTGGCAAACAGTGCAAACCCAGATCGGGATGTGTGGATGTTTTACGGTTGGATTTCGCAAATTGCCGCTCATATATTTCATCAGATCATTACCATCATCGTGTATCATCATCATAATCATCATAATCATCATCAACAACATCATCATCAGCAACAGATGCAGCATTATTATAATCATCATCATCGTCATCATCATCTTCAGTATCATCATCATCGTCATCATCATCATCATCATCATCATCATCGTCATCATCATCGTCATCATCATCTTCAGCATCATCATCATCGTCATCATCATCATCATAATAATTATCATCATCATCATCATCATCATCATCATCATCGAAACTATACATAATTAGCAATTTTTACGTTTTCCATAATGTTTTCGAAAGTCTTATTATGTTGTCTAAATCAGAATATATATATATATAAATATATATATATATATATATAATACATTCGTCTTCTATTGACACAATGTTATCATTCCTTTATCCATGGAAAATTGTTGAAAAAATGGTTTCATAAAAAACGCGACGTGAGGCGATAAAGCTGTCAGATGGTTTAGAATCGCTTTTTAATGAGATGCTCGTTTTTATTGCATGCACTTTTTGCGACACACGCATGCATGTTTGACATGCAATGCTGCACATTCAACATGCAAGCTGATACCGCTATCAAATAAAACCGAAATAAAACCTTCTTAAAAGACAAAATGCACCATCATCTATCTACATGTGTTTTTTTTCTTTGAGTTAAACGTGTCTAGTTCTGATTGATTGATGCTTTCTTTAATGTTTTTAATTGTTGTATTGGTCCCCTGTTTGCATACCAGATGTCTTGGTCCCCTGTTTGCATAGCAGTCATCTGTGTCTCCTGTTTGCGTACAAGCCGTAATGGTCCCCTGTTTGCGTACCAGCTGTCTTGGTCCCCTGTTTGCATACTAGATGTCTTGGTCCCCTGTTTGCATAGCAGCCATCTTTGTCCCCTGTTTGCGTACAAGTCGTATTGGTCCCCTGTTTGCGTACCAGGTGTCTTGGTCTCCGGTTTCCATACAATTACAATTCCCTATATCTATAAATGTATTTGTATTATTGGAAATCAAAACGTGAAATTAAAATATAATTAATAAATAATTTAATTAATTATTTTGATATTGTTAACTTGTTTTATGCATCATACACTACTAACGGGGTTTTATTTGCGGTGGTTTTTGTTTTGTGGCGATCGATGGTGCTTCCGCCAAATTGACATCTTCAGATCTCTCTCCCCATCTGCCCAGTCGTATCATAATTAACTAGATTGACAGAATCTTTTAATAGACTAGTGTAAGTTATACACAAATCAAACAATATTCGTTTATTAAACGTGATATGATGTTGATAATATGAAGACAATGTCCTAAAATGTTTTGTCATTAATTACCTAGTTAAAAATCATTTCAGTGTAATTCAAATTCTGCCCTCTTTTACGTTTAAAATATACTATAGACTGTTTGATAAGAAAGATAAATGCTACATCGATAAGCCGGTATAAATGATGCATTATGGGCAAATGGTATTTCGCAACCAGCCTCTGTTAACCCTTTCCCACATTTAGACGATTTTTGCTTCCTCTAAAACAGCAATATTTGGAAATTTGCAACAAAAGAAGAAATTGCTCATGATGAGCATTTTCTCCTTTTACCACGATGTATTTCTATTATATTCAATATCCATCCTTCATTTATAGAGATTATCCATATTTGTCTACAGATGTTTTAAACATCGTCTTCATATTCATATTCATATTCATATTCATATTCATATTTGTTGAATGTGGGAAAAGGATAAACCATAACCCTGATACGGACACACTTGTTACGCCGCTGATTTTGATAACATTTTAACAGATATATGGAAATTGCTCATTACATGAAAGCGTCCCACTTACAATACTGAGTTATACCGTTATACCTTTATACCTTTATACCTTTATGCCTTTTCCCACCAACATACGAACATTGACGCATCTGCAGCAGACGACTTTAGAAAAAGAATGTGACAAAAGGAGAAATTGCTCGTTATTAGCAATTTCTCCTTTTACCATAATGTTTTCAACTCTATTTAATATTCAAAACTCTTTTTAATGGACAGTTTTTTCATATTTGCCAAACAGTTTTGAATGTCGTCTTTTACAGATGTGTAAACCGCCTCGATGGGGTATTGGAAGAGCGTCCGCCTCTGATGCGGGAGGTTGCGTGTTCGATGCCCGGCCCAGTCATACAAAATACGTTGCAAAAATGGTAGTAACGGCTACCCCCCTTGTCGCTAAGAGTTGCAGGGTTAGCATTGCAACTGTCTGACTGGTGTCAGGATAAAAGGACCAGTAGTACTGGTAAGTTAACCAGGAAGCGCCGTGATATAACTGACTGAAAACGTGTTGAGAGCGGTGTAAAACACCAAACAATCAATCTACAAACTTGTTGTGTGTGGCAAAGGTTTACTTCAACATATCAAGTTGTTTAACCTTTTAACTCAGTAGAAATCACATTGGACGGGTCTAAAATGCATGTAGCAAATTCATACGGCAAACCGTTGAAGCATAGTGACATAAATATAAGCAAATATTTCTTATTTTGAAACAGAATAGGACCACCATTGTCTAACCCTTAACCCTTCCACATACAGCAAATCTGAAGCAGACGACTGAAAAATCATCCGGAGAAAAATATGGAAAATCTCTTTTTTACAAAAGTTTATCTTTAAAACAGAGTTGATAACATTTTGGCAAATTGAGAAATTGTTGGTGATGATCAATTTCTCTTTTTGTCACAATGTTTTCAAAAGTTAGTTGCTGCAGAGGCGTCATAAAGCATCTCTGTAAGTTGGAAAGGGTTGAGAGAGAAGGCAATTATATTTAATCAATCTATGCTACCAGAAAAGCAAAAAATAACAAAATAACATAAAGACAAAACAAAAAACAGAATCTCTAATATTTTGGAAAACATATCAATTTGTAAACCAACAACAAAAACCGAACTCACAACCGAAACAGAAGCTAAAAACTATCTTGTTAATTGACTAGGCCATGTAAAAATGAGTCTAATGGCATAATCATAGTCTCATAAGAGCATTGACGGAGAGACTATATTTATATACAAGTCAATATGTATTGTATTATATTGTATTGTATTGTATATTTGTATAGACGATCCACCCGATGCAATTTCTGTTGAACACATAGAACGCTAGCCTTCTGAGTCCTTGCCTACTTGCCGCCTTAATCCTTTTCCACATACAGTAAATATTTAGCAGACGACTATGAAAACATTTAAGCAAAGAAAAACCTCAATAAATGAAGTATGCATATTTACTGTTGATCTGTTTTAAAGAAAAGACAAATTGTACCTTGAAAATAAATTAAAAAACATTTGCAAACCTCGTGGCAAAGGGAGAAAGTGCTCGTTTATTTTTTAGCAATTTCTCTTTTGAAACAATGTTTATGAAAGTCATCTGCTGCAGAGATGTCAGAAAGCGTCTTTATGTGGGAAAGGTTTTTACGTAAAGCCACCACGAACGACACCACACATTGTCCCGTTTTGCACGCCGCGGGTCGACTGTTTATGTTTTGTTAGGGCGGTCACATTAATGCTCGAGTTTAGATGGATGAAAAGCTGTCGGATTGGTGACGTGCTTTTGCGTTTTCAAGGAAAGTGTAAATACGTTATACAGTCATGCATGAGAGTTTGCCGGGTTTAAACGTTACTTCCTGCATCTTTGTTTAAAGTCATATCAGTTACTACTAGTAGTCGTTTGAAACTGATTACACCATCCTTACTAAGCGCTAAGTAATACTTTTAAAAATACTTAAAAGTGTATTTCATCATTTTTGTTTCGTTAAAAAGAATGCATTAAAAAGCGCTAATTAAGGTTGGTGGAAATAGGGCCCCGTACTTTAAATAAGAGCGTATACATTTGTGCAAAACAGAGCAATATAATAATAATAACATATTAATTAATACAGCCAGAATGTCTTGCTTATTTGACCGCTAAAACTTGATTTTATCGGAGAAATCACAACTGTTTAAAGTAATATTTAAGGTTAATTTTGTTCTATGAAACTATGGCCGTACTCATTCGTCGAGAAGTGGCACAGTGGCTTTCGTGAACAGTGTAGATCAGGATCGGCACTGTTAACATATAAATTACGCCTATATTAATTCTGACATATTGTGTAGATTGTTAAAAGACCGAGCAGATGTACGGTGTGATCTGAATACACACTGATTAGAAATGCCAATTTGTAACAACTTCAAGGGACTGGCTCAATTATTTGTTGCCGAGTCCCGGTAGCTCAGTCGGTAACGACGCGGGCTGTCAATCCAGGGGTTGTGAGTTCGAATCCCGGCTCGGCCAACTTTCTTTCCGAAAGTCATTGCGACATGCATCATTCGCTCCACCAATGGGCTAAGTCTATGTGGAAAAGCAGCCAGTTGCTTGGGAAGATTGTTGTGTGGAGTACTGGTGTGAGAAAACCAGGAAACACATGAGTAGGTGAACTGGCCGCCGTGATATGACTGAGAACATTTTAAAAACGGCGTTAAACCCCAATTAATCAATATGTGTTGTCACTTCTTTCTCAATCAGTTCGTACTCTCAAATGCATTGTCTTGTAAATATTATTACATTGACTACAAGGTGGTATATCTATTGTTTGAGGGACGGGCACGTGATCTTCGTATTCAAGAATCTTCTGTATTAATTCATCATACAATTTGATCCTTCGTGACCTTGACATTGCACCGAAATATTAATTTAACGGAAAACAATCCGACACAAAAAATAATTGAGTCAGTGCATGGCAAAGGGTATCGGTTAACATTTCTGAACAATGGAGGTTGGTACCAGCCTGTAAATCTGCCCCGTCTTATCAAAATATACACTAGATGGCAGAGGTCCAGATAAGGAGGAATATTCAGCTCTTTTTCCCACAATTTATCGCTTATTATTAAAGTGAACCCTATGTTGTGGGTACTCAAAAGGATCGTCTAACATAGGATTAGAGGATCAAATAAGGATTTTAGAATATGGAAAACGCCCGTTTTCTTGAACTCTGAATATGACAGAAGCCTTTAACAAGCTTATGTGAATATATATGTGTTCAGTGGAGATCCGGATATGCACAGGTCCCGAAAGCCATGTGTTCAGTGGAGATCCGGATATGCACAGGTCCCGAAAGCCATGTGTCCTTTTTTTCCAATGACTGGGCCCGTATAGAAGACGCCGACTCGGTGTCACGTTACAGCTAAAGCTAATGGACAAAAAATCGGAACATTTTGAAAAGTGACATGTGTATAAATATAATTGTTTCATTTGTCAATTCGTGGACACCTTACCACACAGGATCTTACCCTGTCATACATGACGCATTCAGCTCTTTTTACGACAATTTCTCTCTTATTATTAAAGTGGCCCCTATGTTATGGGTACTCAAAATAATCGTCTCATTGAGACGATTCTTTTGAGTACCCACAACATAGGGTTAGATGATCAAATAAAGATTTTAGAACATGCAAAGCACCTGACATATATGACGCATTTTCATGCATCTGCAGCAAACGAATGCTTAAATCATTGTTGAAATAGGGGGGAATTGCTCACACAATGAGTCATTTGTACTTCAGCCACAACAGTTCAACTTCATTCAACTTAAGAATGCTCACATTCATATGGATGTTCATATCTTGATTTATTTGTTTTCAAAATCGTCGTCTGTTGTCGTTTTCTCGTTAGTGGGGAAGTGTTAGCCCCGATCCTGTAATACGTAGTTTGTTGATGCCGGGAGAAAACGGTAATTAAGGTTCGTACTGAATGTTCGTTAGTTAAAGTGTAACTGGATTTGTTCGCTTTCAGAATGTTTTGAATTGACAAAGATACATCTGTAATAAAGAAATAGAATTTATACAAAAAAAAGGAAAAAAAAGAAAAACACTATTAAGGTTACAATACACCAAAACAATTCATTTTCTGTTTCCATGTAAATCGACCAGTTTCAGTCCTCAATTGTCACAATTTCTAAGCGTTTCTCATGTAAACCACCATATATCATTTGAAAGAGTTACCTCCTAGCTTTAAAACAATCCAAAGAAAAAGTGGGGTCATGCATTATGCAAGAAAGAACCCACCAGGCAAAAATGGTAACCGTCATTTTGGACAAAATTTGGCCCGGACAAAACCGGTGTTTAGCATTCTCTACTTTCACTTTCAAACAAGGTCAAAATACTAAAAGTGATCAAATCAATCATTTCCAGTGCATCCCATACACATTCACAATGCATTTAAACTCAATGTCATATATTCAATACATTCTGGTGATGGTATACACTCATTTCTAGGCAAATAAAGGTTTTTTTAGGGACTATAGTAAAATAATATGAAATATGTCTAGGAAAAGTGGTAATTACTTATTATATGTGTTAAATGACAAGCAAGCAAGTTGTACTCGCGTCAACATTTCTGTTCAATCTTAACAAAGAGTCCATCGCAATAACCCCCTATAGTTCACATTCAAATCAATGGATGAAAACAGTTGACGACACAAATAGTGGCCTTATATAGACCCGGTTTTGTGATGTTTGTTTATCTATTTACAGTGAAGATTCAGGCTCACAGACTCGTCAGAGTCTTCACTGTCCAACTATATGTCTAAATCCACGTACTCACAAACAAATATAGAATTGTACACTCATAGATTGTGAACCAATGACGCTGGAAGACAGCGGTGCAACAGTCGAGCGTACGCTTCTCGTAAACATGATCCCGGGTTCGAGTCCCGTGATGAGCGGGTTCTGACTTTGGGATTTTCCACATAATCAGCGCGAGTAATGGTTATGTCTCCAGGAAGCAGAAATCGTGCGTGATTAATATAAGCTGAAAGTATAGTGTGTAACGGATTGGAAACATTGAATCGTAACGTCATTTTAGCTTCAGACTGATTTCAAAATAACACTATTTTACCAAGAGGCGCAAATAGGACAAAGGGTTAACCCAAGATTGACAGCACAAAGGTGAACCGAGTTCTTTTTCATTTCGGAAAGTCAATACATGTATAATGTGACACATACAGATAAACGTTTCATAAACAATCGGTCCTTTGATTCTTTCCGATGATTGACAAAAAGTCGCTTGCCTCCTTTGTTTTTTCCACCAATGAGCTAAACATAGTGTTTGAGGGCATTATAACGAGAAAGTTAGGAAATGCATGGCTAGAACAGCTGGCCGCTTTGATCAGAGCTGAAGATAAGAAGAGTATTTCACATCGCCAAATCCTTATTTGTGCCTAACACTCTATGTTATGGGTACTCTAAAGAATGGTCTCAGTGAGACGATTCTTTTGAGTACCCACAACATAGGCTTTAGTGGAACAATAAGAGAGATATGGATGGGAAACGAGCAGTTTCACACTTATCCCCTGCTTGATATAACTGAACAACTACTAAACACGGCGTTAAACAGCATTCAATGAATACATTAAGTCACCGGATATATGTTACAAAATCTCTAGTATAACAGTTACTATTAGAACAACGAAATTTGGAGACAAAAGTGTCGATCTCCAATTGGGTCATACTACAAACCTTTGCAATAGTTGTACATGTAGTTGTTTATCTCCCTTGGCGTCACGGTTTTAGGTGATGTGCGAGACGAGGACTCTCCAGTTGGGTCATACTACAAACCTTTGCAGATGTCCCGAGCATTTGTCTTCAGTTGCGTTATACTAACATGCTAATATACTCAAATATAAAATACTGGTTTATATAGTCGTTTATCTCATTATTGGCTTATACGTAAATAACATTACGACAGATGTCAAGTGAAGCTTGCCCATCGTAATGATAATTTACCATAAAAACGCCGCAAAACATTTGAATGCAAACTAAATCTAGTCTTCTAATTGGAAACATTAAGAAGCCACTTATTGCAAAGAAAAAATCCCATCGTATTGTTAACAAAAAACACAAGAGGTAAAACATACGAGTTTGCTTGTCTAACGAGACAGGTCTTAGTACTTCCCGCCGTTCCTAGCGCCAAAATGGCCGCCGATGTAAACAAGGATATATGGACTGTGTCTGCCAGTATTAATTAGGTGGTTTATCATGAGAAACAATTATGCAGCCGACACCTCGAGTCAGCCGTTATCTATGGATATAAACCAGTATTCCGCTTCCAAGATAAATGCCATCGGTAGACTAGAAACAGTGATTTTATTTGTTGGTATTGTGTTTATCGTTGTTCTAGTGAATTGATACAAGTGGTGCAATCAACCTGAAAGGTTATCACATTCATGCCACGTTTATGAAGTATCTCTAGCAGTCATTGGTAAATGAAGTAAAGAACACAATAGTCAAAGATACAACCGAACGAATAAACTACTTAGTTCCGAAGTGTTGTTCAAATTCGTTCGTATATTGTTTTTGTTTGTATGCTGTATTCCGTCGCTTACAACCTTTTTCAGTTTTATCAAGGCGTTTCCTTGGCAAGTTACCAGTGTCACTGGTTCATTTATCTTGACGTTTACAATACATATGCCTCGCAACGCTTATTGCTTGCTAACATATGGAAAGAGATTGCGGCTCAAGTTGGAGAATTAGTAGTCGTGTTGTCGAGATCACGAACACATTTCATAATGTACCTCCATTGTGCCGATGTATTATTTTAACACAAAAATGGCCTTATTCTAGTCTATGCCAGCAAACACCTGTTGTTGTCATTTATACTCTGATGCAATGGACTTCAGGAGATAAATCATTTGTGACTCGATGTTTAACAGTGAACTCCCTTGTTGATTGTGCAGAGGCGCAGTTTGATCTGGGTCTCCACCTGTCGCAGAATCCAGTAGGTCGTGTTTTCCATTGGCGTTACCAATTTATAAAAACTTTAATCAAACGGTGGCTGATTGATTGCTTAGTGTTTTACTCTGCTTTCAAAAAATGTCCAAGTTATCAGTTATACTGGTCCATTTATCCTGACACTAGCCAGTCAGTTATACTGGTCCATTTATCCTGACACTAGCCAGTCAGTTATACTGGTCCATTTATCCTGACACCACCCAGTCAGTTATACTGGTCCATTTATCCTGACACCAGCCAGTCAGTTGTAATGCTTAAACGTCAACCCTGAGCACCAAGCTGGGCAGCCATTACTACCATTTTTTTAAAGTCTTGGTTTAGACATGGTGGGGCATCGAACCCGTGACCTCCCGCACATGAGGTGAACGCTCTACAACAACAACACCGAGGTGGTTTATCATATTGAGGCTTGGCGTGAAACGGTTGTAACTAAAATTGGTATTTTTTTACCAAGGTTAATCACCTCGCCATGAAGTCTTTATAAGTGTTAAATCATTTTTCTTTGTAAACAATGGAAATTTAGGTGCCATTGCTCGTTCTGAGCAATGGCACCTAAATTTGCATTGTTTACAAAGTGGTCAAAACTGCCCTTAAACAAGGGTTTACAAAATAGATTTTTAGTTACAACCGTTTCACGCCAAGCCCTTGATATGTTATAGCTAAGTAACAGATGCCAGTTCAGTATTACTGTCATCTTATTATCTCGAAGCAATTTAGTCTTGATATATTCCCATTACTCATTATTAAATATACAATTACTGTGATAAAAGAAAATGAAAGAACATATCCCGTCTATTTCGACTTATTTTACCGATACTGGCTTCTTTTGGCTCTGACGGTTTTTATCTGGCTGCCTTAATATATAGGATGCATACCGAATTGTGAAGCATCGTCCTCAGAGTTGGCACGCATATTTGAAATGCATTGGACACAAGAAAGCGAACACTGTTACAATTATTACGTTTTTATGACTCCACCGTTACGCTAAGAGTTCCCGGATGTCACCCTCGTTCGAATCATACATAATACTTCAAAAATGGCTGTCCTTCTTGGCGCTCAGGGTTGCAGGGTTAGCATTACGACTGACTGGCTTGGTTACTTACCAAGGAACATGACGTGATATAACTGTGAACAATTGTTGAAAGCGGCCTAAAACACCAAAACAATCGGTCAACCAAACAAACGCTGGTGACTTCCATCAATTGTGTACTGGTGAGAGAATGCAAGGAACACATGGTTCGGTTACAGAAAAACCATTGAAAAAAATGACATTGAATCAAATCACTCATCCGAACTCTGTAGTGTATTACCACATTAAAGGCTCAATAACTATGAAAGCTTACTTGTGCTCAAGAATTTGATTTCAAAAGCAAATTCGTTCTCGACATTGAACAATCAGAAGTGTTATTTAGATCATGGAGTTACTTTTTGACCACAGATAACGTTTTCAGAGTGTTATAGTTTCAGCACCTGGTCCCACTACTTGATAGCCGAGCTCCGCTAAATCAGTCGGTAGCTACACGGGCTGTCAATTCAGGGGTTGTTGGTTTGAACCCCAACTCGCCCAACATTGTTTCTGACGTTTGACAGAAGTCACTGTGACCAGCGTCAATCGTCTACCACTAATGGGCTCACAGTCTATGTGGAAAAGCAGCCAGTTGCTTGGAAAGTATGTTGTCTGGATTACTGGTGTGAGAAAGCCGGGAACACATTAATAGGTGAACTGACCGCCGGGATAATTGAAAAATTGTTGAACTTCAATCAATACCTACTACTCCATGCTGCACGGAAATATAACTAGCAAATTGTACTACCCTTTTAAACACTATAGAATCGTGGTTATAACAAAATCAAAAATGATTCTGCATCAAACCGTCGTATGTAGTATTCATTCCGATATGTACCTACTATATTTTAGGTAAATTCATGTTTATATCACTCTCATGTTGAATTCATGTTTAATTCAATCATCCTATAAATTCCAAATAAATCATGTTTGTTTGTAATTTCCAGTCATGTATATTGTATGTATATGTATGTTTTTTAGACAATGTACTTTGTATACGTCAACAGTAAAATGTTCTGTCTGTCTGCCTGTCTGTCTATAACTGGACTTAATAAACTATTTATAACAGCATCACATTACCGGATATCACCTAATTACCCATATCTTATGAATATGTAAATGAGGTGTTAGATCTAAACTTGTATTACAAATCACCTGAGATGATTGGAACATCCCAGTAAAAATTCCGAAGAATGTATTTCTGGACATAATTCCAAACATTGAGTTGACGTGTTTAGCCGACTCATTCAGAGTGCGTCGAAGTTTATTAGACGGCATGTTCTAGTTAACGATCGTATATCATTCATGTAATCTGGACCACGAAGCATTTATATATCAATATTTCAATACAAAACATTTAACGCTTTCAGCGCCGAATTGTAAAGTAGATTCTCTCATGTTGAAAATAAGCTGATTCTATTTTCCATGTAATAAGAGTTTTAGAATATGTTTATAAGTCATTGTCAAACAATGCTGATTTTAGGTGAGACAGCTCGTTACGAACTGACTCACCTGAATCAGTATTGTTTGCAAACACCTCGGTATTTGCCTTTAATGCCGAAAGAGTTCATGTAAGTGCAGAAATATATAAAAAATAAAGAACCATTTTCAAACAAATCGTTATATTCCGGAAAGGGAAATAATACAAATGACAGAGGTGTTTAATGCCCGTTCAGTGCATTCGTGAACACGTACATGAAACCATAGCAATACAAACAGGTATATTTATGTCTACGTAAACCCTTTCTCACATACAACAAATATGCGGCAGACGACTTTGAAAACACCTTGGCAAGAAAAACTCGTCTATAAATAAAATAGCAATTCTTAAATATATTTAACAAAATTGTGGCAAAAGGTGAAATTGCTCATTATGAGCAATTTCACCTTTTGCCATAATGTTTTCCAATATAGTCTGCTGCAGAAGCGTCAGACAGCATTTGTTTGGAGGAAAGGGTAAACGATCACGTACTCCGTAGTAAATGAGACTAAATGAGACGTGATTTGCACTTCATGAAGCTATCTGGATAATTTCAAACCAACGTGATTAATACGTTTAACCCTTTTCTCACAGGCAGACGCATTTTAGAGCATCCTCAGATGACGACTTCTGAAATTATTATGACAAAAGGAGAACATTTTCACGATAAACATGAACAATTTTCTCTTTTTGTCATACTGTTTTCTTATCTATAAAATGCTTTTAATTTTAGTTATTTTTGCTTATTTTTTAATTCATTTGACGCGATGTGTTCACTCTAAGTCGCCTACTGTAAATTATATCTACGTGCTATCAAATCAAATGGCTAACCTTTATCCTAATATACACCATATTAAACCCTTCCGCAAAAGTCAATTTAAGGCTAATGCAAACAATGCAGATTCAGGTGAGACGGATTGTAACGAGTTGTCTCAACTGATATCTGCATTGCTTGCCACTTATTCATTAAACTCGAACAATTTTCCTGTTGGACGAAGATGAACGGTCACATTTTCAAGATGGAAGAGTCGACTTTGAGAAATTCGTCAGTGAAAGAGTTAAACGCCACAATTAATATCAAGCCATACATAACCTGAAACATAATCCAGGAACAATATACACCGAGGTGAGGCAGTACATCCAGGAACAATATACACCGAGG
Organism: Serripes groenlandicus; assembly: GCA_031761405.1. Taxonomy (NCBI): domain Eukaryota; kingdom Metazoa; phylum Mollusca; class Bivalvia; order Cardiida; family Cardiidae; genus Serripes; species Serripes groenlandicus. Next base: position 4,353,986 of record JASEVX010000018.1, read on the forward strand.
TGAGGGCAGTACATCCAGGAACAATATACACCGAGGTGAGGCAGTACATCCAGGAACAATATACACCGAGGTGAGGCAGTACATCCAGGAACAATATACACCGAGGTGAGGCAGTACATCCAGGAACAATATACACCGAGGTGAGGCAGTACATCCATGAACAATATACACCGAGGTGAGGCAGTACATCCAGGAACAATATACACCGAGGTGAGGCAGTACATCCAGGAACAATATACACCGAGGTGAGGCAGTACATCCATGAACAATATACACCGAGGTGAGGGCAGTACATCCAGGAACAATATACACCGAGGTGAGGCAGTACATCCAGGAACAATATACACCGAGGTGAGGCAGTACATCCATGAACAATATACACCGAGGTGAGGCAGTACATCCATGAACAATATACACCGAGGTGAGGCAGTACATCCAGGAACAATATACACCGAGGTGAGGCAGTACATCCATGAACAATATACACCGAGGTGAGGCAGTACATCCAGGAACAACAATATACACCGAGGTGAGGCAGTACATCCATGAACAATATACACCGAGGTGAGGCAGTACATCCAGGAACAATATACACCGAGGTGAGGCAGTACATCCAGGAACAATATACACCGAGGTGAGGCAGTACATCCAGGAACAACAATATACACCGAGGTGAGGCAGTACATTTGTACAGTCTGATATGAGTCGTCCCGCGAGGAAGCCAACATTATCGCCTCTGCGTAATGTATCCACCCAGATCAGCCTGCGCAGTCCGCGCAAACTGATCCGGGTCGACACATTCCGTCTCAGGGGGATGGAGGTATCAAGTAATGATTCTTGAAACAGAAAATCCACAGGAGGCGAAAAGTGTCTATCCGTATAAGCTGTTGCGGCATGCTTACGCTGATCCGGATCGATACTTTACGCAGAGTCCACAATGTTGGTTTTCTCGAGGGACGGTTTATATTATTATTATTATGTGATCCGGCCCATTTATTCATTCCCGCTAAATACTGCTTTATCGCCATTGAGGTAAAGCCATTAAAAATGATGTTAAAGGTTTTAGTATGATCCGGCCGTGGATCGAACCCGCTACCCTCTGCAACCGGGCTTGACGTTCTTCTACAACACGACCGAGGTTGTATAGTTCCAGTTGATCACGTTGCCGTTGAATCACACTAACTCAGTCTGGTTTTGACGCGGGCTTTCAATGGAAGAGTTGTGAGTTTGAATTCCGACTCGACTAATCATTCAGCATCATTTGTCTTCAACCAATGAAAAACAAGTTTACCTGGGACGCTATCCAGTTTTATGGAGTACTGGTTCGAGGAAGTCAGGAAACACGCGGTAAGGTCAATTGGTCGTTGAACACCAATCCACCCGATTTTATATATAGAAAGGTTGATTGTTCATTTCGTATGCGAATTATAAATACAAATACCCAATTCATTATGGCCTTAACAGACATGTACAGTCAAACCTGGGCTAAAGACCACCACTGTATAGCATTTCCCTGTATATAGCGACCACACCTTTAATTTCCGAATTTATGCACGAATAAAAGATGTATTTAAAGAACACCAGATTGGTCTCTTCCCATGGGTGGTCTTTAACCCTTTCCCTCATATAGACGCTCTCTGACGCCTCTGCAGCAGACGGCTTTTCGAAAACATAGTGCCAAAGAAGAAATTGCTCAAAACGAAAAATGTCTTCTTTTGCCACATTGTTTTTAACTTATAGTCATAGGTTATCCATTCAATTATAGAGATTTTCTATTTATTTTAAAAATATGTTTAAAGTCGTCTGCTGCAGAATATTCGTATGACGGAAAGGGTTAAAGACAGGTTGGACTGTATATACATATTAGCCGTGTCAACCTATTTGGGTCTTCTTGTTTATGAGACTCAGACGAGCCAGTACATCCGCAATTTCACATGAACATACACTGTGCGTATTCACGTTATATATTCATAGGCGCTACTTTTGCACAACTCTAGAAGTGTAGCCCAACGGGTTTATCGCCATTATAGTTCGATGTCAAACCGGATGATCATAAATACCCTCAATAACCACACGCGACTTACGTATATACCTGTAATAGTGTTTAAATATGTTAAAGCTCGAATAACGCCAACTACATCCGCGGTCATGCTGATTAGCCAAATAGTCCCTAAAACAACTGTGTTTGCGTTGAAATGAGTGTATACCATCACGAGAATATATTGAATATAAAACGTTATGACATTGAGTTTAAATTCATTGTAAATTCGTACAGTATGCATTGGTAATGATTGATTTGAAAGTGAAAGTAGAAAATGTGAAAAACAGGTTTTGTTCGGGCCCGATTTGGTCGAATTATTTCTTGCATAATGCATGACCCTCACCCCCCCCCCCCCCCCCCCCCCCCCCCATCCACCCCCCTCACACTAATTTCTCTTCGTTAATTTAAACATTTTCAATGATATATGGTGTTCTACAGGAGAAACGCTTACAAAGTGTGATGGCTGAAACTGGTTGATTAACATGGAAACAAATAAGGAATTCATTTGATATATTTTGACCTTAAAACACCAATTAAACAAAGAAACCTAGCACCGCTGTCAAGTGACAACATGTAGTGGTCTATTCGTTTAAATGTTTATTTCCATCTGTCCTTTTTTATACGGATATGAAAAATGATTTAATTGAATTGGAGACAGTGTGACTGTCTGAGGTTAGACAATCTGGTATCCGTTTGCAAACTCTGGTTAATTGATATATGTGTCGTGCTCCAAACCAACAACAAACATATGAGCCGTCCCACGAGAAAACCAACAGTGTGGACTCTGCGTAAAGTATCGACCCGGGTCAGCATAAGCATACCGTGCAGGCTATCCCGGGCGGACAATTTTCGCCTTCTGCGGATTTTCTGTTTCAGGAATCATTACTCTATACCTCTATATCCATGAGACATAATGTGTCAGCTGATCTGGGTCGATAAATTACGCAGAGTCCATAATGTTGGTTTTCTCGTGGAATGGCTCATATACTGAATTGTAGTTTCAGATTAACTTTCGAAAAATCTACAACGACTTTGAAAACGTACTGGAATATTTTTAAAAAATCATTACGAATGCAAGTTTAATTATTAAATAGAGTCGAAAATATTGTTGCAAACGGAGAAATTGCTCGTTATGATCAATTTCTCTTTTTGTCACAATAATTGCAAAAGTCGTCTGCTTCAGATGCGTCAGAAGGCCTCTTAAGGTGGAAACGGATATTTATAGCATTTGCTCACAATTATTACTGTTCATCATTGATTTCTTATGTTTGTATGGTGTGTTACGCCGTTTTCATCAGTATTTCAGTTATATACCAGTATTTCAGTTATATCCCAGTATTTCAGTTATATCCCAGTATTTCAGTTATATACCAGTTATATCCCAGTATTTCAGTTATATACCAGTATTTCAGTTATATACCAGTTATATCCCAGTATTTCAGTTATATCCCAGTATTTCAGTTATATACCAGTTATATCCCAGTATTTCAGTTATATACCAGTATTTCAGTTATATACCAGTTGTATCCCAGTATTTCAGTTATATACCAGTTATATCCCAGTATTTCAGTTATATACCAGTTATATCCCAGTATTTCAGTTATATACCAGTTATATCCCAGTATTTCAGTTATATCCCAGTATTTCAGTTATATACCAGTTATATCCCAGTATTTCAGTTATATACCAGTATTTCAGTTATATCCCAGTATTTCAGTTATATCCCAGTATTTCAGTTATATCCCAGTATTTCAGTTATATCCCAGTATTTCAGTAAATTATCAGTACTACTTATCTTGATACCGGTTAAGCATGGTTGCGAAAAGGAAATACACAGATCTTCGTGACTACGATGTGATTCAGTCTGATCTGTAACATTACTGCTCGCCCCTCTCGAAGGTCAACTTTCATATGACATGGTTAATTATCGAGACAGCAGAAAAACAAGTAGGAAAGGAAGAAAATGTTCCATTTGAGCGTTTGTTTCGGGAAAATTATTCATATAAGGCTTTATATGATTTTAAAAAAAATAACCGATCAGTTTCAACTGAATAGGTTTTGTTACAAATAGCCTGGATCAGTTACGTTGTGGGAAAAAACAACTATTTGTTAAAACATTTCAATTATTGTAAAACGTCAAACTACCCTTATCTCTGTTGATTCGATATGATATCGGTTGGGTTAACCTATCATGCTAACACAGGAAGTACTGCAAACAATTTTGACACCTTACATGCATTTGTTAAGCTATTATCTATTTGAGAAATATATTACAGTTTAAACCTATTTTTTTTTTTTATGAAAACGCGCTCCGTTAATCGTGAATTACACTCCCACTGATCGCTCTTGATTAAGGTTTTTAGACCACCTACATTATTTCTTAAATTCTGTCTCCAGACCTCACAATGTGGGGAAAATCAGAATTAAACTGACCCCGGGGTCAGACGTGAGTACCTACACTGTAGGTATTTGCTGCAGAATTACACACATTTTAATATTTGAACGAACATACAAAATACAAACAATCGTCTCTAATGTCGTGACTTTGCGGTTTTAGGTAAAGCGTTCTATGATTTACAGTATTTCTAACAATTAATTTACAAACGATTGAGTGTCAGATTATTTGATTTATGCTTCGATGTTTTTTACTTCGCTTTTTCTATATATGAAATGGGTAAGGTCACACGCATAACACCCTCGGGGAGTTTGCGACAAGTGTAGACCCAGATCAGTGAGCCTCTCCGCATAGACTAGTCAGGAAATCCTTATTCGTCGTTTCCTCACAACATAGCAAACAAGAACCATTCGATGCTCAGTTATGACCAAATCTCTTATACAATTTGAGTTTTACTTCCATCACGTTCACAAACTTCCGAAGGTCGATTTTCGCGTGACTTGACTCAGGCCGCCATATGAGCCGTCCCACGAGAAAACCAACATGGCGGACTCTGCGTAAAGTATCGACCCGGATCAGCCTAAGCATGCCATACAGGCCTACCCGGATAGACACTTTTCGCCTCCTGTGGATTTTCTGTTTCAGGAATCACTACTCTATCTATCCCCCCTTAGACGGAATGTGTCGGCCGGATCAGTCTGCGCGGACAGCGCAGGCTGATCTGGTCGATACATTACGCAGATATATTGATATGAGCCGTTCCGCGAGAAAACCAACATTGTGTACTCTGCGTAAAGTATCGACCCGGATCAGCCTAAGCATGCCGCGCAGGCTAACCCAGAAAGACACTTTTCGCCTCCTGTGGATTTCCTGTTTCAGGAATCATTACTGTGTACTTCTATCCCCGTGAGACGGACTATGTCGGCCCGGATTAGCCTGCGCGGACTGCGCATGTTTATCCGGATCGATACACTACTTAGAGGCCATACTGTCGGTGTTCTCGTGGAATAGCTCATAGTATAACTAGTTACCACGTACATAACGTTCTACATATTCCACACTTTTCCAAGTTTAACATATTTGGAGAAAAGAAAGGACAATCTTAAAAAACATGTTAGTTGTATCGCAGAGTGACTGAGTACCACAATGCTGTTTTCAGAAAGATAAGGGAGAACATTCTTTAAATGAGCAAACGCACGTTGTGGCGCTCTTAATAGCAATGCGAATATCCCATCATAATTCTGTGTATACATGCATGAATCATGTTCTGTCGTTATTGTGTAACTGAAACTAATTTGCAAACCCAAATAAATCGGAAATGATGAATGACTTTCTACAATTAATTTTAACCATTTCCCTCATATAGACGCTTTCTGACGCCTCTGCAGCAGACGGCTTTTTGAAAACATTGTGACAAAAGAAGAAATTGCACAAAACGTGCAATTTCTTCTTTTGGCACAATGTTTTTTCCATTTTTTGTCATAAGTTATCCATTCAATTATAGAGATTTCCTATGTTTTGACAAAATACGTTCAAAGTCTTCTGCTGCAGAATTGTCGTATGAGGGAAAGGGTTAAATGATATTAATGTGTGCATGCCACACTACTAGAGGTATTTGTTTTTAACGATAATTTTACTGTGACTCTATAGAACAACATAATAAATTACCGTATATCGTTGAACATCATTTTTGAAAAATGCTTTACGTCAAAAGTTGCGGGGACCACCTAACGGGCTATTTCTAAAATAGCATTCATATTCTGTCAGTCGCTCTGCTATATACAAATGCAGTATTTGGAGATGAAAGTACAAGATTACTTTTCAACCCTAAATGTGTGAAAGTTAATTTAAAACATTTTGACAAAACATTTATATTTTTATAAATTGACGTAAAGTTATTGAATATAGTTGGCAACATTGTGGTAAAAGGAGAAACTGCTCATTTTCTCTGTTTGTCACACTTTTTTGTGCGCAAAAGTTGTCTGCTGCAAATGCGTCTAAATGCGTCAGCGTGTCGTAAAGGGTTACGAAGGTTTATTAAACATTGTGAAAAAAAAAGAGGGAAAACTCAACACACGAGAATTTTGGTTATTCATACCAAATAAAAAATAAATAAAAATAATCAGAGATATAACTTAAACACTTACAAAATCTTTTTACCATCATTACCTCCACCAAAAGCCAAGAATGCATAATTCAGTGAAGTTTTTTGTTAGAATTATGACCCTTTAACGACTAATAAAGTGTTTTGCTTATGAATTGTATTTTTTTTTTTTTTTTTAAATATATAATTGTATTAACCACGTGCATAACTATGTGAAGGTCGTGGCCATCCTCTCTCAGACCTTACAGTAAATATGTTTTAGTAAATCTATGTTAGTATATAAGGTTTATAGTATGAATCAATAAACCATGACCGCTGCACCAGGGGGTCAAACTTATAAAAGGTTTTTAAGTTTTACACATGTTAATAAAGCTATACTACATTTTTATGATGGGAAAAGGAAGCTTTAAAAGATAACAGAAAAACAAACAAACAAACAAAATATAATAAAAACATGCATTTGTTTGTTTGTAATACGAATATAAGTCTATATCAGAAGTTAAGAGTGGTTTTGTAACATATTTCTAACAATTGCTATCTTTATCTGATTCGGCTTGTCTTGTGGAATTGTAAATGTTCTTATGAATTGTATGAAAAATTACTTGGTACCACCCAAAAAAAGGAGCACGAAAAAGTCGAGCACGCTGTCCTCTGACAGCTCTTGTTAATCATAATTATAATAATTATTTCACAGATGTTAAAATCAATCATATGTTAAAAAAGTAGACCACACTGATCATTCTTCTTTTTTAAATTACCAAAAAGGAACTTTGTAAGAGGGAAAGGATGATATGTTCAGTGAAGTAGAAACTATTTAAATGGAAACAATTAAAAGTTGACGTGTTAAAAGTAATAAATATTACTCGGTGGTAAATTCTTTTTTTTTACTAAATGCATATTTGATTGCTCCTATAGAGAATAAATGAGTAATTCCATGTGAAAATGTCATTATAAACTTGAAGATGTCTTCTGTCAAAATATACCCTTGTTTTATGGCTGTTCATTAACACTTTCTTTTTTTATCTTTTCTCCCTTTTGTTTGTATTTCAATTGTGGGATTTACGCCGCTCTCAACAGCTACGGTCATATCAGGGCAGACAGGGAAAGATGATAATGATCCCTCACCTTATATTTACATCGAGATACAGAATAATATGAACCGTCCCGCGACAGAACCAACATTGTGGACTCTGCGTAAAGTATCGACCCGGATCAGCCTAAGCATGCCTCGCAGGCTAATCCGGATATACCTTTTTCGCCTCCTGCGGATTTTCTGTTTCAGGAGTCATTACTCTATACCTCTATGACCCTGAGACGGAATATGTCGGCCCGGATCAGTCTGCACGGACTGCGCAGTCTGATCTGGGTCGATATATAACGCATAGGCCATAATGTTGGTTTTCTCGCGGGACGGCTCCTATAAGGTTTGAAACCAATACAACGCCACCTGCTGAAGCTCTGGAGTTGCAATGACTGCAATCTTTCAGACCCATTGAGCCTGTTCTTACCGTGCAAGACTGTGGCTGCCATTATAATTGAGCATTCTCCAGCCACAGGGGCAATAGTAAAAGCTTGAGTATTTTAGCAAATGTGCAGAATAGCAAATTGCGAATCTGTATATTATGAGTAGTAAACTTGTATAACGGCAACACTGGGATGTCTTCTAGCTTGGTTCACAATTGACAGCACTTGCACATGGTTCTTTTGGTTACCAAATGAATGGCAAATCAAGTTTATGAATATTAAACTTGTAGAACTGAAGAGCTAGAATATCGTTATATATCGAAAATATTTGAAAATGTTTAGGTTAAATGGGAAATTGGTCTCTCATTTTAATTTCATAAAAAAGAGATCTTGCATAAACGTTAAATTAAGCAAGTATGGGGACAAAACTCTGAAAACAAACACACTAAAGACACGCAGGAACTGCATTTCCACTGCATAAGGTTACAGTGTGTGGGTGGCGGGCTTAGACATATGATCCAAACACAAATCTAAAGTGACTTTGAAACGTTATTTTAGCTTTGTGGTGTAAATCTTGTCCCCAGCAGGCGTCTCGTTAACGTTCAACGAATAATGATATTAAAAGTAATATAAATTATATATAACATAAAATCTTCGTCGGTCTGGCTTCACCCAGATTCATTCACGTAATGTCCATTTTGAAGAGGTTAGAATCGATAGCACAATCAATCATTCAAGTATCTTGATGAACTATGCCTCTATTCGAAAAAAATGATTGATTTGGATTAACGACGTTTTCAACAAATTAGTTTAGTCATATCACGTACTCCAGACAATAGTCTGTCCAAGAAGATGGCTGCTTTTTCACATAGACTGTAAGCCCATCGGTGGAAGACGAATGACGCGAGTCACAGTGTCCCTTGACAAACGTCGGAAAGAATGCTGTCTTCGAAAAGAGAATACATTTGGTCGTAATACGAGAACAACATATGAGAACGATGTTAAAGAGCATAGGTATGATTGTTGTCTCGATCAGCATTGTTTTAACTCCTTCAGCGCCGAATCGTTAAAAGTAGACTCTTTAATGTTCAAAATCGTGCGTCTCAATTTCTCATGTAATAACAGTTTGGACTATTTTGATAACCAAAAAGGCAACCAATGCTGATTTCAGGTGAGACAGCTCGTTACGAGCTGACTCACCTCAATCAGTATTGTTTGCACAAACCTCAATATTGCCTTTGGCGCTGTAAGAGTTAAGTATATGCCTACTCATATGGTCATAATACTTTCATAACATCGCGCTAACTGGAAGAGAGTTGCCTAAGTGAGTCTCATGGTAATATTGTGTTGCAACTACCGATTCGGGAACTTTGTTGCATCTGAAAACAGGGAAGACTGTGATTTACCTGTCTCACTAGAATATTCATTGTTCGCCTCGATGTTATTACGAATTTAATTCTTCATCTGACAAAAAGCTGAACGTGTAGCCCAATTCATTGAATGCAAATGAAACTTTATATGATGACAGCTCGTGGAGACAATAAGACAACTCGTCAAAGAGGGCTCAATTATATTAGATAAATCCCTATAACAAGTTAAATATTGAGTTGACGTGTTTAGCCGACTCATTCAGAGAGCATCGAAGTTTATTAAACGGCATGTTTTAGTTAACGATGCTATATAATTCATGTTATCTGAAACACGAAGCATTTTGATCAATATTTCAAAATAAAGAATAATTTAAAGATGTGCATGACTATGAAGAATAAAGGTGTTTCATTGTCCGTGTCAACTGAACTGTGTCATGATGAATACACAACAAGGTCAACGTAAATTGAGGTATGTATACACAACATTGTACAGTTTACAGTGACGTGCCGGCGAAACTTCAATTTGCTAAAACTTAACAATCAACTTTCACATAATGATTTAAGTCGTTAACAATGGTAATAATTCCTTTCGCAATGTTTGGTACTATACTAGCATGAGGACCGACTCACTGGGTAAGGATTATTGTACCAGTAGGCCCGGTAACTTACCCAGAAAACGCCGTGGTCCGTAACGACGCTGTTAAACGATTCACAGGCAACCTTTTCTATTAACTTAAATGTAACACCTGGAAAATCCGAAAAATTAATCATTATAAAAAAAGTGTATACATGTATATTGAGGGAACATAAGAAACGCATGATTTAAACCCTTTCCCACTTACAACGAATCTGCTTGAAATCTAATTTGAAAACATGTAGCAAATATTATTAAAACGCTCTATAAATGAACGTACTAGTATGACCGGTCCCTCTAGGTCCATTTATCCTGACACTAGGAAGTCAGTCGTAATGCTAAAACCGCAACCCTGAGGGCCAAGGAGGGCAACCATTACTTCTGTGTTTAAAGTATTTGGTACCCGGCAGGAGATCGAACCAACTACCTCACGCACTCGTAGTCTGTCCTACAGATGCGTAAAATGCGTCGAAAACTAGAATTGGGATAAGGAGACTTTTTTTAAGCAATGCTTTTACAAAAATCGTCTGGGTCTAATTCTACCAACATTACTTACCGCCAAACAATATTTAAATACTAAGAAGCATATTTCGTCATTTTAGTTTCCTTAATAAAAATGCCGAAAAATTTAATTTCTTAACAAGTTATTTTTAAGTCAGAAAAGTAACTATTCATGTCTACTTGATAATGTACTAATATACAGTCCTCCATTCATGTTTTACAAAATATTTGGGGAAAAATTATGAAATATTCTTCTAAGTATTTTTGAAAGCATGACTTAGCGCTAAGTACTGTTGGTGGAATTGAACGAGGTGTATATATCCTTTTAACTCATCCGTATACGAGAAAGGGTTGTTGGTGCTGTGGTGTAAGTTAACGGCTATCACTACGTATTTGCTTTCGATTAATTTGACATGTTGTGCATTTCTGGCCCACTCATTCGCGTAATGTGAAACTTAATGCAATACGATATTAGCATTGTTAAAAGTGGTAGCCGCTATGTTACAATCTATGTGTATAGCATTCATACAATTAGGGAAATTAGCGCCAAATTTTACAGGTTTTCGTTAAACCCTTACCCTGACACGAACGCTTTTGGACGCGTTTGTAGTAGACGACGTTTGAAAACATTGTGACAAAAGGAGAAATTGCTCTTGGTGAGCAATTTCTCTTTTTGACACAATGTTTTCCAATTTAAGCAATTCGTATACTTTCATATATATAGATACATTGTAATAGCAATATGTTTGCCTACAAAGTTTCAACGTCGTCTGCTGAAGTTTGAAAATCAAACATATACAAGAACAAAAAGAATTCTCAAAATGATCATCGTTTCTCTTTCCGACAAAGTGTTCCACTGTTTCACAGACTTATTCCTCCTCTTTACCCCATGTCTATTTAGTTTCGTATCAAGACGTTTAGTTAACAAAGCAGGGGATTTTCAAATAAATATCAGGGACAAAATGAAACGTATGAAAACGAATCTGATCCTAATGCGTTGTGTGTAAGTTAAACGATGCATGTTGATATAAAAACCGATGGTGAAACTGATACAGGTGCGTGACACAGCTAAATACAAACGAAGTGTTTTATATGCGTACGAAAAGTATCTATACTTGATGGAGCATATGTTTTTAGATACGAGCAGCCGTACCGGAAATAGAACTATACCTGCAATCATCGGCTTGACAATTGGTTCCTTTCGCGAATGTTGACAAAGTTCATTGTGTCTGTGGTTGTTCGTCTTTGACCAGTGGGCTAAATGTTATATTGATAGGTAGGCAGTTGCTTTATAATAAGATGGTGGGTTATAACTGGTGCGAGGAGGTGCCCTGGTCGTCGTGACTAAACTAAAAGACTGTTGAAAACGACGTTATCCCTTTCCTACATACAGGCGCTTTCTGTCGACATTTGAAAACATTGTGGCAATAGAAGAAATTGCTCATGATGAGCAATTTCTCCCTTTGCCACAATTTTGTCTCTTTTTAATCCGTTTACTTTTATTTACACATATTGCCCATAATTTGGATAAAAGTGCTTTCAAAGTCGTCTGCTGCTGATTTGGTTTATGTGGGAAAGGGTTAAACTCCAATCAATCAATCAGCAATACAGCCATACAGCCATACCTTCAATTCGGGAGACCTGGGTCGTCCGAAACTATAAAGCTCTGCAATTTGGAGAACGAATTTTCTTTTGACCAATCAGATATTTGAGCACACATTCTGAGTTCATATTCAACTTTATAGTCTTGGAACCTGCAGGTCTATGTGTATGAAAAGCATTAACAATGCTTTTCTCCTTGGCGCGAAGGATTGTCGTAGTATTTCATAATAAACACATACGTATAACTGAATTACAAAACTGACAATACAAATATTGTATATCAATAACTCGAGATGATATTCGGGTCGCTTTCGAACTCGAGTTATCTAGAGATCATTCTACGCGTATTGTGATCAACCTACATTATGAACTCAGCGTAATAGATCGACCCAGATCAGCTTGGTTCGGGCCGAATTATTGCGTCTCAGTGGGATAGAGTTATAGGAAAATGATTCCTGAAACAGAAAATCCACAGGAGGTGAAAAGTATCTGTCCGGGTAAGCCTGCATGGCATACGCTTAGGCAGATCCGGGTCGATCATCAATGTTGGTTTTCTCGTGGAACGGCTCATATCTCAATTAGCTATATTTGAAAATGCTACGTAGATCTTTGGAGACCATGCTTTGGGATAATACTACAAGGCCGCAATAGATTATAGTTGCAGTGGATTTATTTGTTTTGGTAAAAAACGAAAGTAACTTATACATCCGCTTCGAATGCACCTGAAAGGGCGGTTTTTTATGTTTGTAATATTATATTTAATGTTCAAGCCTGATTAAATGTTGATTTCTCTTTACGTTAAATGAAGCTTCACTCATTTGACATAGTATCATCAGTCCAAACTTAAGTATTTCATTCATTTATCGTATAACACGATTTGGTTTTAAATTTCAACCCAACTCTTATTGTAACGTTTTTAGAGATTGTTTCGAATACATGTACTTTCATATCTAAAACTAGCATTAAACTGTTGAATAGGGTTTCGCATAATTTTTGCATCTTAAACTTTTCATGTTTTTAGGCATGCGTTTGTACCAGGAGGGGCATTTAATAAGTGCGCATTCGACCTAGAGCAGTTTGTTCATGTTTTTATTATAAACCTAGGGGCCTTTGTTCATGTGTACATTTTATTGTATCAACGGGTTTTGGCCATGTGCTTATACCAAGCGGTTTTTCGTCATAAAACATTTTTTTATCCAAAGCACTCATAGGTGATATACACAGTTTGACCCAACTTTGACCAAGTGCACACACAAATACACCAAGAGGGTTTTGGTCATGTGATTTTGAAACCGGGTGTCCCTGGTTCGATCCCCAGTCGCGGCGCTACGGTCATGGTTGAGTGCCCTTGGGCAATGCACATTTTCTAGCCTAGTACTGGTTTATTTGCCCAAGGATCATGCATAAGTGAACTGTCGCCGTGATATAACTGAAATAATGTTGAAAGCGGCGTAAAACCCCAATAAATAAATAAATTTGTCATGTGATTATGCAACGTAGTTGACCTTGACCTTTGACTAAGTGCATTCACATATACACCAAAAGACTTTTAATCATGTGAGTAATGTGTTTACAAGGGACAACAGCTCGGAATATGTACACGCGTATACTAAGAGGCATATGTTTTCCTTCAATGGTTTTTTCATGTTCACATGTTGACACCAATGGGGGTTTGACCATGCAAACAAGTTTACCCAAATGAGCAGTAGCTCATGTGTTCAGTTTGGCTCCAAAGTATCTTTGGTTACATGCTTATATTTGTAATTGTACAATTTATGCGCCAAGAGGAATTTAGTAAAGTGTACATGTTACACCAAATACCTTTGGTCCTGTGAATAGTTTAACACCAAGGGGGCTCTATATATACACACAGTCAAACCTGTGCTAACGACTACATTGGAAAAGCAATTCCATGGCTATAGCAACCAGACATTTAGCTTCCCAATTACTCATGTTATGCATAAAGACCACCTGTGAACAAAGACCATCTTGTTGTGTTCCCGTGGATGGTCTTTATACACAAGTTCCTGTTTGTCCCTGTGAATTGTTTTACACCAAGTGGCCTTAGGTCCTGTATATATATATATATATATATATATCTACACTTATGGATCTTAAGTTGTTCGTTCATTTTAACACACAGAGGGGCATTTGATATTCATTTGGGCTCAATATTGAATATCAAGTGTAATACAAGCATATGATTGTTTCCTCAAACTCTTTTTACGATTCAGATTGAAAGATATTTCCATAATCAGTTCCGTTTTACTTATAACTATTCCCGTCACCTGTTTAATCGTGTTAATGACTGAATGGCGAAGATACACACTCAAGACAATGAAACAGACTAGTGTATACTGATCTATATACGCGTTAGTTGCAACGTTTCGAATGTCAGTTTCCGCGTGACATGTTTCCAATTGGAATTTCCGCTTGATTTATGACATAACCCATACAGCTCGGCATGTCAAATGTGCACACCTGCTTAAAATGACGATCGCCGTCATCCAATGGCTCGAATGGACACTACATAGAACCGGAAGTCACAGTTAAGATTACACCTCAATCCTAACCGACCTGCAGATGCAGTTTAACGCATCTTCAAAATACAACTTTGGAAAACATTGTAGCAGAATGAGAAATTGCTCATAATGAGCAGTTTCTCATTTTTGACACAATGTTTTGTCCTTAGTTCAATAATTATACATTTCTATATAGAGATTCTCAATATTTTTGCTGAGACATTTTCAAAGTTGCCTGCTGCAGACAATTATGTTGTATGTGGGTAAGGGTTAAGTATTGCATGTCAGAGGTAAGTTAACCAGTTGCAGGGAGTTTAAAAATGGAAGATATGTCTTTCCCTTCTTGACGCTCAGGTCTATGGTGTCAGCATTACGACTGACTCGCTTGTGTCAGGATAAATGTACCAGCAGTAATCGTAACTTACTCAGGAAATGTAGTTATGTAACTGAAACAGTATTAAAGGCGGCATTTAACACCATACAAACACAACAATAAACAATAAAGTTGCAGGTACTTAACAAGATTAGGGTAAATACACAAGTTTTCGGATGACCCGACACAATGTTCACCGTGTCAAACCTTTTTGTCATTGAATGCAATTATTTTGACATGTATCGATATACTTTACACCATAAACGCTGCATATTATTCCACCAAATTAATTCGATCTCTTTAACTGTAAATAAGTCATACATTTGAAAATGTGTTAAATAAGCTGCTTTCCCGAAAGTTTAAAATGATAGGTAATTTGTTATAGTGTTCATACTAACCATGATAACTCGTACACAACTAATGATTCACTCATTTCGATGACTTGTTTTAGGAACTCATTAACATCGGTTGTTTAGATTTAAAACTTTACGCTGTAAAAACCTGTGACCTATCTTCCATGTCAAATCATTTCGTGAATGCCCATATTATTTCTGCTACTCTAATTGTCATTACCTTTTGACAAGTTAATGTTTTGTTTGTTATAGATATATGCTTAACCTGACAGTCACTGCCTTTAAACGCTTCCTCGGCAGACCCTCTATAGTTATATAACGTCATGGGAAAAGGAGAACTCTTTCATAATGAGCGAGTATTATTCCCTTTCTCGTGATGTTTTCAACATAGACTTCATAGAAAACATTTATAATCCCTATAATCCTGAGAGATTTTGGGATCATAAATAAGTGAAACTGACGCCGTGATATAACTGAAATAATGTTGAAAACGACGTAAAACCTTAATACATTAAATTAATAATATTCTACTTAGACTAGTAGTCCTAAAATGAAAAGGTGGATCTCAACACCAACGTATCAAAACATTAACCCCTTCCCACATACAGACGTTTTCTGACGTCTCTGTAGCAGACGACTTTTGAAAACATCGTAGCAAAAGAAGAATTGCTCCTTATTAACAATTTCTCCATTTACCACAAGGTTTTCATCTGTATTCAAGCATTTTATTTTCAGTGACTCAATGTGTTTGAAGGTGTTGACCGAAACTGACTTGCAAAGTCTGACTTCTGTTCGTAATGACCATAAGTGTACAGCAGTCGGTTTTTACGTGACTTGACTTCGATACACGGGGGCTAATGGGGTCTAAAGAACGACCTAATCTGTGGTTACACACCATTGCTCGCTTTATCATTTTGATATATTTTAGGGAATTCTGCTCCGCCCCGAACCCGCCCCCTTTAATATCCTTGTTTTATGCGTGAACAAACTTTAAACCGGTTTTATAACCGAGATAATTGTTTCGGCATGAATGTAAAACATGGACTGCTTAGAGAAAATGATATATTTTTTAATCCTTGCTTGTGTATCTTCGCAATTCAAAGCTTTATTTCATCTTGAAATATTTATATTTTTACATTCTAGAAAACATTTCTGTTTACGTCATAGAAATCTAGAATCTGCGGAGTTTACCGTGTTGGACGATACCCGCTCATGATCGTCATTGCACGGTGCATTTTGGCAAAGCACATTCCTAAGCCTAGCATTAGATAGTCATTCAGATGAAATTTAGTGTACTTTCGCGGAAATACCAACCATAAACGGAAAACACCATAAATACATCATTATTCTAAGATCTAAACAAACGTTGCTTGGGAAGATTGTTGTGTGGAGTACTGGTGTGAGAAAACTAGGAAATGCATGAGTAGGTGAACTGGCCGCCGTGATATAACTGAAACATTGTTAAAAACGGCGTTAAACCCAAATCAATCAATCAATCAATCAATCTATCTATACAAACGACGGTATCATACCGAAACATATTCACAGCCAGTCCGTAGTTTACAATATACGACTGTAGCATTTTGTACAACTGACATGCTTTGTTTCGGTTTAAAGCTAATTTAACATTACATGCAATGATACCATTAACTGGATCACCTTGTGGGCCCGGGTCAATTACCATTGATAGGGGTACACTGCCTCCGTATACAAGGTTTTTATACCAGGGCTACACAGGGGGGTGTGTGAGTTAGGGGGAATTATATACTCGGGGTTCAATTCCACCAAAACATTACTTAGCGTTAAGTAATACTTTAACACACTTAAAAAGATATTTCGTGATTTTTGTTTCCCTAATATTTTGTTAAACATGAATAGTGGAGCGTTCTTCTGGTTTGCGGGAGGTCACCGGTTCAATTCCCGGCAGGGTCAGACCATATACTTTAAAACGGTAGGGCAATGGCAACTCTCCTTGGTGCTTATGGTTGCGGGATCAGCATTACGACTGACCGGCTGGTGTGAGGATATAAATGGACCAGTAGTACTGGTAACTTACCCAGGAAACGCCATGATATGATTGAAAAATTGTTGAAAGCGGCGTAAAACACCAAAAATAATCAAGCAAAGTTAATGTCTCTTCAGATGCACGGGTCTTACCATTGTCCACATGCAGACCATTTTGATGCATCTGCAACAGAGAGGTTAAAACGCACCTGTAGCAGATGACTTTTGAAATCAACATGGCAAAAGGAGGAGTGTTCATTTTGAGCAAGTTTTGATTTTCAATTTTGGATTTACAACTCTTTTTAATAATTTCACTTCAGTTCGAAAATATTTTCTTTCGTTTTGCCAATATCTTTTCAAAGTCGTCTGCTGCAAATTAGTTGTAAGTGCGTACGGGTTTATCAGTTCGAGCAATTTCTCCTATTGCCACAATGTTGTCCAGAAGTCGTCATCTGCGGATGATTAACCCCTGCCCTCATACAACAATTCTGCAGCAGACGACTTTGAACATATTTTGTCAAAAAATAGAACATCTCTGTAATTGAATGGATAACCTATGACTAAAAGTGGAAAATATTGTGGCAAAAGGAGAAATTGCTCGTTTTGAGCAATTTCTTCTTTTGTCACTATGTTTTTAAAAATCCGTCTGCTGCAGAGGCGTTAGCAAGCGTCTATATGAAGTAAAGGGTTTGAGAGGCGAGTTTCAGTTGACAGTTGTATCGCCGCATACACCCTACCCCCCTGTCCCGCTCTAATGAGTTAAAACTTCTCAATTACAATGAGTTTGTTAAACTGTAATATGACGTCTTAATTCACTAAAGGTATTTTCTTTACTCTAACTGTTCACTTGTGGAGTATATATCTTTAAACTCACACGAATTGCGTTTTGGTGTTTAGGGGATTTTAACCTTTACGCGTTGTATTACTTGTTCAATGGGGAAATACAGTTATTTTATAATAATATCTTGTCTACCGATTGTGAATGGACTTTTTACCAAATTAGACATGGACATATAAAGGTATGTGAATCATCTCATAGTACTACTATTCAACTATACCATTAGAACTCTGTACTATGTGACCTATTTTAACTCTTTCACCGTCGAATTTCACAAAGTCGTTTATTCCATGTTGAAAATTGGACCACTCTATTTTTCGTCCAACAGGAAATTCGGAAAAAAATAATGTCTAAGTCGCAAACAACGCAGATTTCAGGACCTGTCTCACCTGAATCTGCATTCTTTGTAAATGCATTTTATTGCCTTTTGCAGAGAAAGAGTTAAGAAAATGCTACAATCTTCCAGGCATATTGATCAGTTGTTGGTACTCACATTTAACATTTAACTCTTTCCCACATACATCATATCTGCAGAAGGCGACTTTTAAAACACATTGGTTAAAATCTGAAAAATCTCAGTAAATGAAAGTATTATACTTGAGTAGAGTTGAAAACATTTAGGCAAAAGTAGAAATTGCCTGTTATGTATAATTTCTCCTCTTCCCACAATGTTTTCAAAAGTCGTCTGCTACAGAGGGTGTCATAATTCGTCTGCTATTAGGGAAATGGTTAAAACTACTCCTATCCGAAGACTCTTCTGCGCAATGGAATTTGGTTCGAGAACCAATCGGTCCATAACAAATTAGTTGAAATTATTGAAGTCACATAGGGATTAGTCCAAATATTTTAGACTTTCGGTTTCTCGTTTTATCATCTGTCATTTTTTGGTCAACCTAGCGTATGCAGGATAATAACAAAATGAAAAATGAGCATATGCGATGTCTTTTTTTGAAGGACTATATAGGGATGTGTTCTGCATTGACGCCTAGGGTTGTAGATAATTGATTACTTGTTTTTTACTCCGCTTTCAACAATTGTTCCGTTATATCACGACGTTTCCTATGTAAGCTATCAGTACTACTGGTCCATTTATCCTAACACCAGTCAGACAGTCTTAATTTCTAGCATGGCAACCCTAAGCGCCAGCAGTTACTACCATTTTAAAAGTCTTTTGTATGACTCGGCCAGGGATTGAACCTGGGTTGCAGATAAAATATTAATACTGATGTCCACCAGTTACGTAGGTCATTATGTCAGTATGTACCTATTTTTAAAACGCCGTAAAATAACCAACAAAGTGTTTAAATCGTCGTTAAAACGTTTTCCTTTATCCGCATGTAGCTATTATAAAGCAGGTGACTTTTAAAACATACAAGTGAAAATATGTAAAATCGATATAGATTACTGTATACTCATTTAATAGAGTTGAAAATATTATGAACAATTTATCCTTTTGACACATTGTTTTCAAAAGTCGTCTGCAGCAGATGCGTTAAAAGGACGAAGACGGACTGTGATCATAGTCGATTATAATAATGAGACGGATCAGAAAGCATGATGGGAAATAGTTCTGCCTCTGAAAAAACGTTACGATTATGTTATATTGTTATATTGGCTATATTATTTATATTAACGGTTAAAGTTACAAATCAAACTATGTTATCATAATGAATAATTTAGACAATTCCTCGAAAACCAACATTAAGGTTATTGCTTTCAGTGTAGAGTAAGATCAGCATGGACAGCCACGGGATCAAATCAAGGTCAGCACTGTTTGCTGATTAGTTACAGATCATTTAAAGATAAAGTTTACGTTTGAAGAAAAAAAGTTGCATTAAATGAAATAGACAGAAAGTTATTAATCTGAGTTTCTTTTAAATACACTAATATGGTTATGGTTCGTTAGTTCTCGTTGATAAAGTTCATACATTTTGAATTCATTGATTGATTGATTGTCTTGTGTTTTATGCCGCCTTCAACAACTTTCAGTCATACCACGGCGTTTTCTGGGTCAGTTACCAGTACAACTGGTACATTGATCCTGACACCAGCCCGTCAGTCGTACGGAACATAACCTCGCAACCCTGTGAAGGGTGTTCATGTATTACCCTTCTGAGTAATTTCTGGGTATAACATAACTCTAGCCGCGTCACATGAAAATGGACCGTCGGGACTTTCGAACCTATTTACAATTACGATCAAGTTACATGTGTGTAGTTGTCCGGATACGTCAACGATCAGTGTAGGAAAAGGCTGGATCGCCTGTGCAATTTCCAACAATCATTCACATGTATAAAATGTATATAAGCGGTGCTCTGTGCAAATTAACATTAACGTAATTATTACACGTGTGGAAAAAAAACTTAACAGCGTCTCCATGCTTAGGATCCATCCAAATTCACAGTAGTTTCTAGAAACCCATTTTTACTTATTGGCGAACAGTGTAGGTCAAGATAGGACTGCGATGAGATGCGGTGACTGATCTGGATATAGACTGATATCAAATGCGTCAGTGTTGGTTTTCGCGACGTGCCTCTCATTTTCTCTTAAGATAATACTACGCCATGTATAACCAGAAACATGTCACAAAGTCAAAGGTGAGGACAGCAGGTGCTATTTTCCAGCAGGATCATTGGTTAATCCTAATGCAATTGTATCACCTGCTTTAGATGGCATCAGTCTAATAATACGAGTCGAGAAAATAATACACGCTTATCACGGAACGGGTTAAATACGCCGGTAAAATGCGCGTAGCAGAAACAAAGCCCAATGTATTCTTATCAGTGGAGTGTGTTGTTGGGCTGATAAGTTAATGCTTTTTCTTATCAACAATGAGTGATTTGGTTTCTGAGAACCTGGTATTGTCAATATTTGGAAACAGTAGAGATGGGTGGAGAAACGGATCTGAAATGTTACCGTTCTTCATTAGACTTTGGATTCACTTTGATGGTTTCAGAATAACATACGTACATGTATATTCCAATACAGTATTTGTTTGAAAACGGAAATACGGGTTTCTTTTACATATTTTGTAGTTCCTAATTTGTCTGTATGTCTGTTTGTGCTGCAACAGACAAACATGAAAATGACAGATATCCATGATTAGGTTCAAATGTATAGGCAGTATTGTCAGTCACATCCATTAAAGGCACGTTTTCATTTCTCGCCGCTCGTCATATCAATAGGAAAACACTGTATTTCTTATTCCAAATGTAAATAAAGGAATTCGATCTTTTGAGTGTTGGGGGCAATTCTACTCGACAAGAACAAACTTCTGTTGACTGTGATGCACTAAATATTCAAAGATTCAAACTCTTTATTTCGTAGCGTAAACATACATGTTTCTTGTTACATAATAAGTGTATATAATTGTATGTTATCAACGTGACATAATAAAGCAGTATGTTACAGCTAATAATAATAAAAATGTAAAAGATATATTCAACTCATAATGATAGCGATTCAATTCAAGTTTAAGTGATAATAGTAAAGTTATATGATAGTATTTAAAATATATATTGAATATATATCACGGTCTCTCAGAAAACTGTCACAATAAAATCATCGCCAATAAAATCATGTTTTCCTTTAATAGCACGTTTTTGATGGTGTGTATATATATATATATATATATATATATATATATATATGACGGTAGACCCCCATTAAGATAAACTCATAAAATGTTCATGACAGCTATAGTATAATGTATTGATAAACTGCCATAACCTAACTTGTATAGCCTAATCAATTTAATCATCTTTTAAAACCTAATTGATTTGTGGCTTAAAGGTATACTTCCAATTTCACGAATTGCTTAACTCTTTCGGCGCCAAATTGTTTAAACTTGACTCTTTCCTGTTCAAAATCACGAGTCCCTATTTCTCATTTACTAAGATATTTTGAATATTTTGGTAACTAAAATGCAAACAATGCTGATTTCAGGTGAGACAGCTCGTTACGAACTGGTTCACCTGAATCTGTATTGTCTGCATAAACATCAATATTGCGATTAGCCTTGAAAGATTTAATGACTTATTAACCCTTTCCCTCATACGACAATTCTACAGCAGACGACTTTGAACACATTTTTAAATTAGAAAATCTCCATAATTGAATGGTTAACCTATGACTAAAAGTGAAAAACATTGTGTCAAAAGGAGAAATTGCTCGTTTTGAGCAATTTCTTCTTTTGTCACTATGTTTTAGAAAAGTCGTCTGCTGCAGAGGCGTCAGAAAGCGTCTATATGAGGGGAAGGGTTAATTATTCATCAATATCAAATCACTGCGCAGTTTATTTTTTATATGAACCGTTCCACTTTCTAGGAGTTTCGTCATTCCTAAATGGGAAGTTGTTTAACACGTGAACAGTGAAGACCCAGACGAGTCTGCGCATACGCACAGTCTAACCAGGTCCTTCACGATTCGTTTAAATGAGAATAGTACAATACATGTAGTTACTCTGTGCTGAAATCTAGAATAGTGTATAAACCCTTTCTCACACAACCCTTTCTCACACAACCCTTTCTTACACAACCCTCTCTCACACAAAACACATCTGCAGTAGACAGCTTTGAAACTATCTCATACAAAAATGATTAGAGTTGAAATTATCTTGGAAAAAAAGAGATATTGCTCCACGTGAACAAATTCACATTTTTCCACGACATTTTTAAAAGTCGTCTGCTGTAGATGCGTCAAAATGCGTCTACGTATTGGAAATGGGATAACGAGTTTATTCCCCATGTAACATTATAGGATTAAAGCGAGGAGATGCAATCAGTCTCATCTCCACATGAAGAAGTTTACCTATCATTTATTGCATTATGACAAGTTAATACTGTTCTGTTCTGTTCTCTTTATGAGCCGTTCCACGAGAAAACCAACATGGTGAACTTTAACATGCGTAAAGTTTCGTCCTGGATCAGCCTAACATGCCGCGCAGGCTAATCCGGGCAAACCAGTTTCGCCTCCTGTGTATTTTCTGTTTCATGAATCATTACTCTACACCTCTTTCCCCCTGAGTCGGAATGTATCTGGCCGGATTGCGCAGGCTGATCTGGGTCGATACATTACGCAGAGTCCATAATGTTGGTCTACTCGTGGAACGGCTCACATATATATATATTGAACTCGCTTATGATAGTAATTCATATATTGTCAAATTTAGTTTGATGATTTACAAAAGTTTCTTTAGAATATCGTTCACTTTCATAGTATTATTGTAACGTTGATATATTTATAAAATAGGATTATTGTAACACACATAAATATACAGTTTAGGTGTAATAAAATCAAAAATATTTGGATTTCAAACAAATGATATAACAAACTTGCTAATCAATTTGTCAAATTCGTATATTTCATAAAGCTATTAGAGCTTGTGATTCAATTAAATACTCATTTGAAATAAATATGACAAGTTTTGCTTGAAATAATAGATCAAATGATTTCATGTATTAAATTAATTTATTTCAAATTTCCATTAAGATATCAAATTCAATTTGTACTTAATTTACAATCTGTTTATATTTGTTGCAATATCAATTTAAATAACATCGCTTTGTCGAACCCTTTGCCGTATACAGACATCGCATGGAACTTAATATAACTGAACTATTGTTGTAAACGGCTTGATATAACTGAACTATTGTTGTGAACGGCTTGATATAACTGAACTAATCTTGTAAACGGCTTGATATAACTGAACTATTCTTGTAAACGACTTGATATAACTGAACTATTCTTGTAAACGACTTGATATAACTGAACTATTCTTGTAAACGACTTGATATAACTGAACTATTCTTGTGAACGGCTTGATATAACTGAACTATTCTAGTAAACGGCATATAAAACATATATCAATTAAGCATCGCTGGACTTTTGAACGTTTTAGGATTTAGTAATATCGCTCCTTTCCCGTACTGTGAATGTATGTATGAAACTTCGACTATTAATAACTGCGACGTGCATTAATCTCACTGAAACACTGTTTCAACAGAATCTACCACACACAATATGAACATTATGTTAATTTAATACAGTTTTAATAAAATACAATTTAAACATTTTCAAGTAACAAAAAAAACCTTTTGTTTTTGCTATAAATTATGTAAAATCCGTTTTTGGATATTTCTCAAAAGTGTGCACTTCCCCATTTTATAACTATATCTAAGTATATACATGTATGTCCATCTCAGACTATGTTTTCGTCAGCATACGACATTTCAGATATCTAGATAGAAATATTGGAAATCGCTTTAAATAAAATGTTACTATCAAATAGATATGGAAACATTGGTAACACAGAGAGAAATTGCTCATCGTCACGACTAAATGCGTGTGAGATTTGTTAATAATTAATTTTAAGATACATACATAATATTTTATGCTGAAATATTGCATATTTTGTAATTTGTTCAGATAGCTCTAACGTTAGAGCGAACAGTAACGAGGCCATTAATTGATTAACAGCTGAACAGCTAACACCCACCGAAAAGAACACACTGTTAGGCATATGTGTAGATACATGTTCATATGCGCCGTTTACAATCAGAACAGTTTTGATTGATTGATTGATTGATTGAGTAATTAATTGATTAATTGATTGATTAATTGATTGATTGGTTGGGGTTTTCAACAATTTTTCAGTCATATTATTGCGGTCAGTTCACCTACTCGTGTGTTTCCCTATTTTTCTCACACCACTAATCCACTCAACAAACTTTCCAATCAACTGGCTGCTTTTCAACGTAGACTGTTAGCCCAATGGAGGAAGACGAATGACGCTTGTCACAGTGACTTTTATCTTACGTCGGAAAGAGTGATGGTCAAGCTGGAGCAGTGTTTGGAAACACTTTAAATTAACCTTTGAATCAATAGACACACGAAAATGAAACTCATAAGAAATCGAAATCAAGTTCTTTATAAAGTATACATCTTAAACTCTTACTTGATGTATAGATATCTCGATTAATTTAAATGTTTCTGTAAAATGTACCCCGTTGAACAATACATCTAACTATATTATTTCTTTTCGCACTCCCTTGGTCATGGGAATCCGCCGTGGCCGATTTGTTTGCGTCGGCGATTTGGAACCGGGCGTCCTTGGTTAGATCATCAATCGTGGCGCTGTGGTCATGGTGACAAGGCACAATTCTCAGCCTTATACTAATATGTTTAACCAGGGATCATTAACAAGTGAACTTTCGCCGTGATATAATTAAAATAATGTTGAAAACGGCGTAAAAACTCAAAGCTTATCTGCAATGCCTTACCGTAAAACGTATTTTTTGTGCGCTCAACTTTTGAATATAGCTAATGTAGTAAAACCAAATGTCATGCTAGGTTTTTTGTTCTTACAAAGTTTTAGTTGTTTTACACTAGTTTTATCGGCTTTAAAATCTCTACCTATCATAATGTCATCTGTTTCCCTTTACTGTAAGGTAAAAACGTTATTTCTGAATCAGCATTTCAGCAGTTCCGAATAGGTTAATCTGAACAGTTTAACCCTTTCCCACATTCAGCAATAATACAACAGACGACATTTAACACATCTAGGCACAAGCTCGCAAAAATGAAGCTAAAGTTGCTTATAAAAATGAAAATATTGTGACAAAAAGGAGAATTTGGTCATTGTGAGCAATTTGTCCTTTTGCCTCAATGTTTTCAAAAGCCGTCTGCGAAAGAGACGTCAAAAAGCTTCTATACAGCAGGCGATTTGAAAACATATACTGTATAACAAATATGGAAAATCTATATAGATGACGGAAAAGTTAGTGAATAAAGTTGAACGCATTGTGGCAAAAGGAGACATTTCCCATTATTGACTACTCCTTTTGCCAAACTATTTAGTCGTGATGATTGTGAATTAAGGTGTCCGCTGTCAATTTGTGTTTACAATACCCGAACATTTGAAGGACCTACCTTTTGAATGAGATGGGAAAATATGTTACAGGCGTTGGGCTACATGATACACGTATAAACAATAACGCATTGAACATGTCAACAATTTGACAGAAGGTTATTGTTCATGTCAAAATTAACTCCATTAGTTTAAACCTTTCCTACATACAGACGCTTTCTGACGCCTCTGGAGAAGACGACTTTTGAAAACATTATGACAAAATAATAAATTGCTTACGGTGAGCAATTACCCATTTTGCTACAGTGTATACTACACTATTTAATAATTATTATACTTTCAAATAGAGAGAGTTTACATAAACCATGCAATTATAAGAGAAACAGTATGAGTAAAAATAGATCACTTTTACATTTAATCCTTTCCCTCATAAAGACGCTTTCTGACGCCTCTGCAGCAGACGGCTTTTTGAAAACATAGTGACAAAAGACGAAATTGCACAAAACGTGCAATTTCTCCTTTTGCCACAATGTTTTCCAATTTAAGTCCTATGTTATCCATTCAATTATAGAGATATTCTATTTTCTGACAAAATATGTTCAAAGTCGTCTGCTGCAGAATTGTCGTATGAGGGAAAGGTTTAATCGCCCTATAAACCGCGAGTGATGAACACTTCTGTGGGCAGGGCAGAAACTGCTTGTTTTTAAGCAAATGTTCCTTTTCGCACCTTTTTTTTTAAGTCGTCTGCTGCAGAGGCCAAAGGTGTCGTCTGACTCAGAAAGAAACATGACTGAGTCATTACCTGGTATGAGAACTTAAACCGTCGAAATATTGAAATCGTGTGAATTTGAAAACAAATAAGAATGATATAACAATCATTGCGCGGAAAAATAAAAAATACTCACAATGAACAGTTCCTTTTAAGCCATACATTTGGAGGAGCGTAAACAGTCATTTGTATAAAGGGAAGAATAAATCCTTTCTCACATACAGACGCTTAGTGACGCATCTGCAGCTGACGATAACAATGAGACAAAAGGAGAGATTGTTCATAATGATAAACTTCTCTTTGTGCCACATTTTTTTCAAATCATTTCAATACGTTTACATCAATTTATAAAGATGTTTCACATTCATGTCTAGATGCTTTCAAAGTCGTCTGTTGCGGATTTATTTTTCAGTGATAAATCCTGCTATTTTAAAAAAATGACTGCGCTCTCATTAAAAATGAGTTATTGATCATAGAGAGTGAGTTTAATCACCCAAAAGACATGTCTAACAACACAATAAGTAACATAGATATGGACAACTTTAGTTACAAAGGTAAGCTGATGTGACTGTAATAGCTCAATACATATATTATTTAAAAAGTTCAGCTAAAAGCATAAACTATATGTGTTTGTATGTGTGAAAGGGTAACCGAAGGTAAAGAGGGCGTGTGTGTGAAGCGTTATGGCAGTACCCATTTGTTTTGTTTCAGTCTGTTGATAAGATCTATGACACGTCAGAGTAAAAAACAACGACGTCTTATCAACCCGAGTGCAGGACCGGCGAAATACGAGAAATAAGGCGCGAGAGTTCATGGCTATAACATGGTGTCACGTCGCGCGAAAACCAAACTTCGGGTTATTGTTTAATTATGTCCGGGAAACAGGAAATAAACCAGTTTGTTTGTTTATATTGCTATTTAACGCCGTTTTCCACAATTTAATGAAATTGTACATTTATGTACGGGAAATAGGAAATAAACCAGTTTGTTTGTTTATATTGCTATTTAACGCCGTTTTCCACAATTTAATGAAATTGTACATTTATGTACGGGAAATAGGAAATAAACCAGTTTGTTTGTTTATATTGCTATTTAACGCCGTTTTCCACAATTTAATGAAATTGTACATTTATGTACGGGAAAAAGGAAATAAACCAGTTTGTTTGTTTATATTGCTATTTAACGCCGTTTTCCACAATTTAATGAAATTGTACATTTATGTACGGGAAATAGGAAATAAACCAGTTTGTTTGTTTGTATTGCTATTTAACGCCGTTTTCCACAATTTAATGAAATTGTACATTTATATACGGGAAAAAGGAAATAAACCAGTTTGTTTGTTTATATTGCTATTTAACGCCGTTTTCCACAATTTAATGAAATTGTATATTTATGTACGGGAAATAGGAAATAAACCAGTTTGTTTGTTTGTATTGCTATTTAACGCCGTTTTCCACAATTTAATGAAATTGTACATTTATGTACGGGAAATAGGAAATAAACCAGTTTGTTTGTTTATATTGCTATTTAACGCCGTTTTCCACAATTTAATGAAATTGTACATTTTATGTACGGGAAATAGGAAATAAACCAGTTTGTTTGTTTGTATTGCTATTTAACGCCGTTTTCCACAATTTAATGAAATTGTACATTTATGTACGGGAAATAGGAAATAAACCAGTTTGTTTGTTTGTATTGCTATTTAACGCCGTTTTCCACAATTTAATGAAATTGTACATTTATGTACGGGAAATAGGAAATAAACCAGTTTGTTTGTTTATATTGCTATTTAACGCCGTTTTCCACAATTTAATGAAATTGTACATTTATGTACGGGAAATAGGAAATAAACCAGTTTGTTTGTTTATATTGCTATTTAACGCCGTTTTCCACAATTTAATGAAATTGTACATTTATGTACGGGAAATAGGAAATAAACCAGTTTGTTTGTTTGTATTGCTATTTAACGCCGTTTTCCACAATTTAATGAAATTGTACATTTATATACGGGAAAAAGGAAATAAACCAGTTTGTTTGTTTATATTGCTATTTAACGCCGTTTTCCACAATTTAATGAAATTGTATATTTATGTACGGGAAATTGGAAATAAACCAGTTTGTTTGTTTATATTGCTATTTAACGCCGTTTTCCACAATTTAATGAAATTGTACATTTATGTACGGGAAATAGGAAATAAACCAGTTTGTTTGTTTATATTGCTATTTAACGCCGTTTTCCACAATTTAATGAAATTGTACATTTATGTACGGGAAATAGGAAATAAACCAGTTTGTTTGTTTGTATTGCTATTTAACGCAGTTTTCCACAATTTAATGAAATTGTACATTTATATACGGGAAAAAGGAAATAAACCAGTTTGTTTGTTTATATTGCTATTTAACGCCGTTTTCCACAATTTAATGAAATTGTATATTTATGTACGGGAAATAGGAAATAAACCAGTTTGTTTGTTTGTATTGCTATTTAACGCCGTTTTCCACAATTTAATGAAATTGTACATTTATGTACGGAAAATAGGAAATAAACCAGTTTGTTTGTTTATATTGCTATTTAACGCCGTTTTCCACAATTTAATGAAATTGTACATTTATGTACGGGAAATAGGAAATAAACCAGTTTGTTTGTTTGTATTGCTATTTAACGCCGTTATCCACAATTTAATGAAATTGTACATTTATGTACGGGAAATAGGAAATAAACCAGATTGTTTGTTTGTATTGCTATTTAACGCCGTTTTCCACAATTTAATGAAATTGTACATTTATGTACGGGAAATAGGAAATAAACCAGTTTGTTTGTTTATATTGCTATTTAACGCCGTTTTCCACAATTTAATGAAATTGTACATTTATGTACGGGAAATAGGAAATAAACCAGTTTGTTTGTTTATATTGCTATTTAACGCCGTTTTCCACAATTTAATGAAATTGTACATTTATGTACGGGAAATAGGAAATAAACCAGTTTGTTTGTTTGTATTGCTATTTAACGCCGTTTTCCACAATTTAATGAAATTGTACATTTATATACGGGAAAAAGGAAATAAACCAGTTTGTTTGTTTATATTGCTATTTAACGCCGTTTTCCACAATTTAATGAAATTGTATATTTATGTACGGGAAATAGGAAATAAACCAGTTTGTTTGTTTGTATTGCTATTTAACGCCGTTTTCCACAATTTAATGAAATTGTACATTTATGTACGGGAAATAGGAAATAAACCAGTTTGTTTGTTTATATTGCTATTTAACGCCGTTTTCCACAATTTAATGAAATTGTACATTTATGTACGGGAAATAGGAAATAAACCAGTTTGTTTGTTTATATTGCTATTTAACGCCGTTTTCCACAATTTAATGAAATTGTACATTTATGTACGGGAAATAGGAAATAAACCAGTTTGTTTGTTTGTATTGCTATTTAACGCCGTTTTCCACAATTTAATGAAATTGTACATTTATATACGGGAAAAAGGAAATAAACCAGTTTGTTTGTTTATATTGCTATTTAACGCCGTTTTCCACAATTTAATGAAATTGTACATTTATGTACGGGAAATAGGAAATAAACCAGTTTGTTTGTTTGTAT
Source organism: Serripes groenlandicus (assembly GCA_031761405.1). Lineage (NCBI taxonomy): Eukaryota > Metazoa > Mollusca > Bivalvia > Cardiida > Cardiidae > Serripes > Serripes groenlandicus. Next base: position 4,384,433 of record JASEVX010000018.1, read on the forward strand.
TGCTATTTAACGCCGTTTTCCACAGTCTGATCAGACAGTCCCGGTAGCTCAGTCGGTAGCGACGTGGGCTGTCAATCCAGTGGTTGTTAGTTCGAATCCCATCTCGGCCAACATTCCCTCCGACAATTGTCATTCGTCTTTCACCAATAGGCTTCCAGTCTATGTGAAAAAGTAGCCAGTTGCTTGGAAAGTGTGTTGTGTGGTGTACTGGTGTGAGAAAGTGTGTTGTGTGGTGTACTGGTGTGAGAAAATGTGTTGTGTGGTGTACTGGTGTGAGAAAGTGTGTTGTGTGGTGTACTGGTGTGAGAAAGTGTGTTGTGTGGTGTACTGGTGTGAGAAGTGTGTTGTGTGGTGTACTGGTGTGAGAAAGTGTGTTGTGTGGTGTACTGGTGTGAGAAAGTGTGTTGTGTGGTGTACTGGTGTGAGAAAGTGTGTTGTGTGGTGTACTGGTGTGAGAAAGTGTGTTGTGTGGTGTACTGGTGTGAGAAAGTGTGTTGTGTGGTGTACTGGTGTGAGAAAGTGTGTTGTGTGGTGTACTGGTGTGAGAAAGTGTGTTGTGTGGTGTACTGGTGTGAGAAAGTGTGTTGTGTGGTGTACTGGTGTGAGAAAGTGTGTTGTGTGGTGTACTGGTGTGAGAAAGTGTGTTGTGTGGTGTACTGGTGTGAGAAAGCCTGGGAACACATGATATGACTGACAGCGAAGTACCTGATCAGACTCTGTACCTGATCCAGATCTTCACTTGGTCGCAATGGCTGGAAGGTTTATTTTCATTTGGTTTGCCTCTGTCGTGTATTCATGGGTTTAATCGCGTGTATTTTGTGCCGGAAATTGTGAAGGTATTTAACATATTGCTAAATGTTTGCACCAAAGTATTCATTTTCCTTTTTTTTTAAAAGATTTAGTGTGAATCACCAATAAATATACAATAGAAAATGTGCAATAATACTTTAAACTACACTATAAATCATGTATATCAAAGATAATATTACGAATAAATGCGCTATTTTTCTATAGTGTCACGTGTGTAATACATAAATAACACTACTTTAAATACAGTAAAAGTGAATGGATATATAATATTTCATATTCCTCTATTGTGGTAGTATCAAAATACTCCCTTCACATAAGGTCATCTCTAGTTAAAAAATTATTTTTTAAATATTGACATTTTATTTACATTGTTATATAGAGAAATACACGTGCCCATGTATGCAGTCAGGTCTTAATCGTTGTAGCACAGTTCTTCTTCTTTAACCTTTCCTCTTATAGACAGCAGACGACAATTGGAAACATCGTGAGCATTTTTTTCATTCGCCACATTGATTTGAAACCTATTCAATAGGGGGTCAAAAGCATATTTAGCGTCGAGTGCAGGTCCTTACGTTTACTGCAACTCCCAATGATGTTATGAAGCAGTCTGTATAGCGTGTGATTTAACTGTACATCCTTTGTATTTTCAGACTCAAACAATGGGAAATAAGAAGCAAATGGTCAACACTGATTAAGACGAATGAAAATACAACGAAGAATGGTAAGTAAACTTATTTTCAAAAATGATTTAGACAAGAAAATGCTTTTTGTTACTTTGTAGATATTGATAAGATTGATGATCCTAACGTACCCAGTGCACGTGATCCTGTCGCATGGTCAAATTGTTTATGTATCGGTGGTGTAGTGTTTAAGCTTCCGACTCGGCCGCGGGAGGTCGCGGGTTTGATCCCCGGTCGGGTCATACCAAAGACTTTTAAAATGGTAGGATTGGCTGCGTTTTTTGGCGCTCAGGGTTGCAGGGTTAGCATTACGATTAACTGGTTTTTGTCAGGATAAACGGACCAGTATTACTGGTAACTTACCCATGAAATGCCGATATAACTGAACACATGATGAAAGCGGAGTAAACCACCAAATAATCAAATGAATTGAAACAGCGTTTGGTAAAGTCAGTCTGTCCATGAACATGTACGTATAATAGCTGTCAGTTATGAACAATGTAGCTTCAATAAGCGTGTACACTTACTCCTTCTACCAGAATCTACATTAGTTGACAGACTTATGAAAGTAAGTAATATTAAACCGTGTAGATCATACTGTACGTATGTCTCTACATGTACATGTTCCCTTGGACTGGCTCATGTCCTGAATTTTCTAAGGGCATTTTGTTCAAATAGAGGATAGATGAGGTGATATAGGTCCATGGTTTACATAGTTTTTGAGAACAGTATAAATTAAGATCAGCTTTCACGTTCTTGCAATCTGACCCTGGTATCTTTTATTCGCTTCTTATGTGATACTGTTTAGGCAAATGCTACTCCTTGCAGGACAGAAATGATAACAACTCGAGTGTGATGATACCATTGGTATTAATTCAATAGGATAAGGGTTTAAAAGGATCACGGTGATTTTTTTGTCATGGGAAACATTTGGATCGACAACTATACGATAAAGGTCGACTTTGACACCATTCAAACTTGAAGCCAAAACAGCCATCTGGCATATACCATACATGGTACCTCCCGTTAAGTGTCACTTCTCCCTGTGTGTTTTAGAGGTTAGACTCGTCCGAATTTAATACATAACAACTAAAATTGCATAGCATGATAATTACGTAACACATACACGCGTACAAATTCTTCATGTATTGCATTGTGAAAAGAATAAGTACGTTTTGGTTTATATGTATACATTTGATATATTTACCTGAATTGTTCAATTTGATATTTTTAGGGTTTTATATATGAGCCCGTCAATGGGTAAAGGCACATGTTTGTCAAATATTATTTTCATTAATTTGTAAGAGATTCCGTCAACGTTTGTAGATTGTGTACAGACTGAGAAGATAGTCAATCTGATCTAAATCTACACTGTTCAAAAATGTCAACACGTACCATATATTCCATTGAAGGGCTCATACCGCTGAAATCCTGCTACTGACATATTCGTCAGTGACTTTTAATAAGTTTTTACACATTTATGGAGCTGGTTTTGCGAAATTGTTCGCAAACGTAGTTTAAAATTATTCTTTTCTATATGCGTAAATGGTGTTTAAAATCGCATATAGCAGACACGTGTTCAGTGAAACAGACTTGGTAACTCACGGTTGCCAGTCCACCAATTAAATTATAGCAACTTAATAGAAGCCGCAAACCGATTGGTTGCATGCGTGAGCAACCGAACTGTTTCCACCGAACTGTTTCCACCGAACTGTTTCGAACTGTTTCCACCGAACTGTTTCCACCGAACTGTTTCCACCGAACTGTTTCCACCGAACTGTTTCCACCGAACGCCTGACTGGACATATTTAAATGCACATGAAAATAGCAACAATACGTTTTATACAAGGAGTAGGTAGAAACATGGAATACATTTAACGTTAAACGACGGAATAGTGTTCTTTGCACAGGTAAATTTTGAATACATTTGAAAAGTAAATTCTTAAATCTTCTTGTGAATACGGACTTCTTGCATTGCTCCCAGTAACCTCATTTCTGCTCCGTCTTAAAGGTAAACATTTATTTACATTGCTTTTGTTATAATCTTCGAGTGTTTAACGTATCTAAAGAGAAGGTCAAAGAAATGGTGTAATGTATTAATGATTTGTATAAAGTTACATCCATTGCCACTTTAAATTAGCCGGCACAACACATCCATTGTTTAAAACAAATACAGGGAGTGGCTTAAAAGGGAAAACACGATTATACATTTCGATACGTCCTAAGTTTGAATGATTCTTGTTGTGTTTACGTGTTGTTTTTAACAGTATTTTAATCATATCACGGCGTTTATTGAGTAAATTGCATGTACCAAGATTCATAATACGCTATCCTCGTAAATTTAAGCGCTACGACGGGAATTTATTCCTTCCATTTTTAAATTCTTTACAGAACCTATTATTGACTATTGATGATAAGTCTTGTAAAAGGTCTATTTTCTCAAAATTACTAGTCGACTAAAGTGTACACTGTTTGGCATTGCAATAAGCCATGACGTATGAACAAGGGCTCTGGACATTTTCAAAGAGTATACATCCAGATTAAAACAGCACCCACTGTCAGGATTCAAATTCCCTTCCAGATGATTTCGAAATGTCCCGTTGAATTGATCATCATGCTATGTTAATGTACATGCTGATCTTGATCTACACACGTCTGAATGACTATGTTCATGCATTGAGGTTCATGTTGGTATTTAATACATAATTTAACACTATTTATACGATTAAAAAGGGTAGTAATGGCTGCCCACGTTGGTGCTCAGGGTTGTTGGGTTAGCATTACGACTGATTGGCTGGTGTCAGGATATATGGACTAGTAGTAATGGAAAAAAACTTGTCCATGAATCGTCTTGAACAATTGTTGAAAGCGGCGTAAAACACCAAACAATCAAACAATCAATTTTTTAATGTGAATCTAGGCGTCTCGTGGAAAATTTACAATTTCTTCCGGTTAAATATCATGACAATCAAGTATTATTTGATAAGTTATTCCAGCCGGTTTGGTCTATGTGGAAAAGTAGCCAGTTGCTTGGAAAGTATGTTGTGTGGTGTACTGGTATGGGAAAACCAGGAAACGCATGAGTAGGTGAACTGGTCGCCAGTTACTTGGAAAGTATGTTGTGTGGTGTACTGGTATGGGAAAACCAGGAAACGCATGAGTAGGTGAACTGGTCGCCGTGATATGACTGAAAATGCACGTTGAAAACGGTGTTAAACCCCTATCAATCAATCCAGCCGGTTTGGAACTACGCAACGTAGTTTAATATGGCTTTTTGTTCTAATGAAATTCTTCTGTATGACACGTCGGTTGCTCGAACGCGCGACCTCCCTTTCTTTATTCAAAGTTTTAATATAAAGAATGATTGCATCTTCGTGTTCAATTAAATGATGACAGGGTTATAGGATTGGTAAGTTTATCAAACGCTAAATTATTTTTGTCTTCTTAAAACCTATTTAGGAATCCGTCGTAGTCGAGTGGTTCGAGTCGGGCGTCCCGGGTTCGATCCCCAGTCACGACACGGCGGTCTTGGGGGAGTTGTCCTGGGCAAGACACATTTCCTATGCTAGTTCTGGGTTGTTTACCCTGTGAACATGAATTAGTAGACTGTCGACGTGATATAACTGAAATAATGTTGAAAACGGCTTAAAATCGCTCCCCCCCCCCACCCTCCCCCACCCCATGAAACCTATGTAGTGGGTCCTAATTAGAGTATTGTAACTGTAAGTCAAGTCAGATTGATTCAATTGATCCACACTATATTGATCGATAGAGAAACACAGAAGACAATGGAGTTTGTACCACTTTACTCATCCTTTTCTAAGTAGGAACATTGACAGGCGTATCTTCCTTTTTATATGTCAAATCAACTCTTTGCGTAAGAAAGGCGGACAGAAATTTGAAACTTGTTTTTGAAAACAATACAATTGTATATAGCCTTCATCGAAAAATGGTCTAAATGATATCCAAACAATACGGATTTGAACTTATCATCACGGGACTTATCATCACTTATCATCTCGGTTCGGCACTCAGCCAATATAAACCAGACTCATTATATTTTTGACAATGATCTGATCGATAAATCCACTTCTAATGCATCAGCACTTGATCAGACTACGCAATGTAGTCTTAGCCGATGCCGTTTGGTTGATGTATAAGCCTCCTCTTCATATGTAAGGGTCGATATCGTCTGTAGTCAGTTCGTGTCTGCCCGTTCAAACAATGCAGCGTGTACAGTGACAGTGTGCTAGGGTAAGGAGAGATGCCGTCTCGAGGGCTTGGCGTGAAACGGTTGTAACTCAAAACCTATTTTGAAAACACTGGATTAGGGGCAATTTTGACCCATTTGTAAACAATGCAAATTTAGGTGCCATTGCTCAGAACGAGCAATGGCACCTAAATTTCCATTATTTACCAAGAAAAATGATTTAACGCTTATAAAGACTTTATGGCGAGGTGATAAACCTTTGTAAAAAAATACCAATTTTAGTTACAACTGTTTCACGCCAAGCCCTCCTTTTAACACTTTCCCCCACACACAACCATAACTCTGCAGCAAACGACTTTGAAAACTTCTATGCAAAAGTATGGAAAACCTCTAGATAGGAAAGTATAGTTATTGCATGAAGTTGAAAGCATTGTGGATAAAAGAGGAAATATCTTTTTATGACCATTGTTTTCAAATATCGTCTGCTGCAGAGGTGTCATATGTCGTATGTAGCAGGAAAAGGGTTAACACTTTCCTTGTTAAAGACGTGTTTTTCATGCATATGCAGCAGTCGACATTGTGTGAAAAGGACTTATACATTCTCTTACACGAGAACTTTTTTCTTTTTCCCACAGTGTATACCAACTTAGATTATCTAAAAGTGCAATTGCCTGGATGTACATATGGTTTTTGGCCGACGCTTTCAAAGCAGGCGACCGGAATCTACCATTTTCGGAAAACGATTCATGAGTTCTTTCAATATGGCCTCAACAGTCGTTATTTCTCTTCTAGCCTCAGTCAGACCTAGTAGTGTGGGTATTCAATACAGTTTCTATAAGAAATCAGACTCACACTAATGGATTTCAACGGCAAAACAGAGATATGTTTATAATATGACTAACTGTCCTATTCCAGAAGGATTTGACGGCATGTAATGACAGTAGGCTGGGTTAAGGCTAAACAATGTATTTATACATTAACTTGGATTAAACGTGTTTTTAATTGGTGAGTACTTTCGCCTTTGTTTTACTTTGATATGTGTGGGAACTATGTGACGAAACCCTTAGTGATTAAGTATGTCTTACAGTGTGTCATTAGCTTAGAGGTTCTGGGTTCGTGATCTTGAAGTATGTCGGTGTTTGTAGGAACGTTCAGATCTCTAAATAAGGGGCATATTTCCATATTCTAAACTCTTTATTTGGTCATTAAACCATCTTTTCTAGGTATTCAAAAAAGCGTTCTAATAAACCGATCTGTTTGGGTACCACATCATTTTGTTTGGCTGGGTAATAAGAGATAACATTGTTGTACTAATACATTATTAAATATAGAGTGAAAGAGTGTTTCACCTCGGCTGATCTTTATCCACAGGTAAACTGTTTCCGTCTTACGACAATTCTGCAGCAGAGGTCTTTGAACATATTTTGTCAAAAAATGGAAAATCTCTATAATTGAATGGATAACCTATGATTAAAAGTGAAAAACATTATGGCAAAAGGAGAAATTGCTCGTTTTGGGCAATTTCTTCTTTTGTCACTTTGTTTTCAAAAAGCCGTCTGCTGCAGAGGCGTTAGAAAGCGTCTTATAAGCGAGACAGGGTTAAAGGTCTTTTCTGCCCTGTGCCTGGACTAGTTAATTCACTGTCCTCATATAGTAGCCAAACAAAGTATAACAAAAGTTGCGTATTGATATCGCTGTTTGCAGGCCGTACTAATTCACGGTAAACCAAAATCTGGTTGGAAATCTTCGCCGAACTGTTTCGACCCCAACCTTCCAGGGCATCCCGCACCATAAAACAGTCCTGCGATATATACAAATAAAGGCACATTAATGATACAAGAATGGTTAAACTGACAGCAAATCTAAAGGTTATACCCCTCAGGCTCTGACTTTCATCTCAATGGAACAGTGCAGGGGAAGTGCTTCAGTTCAAACGGGACTTTTACGGCTACTTCGACCCGGAACTTGTGAAAAGTATAATCCACTTTTCCTTTATCTAGGCGCACGTGTACCACCGTATTACTCGTATCTATTCAGCGAATGTCGTGATATAAGTGAAAAGTGTTGAAAGCGGGACGATCAAACAAAGCATTTTATAAAAGGTAGTAAATAAGCCAGATGAATCTTTACAGCATGTTACCCTTTCCCATGTTGATGCATATGCAGCAGAGGTGATCTAAACAAAATGACAAAGAGAGAAATTGCTCATAATGAGCAATGTCTCCATTTGCCACAAATTGTCAAAATCTGCTAAATAACAAAGTATTTTGCTGCAGATATGCTGCATGTAGGATAGTGACACTCACTATCAATAGAAAGTCTAACATTCTAAACTATGTCCTACAGATTCACTGTGATAAAACAAAAGCGCGGGGATCGATGTGAGAAGGTAAATGGTAGTCACGTGACAGTATAACCCGATATGTCCGTCTGGCTGTATCATTTATCATGATAAATATGACAGGATTGGATACTGAGGTTGAAGATCTCCGTGTCGCTGCGATATGTCTTGTCTTTTTCTCTTTGTATTTTATCTGTAAATTCTCCTGGGAAAACTGAAGTGGGTTTGTACTCTCCGGTCAATCCGATTAGGGTCAATACATTCCTGAACAAAATACAAGTGAGGCACGACAAGCGAGATAGGGCCTTGGTGCAACTCTAGGGTCAATACATTCCTGGACAAAATACAAGTCAGGCACGGCAGGCGAGATGGGGCCTTGATGCAACTCCATTTCCGTTTCTTCTGCAGGCAAATAGTTTGCCGTTAGTTGTAAAACCACGTTACTTTCACCAGTTTTGATCATATTGATGACCAGACACTATACTGTTGACTGTTAAACTCAACATTTGAAAACTAATATTCCTGGACAAAATACAAGTGAGGCACGGCAGGCGATATTGGGCCTTGAAGCGTCTCTGTATCGTCTGCAGGTAAATAGGTGGGGGGAACACGGGCTAGCTGTAAAACTCATTGACTGGACACAAGTATCGATCCAATTGACCAGACTCTATACGGTTGACTGCTAAACTTAACATTTTTTATCCTGGTATTTCTGGAATTGGCAATGGACTCTTCCAAATGCCAAGCTGGATTAGTACATTTTAAAAAACTTTGCATGGATAGGAAGTTTTCCTTTTAGGCAATAGTGACGGTGATCCAGAGGACTAGATAAGCAGGTCTTGCTTCCAAGATATCTCCTTTGGCGCTCATTCAAACCTAAGTCGTTGGTACTCACCGAGACAACATAGGTTTTGGAGGTCCAGTTTAGAACATGCAAAACGTTCCTTTATAATATCTAGAACTCTGTTCAATACTATATGAGACGCATCTTGCGATTGGGACTCTCTTGTTCGACATCATTAACATTGTACTGATGTGAAACGAGTGGGGCTACACATCTAGATTTATGTGAAGATGTATTCATGTCCATAAGACAATAAGGCGGTGAGTTAGTCTTCACTCTGCGCACATACGGGCAACTCTGCAGCAAATAATGCTAGGATAGTTTCATATTTGTATGTAGATGTTATCAAGGTCGTCTGCTGAAGATTTGTTATTTGTGAGGGAAGGTTTAGTTTAAACTTGTTTATCTTACATCGATTGCGAAACAAGCTTTCAGCTTATGTTAAACACGCTCGATGTCCGGAGACTTAACCAGTTCTCGCGTTGTTTGCGCGGAAAAAATACCAAAAGTCAGAACCGCTCATCACGGGACTCGAACCCGGGACGTTTGGTGCGAGAGGCCGATGCTCAATTTGTTTTAAAATACATCAAATCGCGAGACGTGGATCATATATAAAACGGCGAACTGCTGAACAAATGATATCCAGTAATTATAAACCATTTGACTTAGTCTTCCCTTCTATTGTTCGGCTGTCGTGTAGAATGCATTTTACTGTCATATGTTTCGACTACAGTGTCACTAGGACAATAGTACGGGTATGTTAGGGAAGGATCGTGTTACAGAAATAATACAACCCTACCCACATTCACACGTTTAGAAATGCATTAACCATTTCTTTTCACATGCATACGCATTTTGATGCATCTGCAGCAGACGACTTTTGAAAAGCTGACGCCAAAAGGGGAAATTTCTCATAGTATACAATGCCATCTGTTGTAATACGGTTTTCAGTTTTATTAAAAAGAAATACTTATAATTGTTAAAGATTTCCATATTAGTAATAGATATGTTAAAAGTCGTATGCTACAGTTTTGTGAAAGGATGTGTGTGAATGTTGAATGATTGTAATCTGTCATTACTCATTTCACATCGTTACTTTAATTGTTTAAAACTGATTTATTTTACATGAATTGCGAAGGTAGCTTTCAGGTTATATAAATCCATCTAGCTGTCTGCTTTCTGAAGACATTAAGAGTCCTGTGTGTGTGGACAAGTTTACAAGGTAGAACCCGCTCATCACGGGATTCAACCCAGGGACGTTTGACACACTTAAAGTATTGCTTGGTGAATTGATGGAACAAGGGAAACCGTTTTATTTAACTTTGATTTTGTGTGTGAAAATAATATAAGTTGTGCCATTCTGTGAGAAAACCAACCTTATGGACTCTGCGTAATGTATCGACCCAGATCAGCCTACACAGTCCGCATAGGTTAATCAGGGCCGACACATTTCATCTCAGGGGGATAGCGGTATAGAGTAATGATTCCTGAAACAGAAAATCCACAGGAGGCGAAAAGTCTCTGTCATGGTTAACCTGCTCGGCATGCTTAGTCTGATCAGGGTCGTTACTTTACGCAGAGTCCACAATGTTGGTTTTCTCGCGGGACGGCTCATATCAATATATCTGCGTAATGTATCGACCAGATCAGCCTGCGCTGTCCGCGCAGACTGATCCGGCCGACACATTCCGTCTTAGGGGGATAGATGTATAGAGTAGTTATTCCTGAAACAGAAAAGTCACAGAAGGCGAAAAGTGTTTATCCGGGTAAGCCTGCTCGGCATGCTTAGTCTGATCAGGGTTGTTACTTAACGCAGACTTCACAATGTGGGTTTTCTCGTTAATTCTGGTAATGTGTGGTGGCGGTATGGCATGTATCAAAAACTTTCGAATATTGAAGAGGCAAAACGGCAATTGATGCGGTATATCGAGGGCTTGGCGTGAAACGGCTGTAACTAAAATTTGTATTTCTTTACCAAGGTTAATCACCTCGCCATAAAGTCTTTATAATATTTATATATATATATTCTGAGCAATGGCACCTAAATTTGCATTGTTTACAAAGGGGTCGAAATTGAACCAGGGTTTTCAAAATAGGTTTTTAGTTACAACCGTTTCACGCCAAGCCCTCGATATGTTCGTTGAACTTGTACAGAAACACACAATAAACAACTAGGGCTTCACAAAAAAAACAAATAATGTCAAAAACGTCTTAAAATCTTTTGATCTTCAAAACGAATGATATGGAATAAAAACTATTAAAATCCGAGGTTCCCTATTGAACTGTCAAAACTGATAATACTTAACTCTTTTTCTGATAGAGCTTCCTAATAAAACCTTTCCCGAATACAGTCGACTTTTGTCTCATCTGCAGCAGACGACTATTTGAAAACATTGTGACAACAATTGAAGTTGCTCATTCTGATCAACTTTTCCTTTTACCACAATGTTTTCGACTTTATTTCAATCAGTGTTCTTTTATTCACAAAGAGTTTTAATACTGTGTTTAATAAATGTATTTAAAGTTGGCTGCTGCAGGTTGTTTGCATGTATGAAAAGATAAAGACGCATTTTTCATCAGAGCACGATCGGATGAATGGAACTGAAAATAGAAATTACTAAACAGAGGCATTATCTCCATTTTCACAATTATTTGTACTGCTATCCAAACTGACACATGTCTCTCTCTGCATGTATGAACATTGTATTCATTTATTTCGGAGGTTTCAATACGACTATAAGGAGGCTACAGGCACCATAATTAGGTAATGGGTTAATAATTACTACAAACAATCAAGAAACGCCCTTCAAAAATGTGCATGGCCGTAACTATTGCATCGGACCAATGTAAATCATTTTAAGGAAAACGTAAAATTGATACAATATCTGATTTGTTGTCGTACAATATATTTAAACGGGGACGTTGACACGTCCATGTACAGCGCATGCGTGTAATAAACGTGAATATGACGGGGTATATAACTAAGGCACCATTTTAATATAACTGGGCTCATATACAGAATATATCATACAAACAATCATTTTTTGCTAATTTTTGATAGAAATTTTAAAATTGAAAGAATGTGTCAAGTTTTATCTGTCCGATCGACAGTAGTGCTGACCTTAGCTGTCAAACTGGCTGTCACGATACAGTGTGGTAATACAATCAAACCCTAAACAAAAACACACACAGTCATAGAACTGGGTATGTACAGTACTTACTGAACGTAATCTGACATTATAACTGGGTTGGTATATATACGTATTATATATACGTATGTAAATGCATCATCTTTTAAAATGAGTTGGTAGATATATGCGCATGCTATGTAGTATAGTGATCTATATGCGCAGTTTATGTAGTATAGTGATCTATATGCGCATGTTATGTAGTATAGTGATCTATCTCACATATAGACAATATGTGGTGATGTGTTTATATTATAATGTTATTAATTAGGTGATTTCATATTGGCCGAGTTATTTGTCCGAGGTATGCAGTATTGGCCTGAGCCCGAAGGGCGAAGGACAATACTGCTGACAGAGGACAAATAACTCGGCCAATATGAAATCACCTAATTAATAAGTATTTTATTAATCAACTTTTTTATAAATACATGAGTCTTTAGTTATAATCTTAAATAAACAATTAATGGTTAATATGGCGGAAAATATAAGTTAAAATCGGTTACTTTGTCAATTCAATGCGTTGATCTTTAAAAAAGACGGCTACCTAATTCATTTTTGTGTTCCACCATTCTCGTATAAGGCGAGTTTCGACAGCCAATGAAAATGGTCCATTCCTCAGATTTCGTATTTGGCGAGTTTTGTAGCCAATGAAAACGGCAGAAATTCATATTGGCCGACTTGGTCCATATTAGGCGAGTTTTAGCAAATATTGTCTTCTTTTGTTCTGTATTAGCTCTACGGTTGTTCTAGTATCGCGTCAAATACGCAATAGTTAATTAATAAAAGGGGATACTTATACTGCCTTGTTATAGAGCTAGCTTTTATAATGACGTGGTAGAGTGTTTGACTCCGGGACAAGAGTTCACGAGTTTTAGTTCGAGCCCTGATCGGGTCCGGCTTTTTCAGCTGGGTTACATTGGCGACCATCGTAAATAACCCGCAGTGTAAGTATCCCCCTATACAAACACATAGCTACATACAGTTTTGTCTATCTATGGGATAGACGACTATACTACAGTAATATAATCAAACAACTAACACACATCCGGGCAGAAATGTCCGTTCACTCCTAGTTCTATTTCAGTTTTACGCCGCTCTCAACAATAGCCCAGTTATATTACGGCGACAGTTTACTTATTCATTATCCCTAGGTAAACATAGAACATGTGCCTTTCCCAAAGGCACTCCACCATGACCGTCGTGCAGCGATTTCATACAAACAAATGAGCCGTCCCGCGAGAAAACCAACAACATGGCATTTGTTACTCTGCGTAAAGTATCGACCCGGATGAGCTGAAGCATGCCGCGAAGGCTCACCCGGATAGACACTTTTTGCCTCCTGTGGATTTGCTGTTTCAGGAATCATAACTCTATACCTCTATCCCCCTGATACGGAATGTGTCGGCCCCGATCAGTCTGCGCGGACTGCGGATGCTGATCTGGGTCGATACATTACACAAAGGCCATGTTGTTGTCTATTTCTTCTTTTGCCACAACATATACCAATTCTTTCATTTTTAGAAATATTCCATATGTTTCATAGTTATTTACAAATATTGTCAATTATATAAATATTCCACATATTTTCCTAGTTATTTACAAATAATGCCATTTATTAAAATATTCCATATATTTTTCTAGTTATTTACAAATAATATCATTTCTAGAAATGTTCCAAATATTTGCCTAGTTGTTTTCAATGTCATCTGCTGCATATTTGCTATATATGGAAAAGGAATTAAACGCATTGACCAATATAGGCCTTTTTGACCAGGAAAGAAGATACGTATGTGTCTTGCTTTCCCTGATCACTAAAAAGTTATTTAATCACTCGCCATGTTTCTCAAAAAGCATGATCTTGCTGGAACCGTAAAAGCCGGCTTAATGGATCTGAACGCTTGGAGTCAATGCAATTCTTGATTTCGAGCAGGTGGGTTGGAATTGGTTTCATATATGTTTATCTCGGTGTAAATATAAGATGTGGGACCAATATCATCTCTCCTGTCCGTCGCTATGTGACATTATATGTTGAAAGCGGAGTAAAACCAAAAACAAACAAACAAACAAACAAACAAACAAGACGCATGATAATTTCAAAATCCCGACATAAACATGTATGTCGCTATTAATCGTTATTAAACTTGACTATTGACAATGACAATGACACATATTTTATTGAAAGTAATTAGGCCAACGGCACATAGTACAAAGCATTCTATCTAACAAATAGTATATAACTGAGAATGATGTCCTTATCATGTTTTCATTAACATATATATGAAATATGAATTTTTTTTTTTTATTACATCAGGATTGTCGTTTTGAAGCAATGTATAACAATCATCATTAAACTTGACTATTATGTCGATATGACTGTAATCAACACCAACAATATAATCAGTCCAAAATCAGGTTGAAACGATTTCGGATTAAAACATTGACTGTTTGTCTACACGTATCTTTAAAGTCCGTATTAAGAGATCAACGCTACCATCAATTTTGACACCTTAACTTCCGTTCAAATCAAAAACTGATATACGTTACTGATTTTTATGGAGATTTAATTTGAAGGTTGTAACAATGTGTTTCCTTTTGACACGGATTCATTGTTAAGTTTGGTAAACGACATTACTTACAGTTAACTAAACATTCTTCTCGATAATAGGGATTCGGGTTACCTTCCGGTGTACCGGGGGTATAATGTGTCATCAACCTGCTAGGGGTGTCACGTGATAAGGGGCCGTAATGGGTCTCTATTTCCTCATAGTAAATATGTGAGTTTTGTAGACGCATTTGGACGCATTTGCAACAGAAACATTTTTGGAACGATTTTGGGAAAAGTAAAATGCTCACAATTTCTCCATTCGCCACAATGTTATCAACTTTATTCAATTATTAGCCTTTCATTTACAGAGATTTTTCATATTTTGCTAATATACTTTCAAAGTCATCTGCAGACTTTGAATATCTGTAGAAAATAATTATTTAGACTAAATTTTATTTTATCAAAAAATATTTTGCATTCTTAACCCTTTCCCTCATATAGACGCGTTTGACGCCTCTGCAGCAGACGGCGTTTTGAAAACAAAACGTGCAATTTCTCCTTTTGCCACAATGTTTTTCACTTTTTGTCATAGGTTATCCATTCAATTATGGAGATTTTCTATGTTTTGACAAAAAACGTTTAAAGTCGTCTGCTGCAGAATTGTCGTATGATGGAAAGGGTTAAGTGGTCTTCATGCCATCCGTAAAACATCTCTTCGTGTGGGAGAAAAGAGTCGATATGGAACTATGCCTTTTACGAATCATCTTTTGACAGAAGGGAAGTAGCTAAGAATTTATTGTATACTTATGTATACTAGTAATACATGGATACCAAATACTGATACTGTGCGACCACTTCCCTGTCGACTTCTTAGAGACGCGTTCTAACATATAGTTTACTGTTTCGTTTAACATAACAATTCCATTTTTTTTTTAATAACTATGTTAATACATATGTCTAGCCACACGCCTGATATATTGTACATGTACTTATTATAGCCCTTCTCTCATACAGACACTTTCTGACACCTCTGTGGCAGACGACGTTTGAAAACATTGTGGCGAAAGAAGAAATTGCTCAAGATGAGCAATTCCACTTTTAGTCACTGGGTATCCATTCAATTATAGAGATCTTCCATTTTTTGACAAAATATGTTCAAAGTCTGCTGCAGATTTCTTGTATGTGGTAAAGGCATAATATCAATAAGGGATATTCAAGCATACGGATTCGATAGG
Source organism: Serripes groenlandicus (assembly GCA_031761405.1). Lineage (NCBI taxonomy): Eukaryota > Metazoa > Mollusca > Bivalvia > Cardiida > Cardiidae > Serripes > Serripes groenlandicus. Next base: position 4,400,286 of record JASEVX010000018.1, read on the forward strand.
ACTGGCAGTTAGCAGTACTTTAAATGGATAAAGTGGTTAAAATAATGTCTTAAAAGGGAGATAAATCTTTCTGGCTTAGCTTGTACACCGTTGATGTTTGCAAATAACTATCAACCGAGTACTGGGATTTCGATTGCTACAGTAATCATCATTACCCATAAATTTAAACAGAACAGAACAGAACAGTATCTTTATTTCTGTCGGGTACAGATATTGTACAGTATGAGGACTACTAATAAATACATACATTGTTGATATAGAATTGCAGTCACGTGAATAAGTGTTTATAACTAAGATATGTGGGGAGAGGTGATTTTTTTGTAAATTTATTAGGCATTTTTATCTTTTTCTTTTTAGAAAAAAAAGAACAATATGAAGCTCGCCAGAATTTAAAAATGACGCAACGAAATTTCGACTTATCTAAATTCAAACATCCACGCTTACATACATACTAGCAAACAAATAATCTTCCGTATATAACACAATGCGTTTGAACTGTATTGTACTGCCCTTTATTGTATTGTATTTTATTGTATTGTATTGCATTGTATTGTATTGTCAGCTACGGCAAAACCAGCTGGCTAGTTTGTGTTAAAGGTGTTCGCATGGATTCGCCTGTGCATACGTGCTATATATGATCAGGTTCTACAGTGTTTGTCTGAAGAATCCTATGAGCTTCCAGGGCTTTACATTTATTTTGTAACCTCTTGATGACGGAACCGATCCACTCCACCCTTGTGCTCATTTCCAGATCTGAGTTGATCGTACATGTTGCATGAACATGCCCCACTTCCACCAACGATACTTAGCATTACGTAATACTTAAGATCGTAATTAATGGGTTTTTTAACCTAATAAAAATGCCAAAATATTTCATTTCTTAACAAATATTGTATGTCAGCAATGTAACTATTTATTCAACCAGTCATGGTTTACAAAATATCGGGGAAGCAAAATGATGAAATATGCTTCTAATTATTGAAGTATTACTTAGCACTAAGTAAGAATAGCGGAATTGGAACATACACATACATTGGTCGATTGTGAACTCCATCTTAATTGGTCTCTAATTAATTGGATATTGAATGGTCGCAATTGTCTTATGTTTGAAGGGTCGCAATTGTCTTATGTTTGAATGGTCCTATATGGCTTATGTTGAGTGGTCGCATATTTCTTATGTTTGAATGGTCGCATATGTCTAATGTTGGAATGGTCGCATATGCTTTATGTTCGAATGGTCGCATATGTCTTATGTCTGAATAGTCGCATATGTCTTCTGTTTAGTTTTACATCATCGGTGCTCTAATGCAGCTAGATTAACCCTTTTACTTGCCGAATTTCACAAAGTCGACTCTTTCCATGTTGAACAAAATTGGACCACTCAATTTTTCGTCCAATAGGACATTTGGTAAAATCTAATATCTAAGTGGTAAGCAATGCACTTTTCAGGAAAATCAGCTCGTTACGAGCTGTCTCACTTGAATATGCATTGTTTGCAAAATCCTTTAACTGTCTTTGGCAGTGAAAGGGTTAATTCAGTGGAGAAAAGTTAATTTGTGTAACACAGTTTGTAGAATGGAATTAGTCCCTAACGTCGAAAAAAGTATACAATAAATATGAGCCGTTCCACGATAAAAACCAAACCAACACGATGGCCCCTGTGCAATGTATCGACCCAGATCAGCCTGCGCAGTCCGCGCAGGCTAATCCGGGCAGACACATTCCGTCTCAGGGGGATAGAGGTATAAAGTGATTGATGCTTTCTGAAACTCAACATGAGGCGAAAAGTATCTGCCCGGATTAGCCTGCGCGACATGCTTCGGCTGTTCCGGATCGATACTTTACGCAGAGTCATATATTATTATATATGCACTAAGCATTTCTATCATGTATATAACGATACAGACGAGTTCTCTATACAAACCATGAAACTCTACACGTTTGTATCAGATAACCCGTCACCACATACAGACTCTTTCTGACACCTCTTTGAAAACTGTTTGGCTTAAAGGAGAAATTGGTCTTGATGAGCAATTTCCGCTCTTGCCACAATGTCTTCAGCTCTATCCAATAAACATCCTATACTTTTTAGATACCTTCCATTGATTTGGCAGAACGTTTTGAAAGTCGTCTGCTGCAGATTTGTTGTATGTGGGGAAGGGATATCTAAGTAATCTTTAAACTAAAAAAAGCCCATAGCTTAATTATCTAAGCAATTAATCCACGTCTTCATTTCTTACTAGCAGAATTTGAACACGTAACATACGATAAAAATGGGTAAAAAGATGACACTGATTCCAGTCTACGTAAGTGGGCTTATTGTGCGCAAGTAACTCTACACCAAAGGGCTTATCATATAGGATTATTTGGTAGAAACCAAAAACCTGTTGCCTGTGTTTTTGTAGCGCCGTAATCTGCAACTCCTGACATCTTGCAAGCATTTTTTGTTAATTGAATGGCAGAATTTGTACAAGTCTTTGTTTTTCAGACGCTTTCTCATTGGAAACTAGAATTTTCTAGCGTCTGTGGAGATAATTTTTTGAAATATTTGCAGACGAGAGAGGCCAGTCATTGTAACGTTTTCCCCCATCAGAAAAAGATAACTTTTTTTATTCAAAATATATGATGCAGATGACGTTCACAAGAATTGTGAGAAACATAGAAAAGACAAAAGTGATCAATTACTGCTTATACTGCATTGAGAATAAAGTTGGACAAATGGAAATGAATCATTTTGTGTGCATGTTTCGTTTTTCCACAACGTTTTCATAGTTGAACTGCAGCATCAGATACAGTCAGCATCAATGCAATAGTTTTCCCTTTAACAGACGAATTTTGACACCCCTGCATCGTCGACTTCTGAAAATATTCTGAGTAAAGAAGAAATTAATCATAGTGAGCACATACTCCCTTTCCCACCATCCGTTCAACTTTATTTTCTTAACCCTTTCCCTCATATAGACGCTTTCTGACGCCTCTGCCGCAGACGGCTTTTTGAAAACATAGTGGCAAAAGAAGAAATTGCACAAAACGTGCAATTTCTTCTTTTGCCACAATGTTTTCCACTTTTTGTCATAGGTTATCCATTCAATTATGGAGATTTTCTATGTTTTGACAAAATACGTTCAAAGTCGTCTGCTGCAGAATTGCCGTATGAGGGAAAGGGTTAATGTTACATTTTCTCTCGAGTTTTAAGAGCAAACACACCTTGCACCTAACATACCAGGTACTCCGGTAAACGCAACTTCACCTTTCTTATCCCTTTCCCACATACAACAATTCTGCAGCAGACGACTTTGAAAACGAAACTGTTTGGAAACTCCCTTTAAATGAAAGTGTAACTTTCTGGTATATAGCCATATAGTGTAACGTTCTATTATTGAAGTTTTGCCTCAAAAATGAAAACATGGTGGAAAAGTGAGAAATTGCTCGTTTTAAGCAATTTCTTCGTTTGTCGCTATATATGTTTTTATATTTGAAGCCGTCCGGAAAGCATCTATATGTGGGAAAGGGTTAAACAATGACACGAGCGGACAGGTAAACGGCTAAGGCAACCTCACCTTTTTTAAATGACGCCAGCGGACATGAAACACAAAACACTTTTACCACTGATGCGGCTTACAGTTTATATTTTTTTCTCCTTGCATAGATCCGATTACACGAGGGCCGAACTGACATCTGTATACAACACCGGGGCGTGCATACGATCACGTAACAATTAATCCATCGTTAGGTTTTTTTGCAATTCATTAAACTATGTGAGCTAGATCGGACTTTTCGCGGTTTATACAACATACGCAAGGCACGAAGCCTTTTACAAGAACTATCGTGTTTTTAGAGAAGTCGGTTTTAGATTGAATTGAGACGGACAGGCAAACACTTTCCAGTTTTACGCATGTACAGTTATGTCCCAAAGTATGCCGATAAATAAGAACAATACATAGTTCCGAATACTACAATAACTGCCGCCCATTTTGATAGACACTTCGATCAACTAAAATATTATTTAACAACTAAATGTACAATGATAATTAAACAAGGAAGCTAAATTAATCTAAAAAAATATCAAACGAATGCTTAAATGAAATGTGGGTGTCAAACTAAAGTTCTAATTTGTTTCCTGTTGTTTACATATTGAATGTAATACTCTTTTAATGCTTTCGAGATGTGCCTATCAGAATGACAACCGAGGGAGGTCATTGTTCTTGGAACTATCTGTTCAGTTCGTTAAGTTAGTATCGACATCATGTGCGCACACCCACACAGACACATCTCTTTCAATTTCCCAATGTTATCTATGTCTATATTTCCTTTTGGCATTAGAAATGTTCGTTTATTTACTGATATAATTTTGCCAGCGGTAATTTTTACTAAAATAATTGAAATCGATTGACTGTCTTCAGTCTAAGGCAGTCTCGCCGTTCATGTCATTGTCATTATTGTCTTGTTAAAAAACGCCCCGTAAAGATGACCTTTGTGCCACTGAAAACGTAGGTGAATCCATTATATAAACATTTTCGACATGTTGACGCATTTTGACGCCTCTGCATCAGATGACCTTTGAACAAAAATATTGCAAAACGAGCAATTGCTCATGATGAGCAATTTCTCCTTCTGCCACAATGTTCTCAACCATTTACAAATAATAACATTTTTAGAGATTGACCATAACTTTGTTCAGCTATATTTAAAATAATCTACTGCTGTTTGTTGTATGGGTTAATAGATACATTATAAGAGAAACTGTTAATACAACTGAAATCTTACTGAAGTTTCACGATTTTGCCGGATAAATGCTGAAGTAGAATTTCTGCTAATGAGATATAAAAGATCGAGTTATCAATCGAATTTCCTCTGTTTTGACAGTAATTGGCGGACTGGAGGTCAGAAATACACTAAAAATGCATCTATTAATTTCGTTTCCATGGAAGCGTCAACGTTCGATGCATCCGTAGCCGACACCTGTAAAAGTCGTGTTCATTTAAACCGGTGCTGGTAACCAAGTAGTTAGGACATCCGTCTCGGGAGTGGGAGATCGAATGTTCAAATCCCAGTGGCGACAGTGGCTTTCCCTCATATAGACGCTTTCTGACGCCTCTGCATCAGACGGCTTTTAGAAAAACATAGTTACAAAAGAAGAAATTGCTAAAAAACGTGCAATTTCTCCTTTTGCCACAATGTTTTCCACTTTAAGTCATAGGTTATCCATTCAATTATAGAGATTTTCTATTTTTTGACAAAATTGTTTCAAAGTCGTCTGCTGCAGTATTGTTGTATGAGGGAAAGGGTTAAGATATATGACTGACCAGCTATTGGGCCGCCAGCTAGTTTAATAAGGCTACCGGTTGCCTGTTTTGGTGCCTTACAGCCGATATAAGGACTCGAGACGTAGCCAGGCTCAATTGCTCTTAACCCTTTTCCCTAATATAGACGCTTTTCGACGCCTGTGCAGCAGACGGTTTTTGAAAACGAGCAATTTCTTCTTTTGTCATATTTTTTTTAACTCTTTTCAGTTATTATACAAACATTTATAGAGCATTTCCGTGTTTTTGCCTAGATGTTTTCAAAGTCGTCTGCTGCCGATTTGTTGTAGGTGGGAAAGGGTTAAGTCTGAAATGATTGACCATTCCAATTGGGATGATACTATAATACCAGTTAACATATCTTTACTTTTTGTATAGCAATACCAGGATACTGTATACAGGGTTATATTGGCTGTAGTTTTATTTACCAACCGTTAAGTAGTTCATTCTGATCTGATTCTGCACTGTTTGCCAATTAGTCACAGAAGATTTCTAGAACGTTTGAAAAGCATTATCCATTTGGATCCTTAGCATTGATGCGCAGGCAGGTCTTTTTTTCACAACTGTAACACTAACAATAAGGTTTGTTTTCTGTGTGCATGCAAAACAAAATTAGTTTCGTGTTTAGGTAGTATTTGTACGATGGACAGTTTTGCCTTTTACCTTTCATTAAAACTGTAACACTTGTATAACCGTATAGACGATTCAAAGATAGTATAGGAAAGTCAACGGTAGGGCATAGACACACAATTTAGATTCAGAAAGTATGTTCCGCTGCACGATCTGATTTGACTCCTTATTATTCATTGGACTTCTCTCGAAAACGTCAGTGATTTAAAAATGAACATGAATTTTCGAGTGATATTGCTTTATGTGAATGCTGTTCTGAATCAATTTTTAGAAGCTAATGTACATTTCTGACCCCCGTAAAATGCCAAATGCTCTGTTTGCTATTTTAACATTTGATAATCTAGGATTTTCATGTCGCTATACGGAAAAGTATTGTTTAAGAAATTAGATGCATGTATATGCTGATTCCTCTTCAGTTCTGTTCAATCTTATCTGATACTAGCTTCTTGTAACCCGGATGTTAACAACTAACTAGGAAGCTGGCAAGTCAAACGAAAAGTTCAGAAGGGCACCCAATGATTTATATACACGCGGATAGAGTACATTTTGAATTCGGGATACGGAAAATTGATGTATTTTTTATCGCGACCGCATGGAAACGCCCTCAGATTAATTATAAATTGTGAATGACAAATTAGTTTCTATGTCTGTAATTGGTACGGATATACGGTACCAGTAGCTAGTTAAGTGCCACCAGGGTGTTAGGTACGACGACAACGTTTACGAGAGAGATGGTGCCAGTTAGTTCTTCGGTAGCAAAAAAGATCATATAGAAATCAATAAGACTTATGTCTATATAAAATACGAGTTTCTCACGCATGATAGATTCAGATCTGAAACATATATTGCTTTCAGAACCGATGAAATTGCGTCTTTCAATGGTGAATAGATGGACCAATTACCCTTAATCCTTTCCCGCATACGACAAATATGCAGTGGACGACTTTAAACACATTGTGATAAGCATATGTTAAATCTCTGCAAATTAAATTAATATATAACGATATATATTGAAACGGTGTGGTAACAGGAGAAATTCCTCATTGTGAGAAGTCGTCCTCTGTTGTACCAAAGTGCGTCTGTAAGTGGTAACGGGAGGCTTAAACCGTGCGGCGCACGTTCTCTAGTGTACTACAAGGAGTCAATACGTACCTACATTGATCAATGCCACAAAGCGGTTCCCCCTATTGTACGGAGGTTAATACAGATATAAAGAACGTGCAGCTAGCACATGTAACCAGTCAAGCCACTGTCTGACACCGACATGGCATATTTATTCAACAAAACATTAAACCAGTCAAGAAGCTACTCGTGTCATACACAAAGCCTCTTCCGTGTATTTACTAATTAACAAAGAAAACATGTACGATGCCATGATCGTGTAGGGAATCATTTTTCCTTTATAATGTTTAGTTAAACAGCAAATTTCCGGGCATGATATATTGCGATTAATGTTTATAATAAATATAAAAAAATACATTGTTTTGCAAATAAGGAAGCAATGTGATGACTAAAGATAGTGTGTTCTAATTTGGTGTTCATAAAGTTATAAATCGGTTTGAAGAAAAAACACAAAGGATCTTTTTCTAATTGACTTTCAGCTAAGTAGCATACAAACTGGTCTTATGTGGAACATTATTTCCACACAGTCTGATCAAGATATTCTCGACTCGCCTGCTTTCCATATAACCATCGTGTAATCATCCTGACAACTCTAAAGTGTTATATTTATTGTTCATCAAAAACCTAAACCCTTTGAAGAAATGCCAAAAAAACGCCTATTCCAGATGACATTGAAAAAAACGCCTATTCCAGGTGACATTGAAAATACCGCCTATCCAGATGACATTGAGAAAAACGCCTATTTCAGGTGACATTGAGAAAAACGCCTATTCCAGGTGACATTGAGAAAAACGCCTATTTCAGGTGACATTGAGAAAAACGCCTATTTCAGGTGACATTGAGAAAAACGCCTATTTCAGGTGACATTGAGCTACATAACATGCTAACGGATCCAAGGGGAAACATTATTTCTATATAGTCTGATCAAGATATGCTTTACTCGGCTACTATCCACAAAACCATGTTGGAATCATCCTGATGAAATGTATGATATTGATATGTTCATCAAAAACTAAAACCCTTTGAATAAATACCAAAAAGCACATTTCCCAAGGAACATGCCAAATGATCCGAGGGGAAACATTATCGCTACATAGTCTGATCAAGATATATTGTACTTTCCTATAAACATCATGCAATCCTTTGAACAAAACGATTATGATATCCCAAACCCAAACAATACAGCGAGTCCCATCTGAGCCATTATTACGAAAGATGGGTTTTCGAGTGGCGTGGTTTCTGTATGGCACTCTAAGAGAGGCATCTATCATGGGTGCTTATCACCACAACCGCGACTCTCTGTGTCAAATTAGCAGTCGAAAAATATTTATCAGACCTCGCCAACAGCGTGGCTTCCAGCACGTATGAATAATCGTATAAAATGTTTTGCGTACATTTCGTGGCTGCAATTAGATGCCTTATGCTCCATGATTCATTGGTTATTTCTACTTAGCCAGGATGTTTTTGCGATTTATGCGTTTTGCCTTTTTTTGTTTTGATTGCTGATTTAGACATGTAAAAACCTAGTTTGAGACGTGTAAGAATTTATTCTAAACCCCTTCCATGCAATGACTAAACTCGTAACAATTTGTCTAGTATGCTTTGAAACGATACGATATGTGGTGTGGCATCTGATAGTCTGATATCCTCACTTTATACTACAGATAAACAATACATTGAAACAGCAGATATAGGCTGATTTTAGCTGTTATATAATACGTATCATTTTTCAATTTTGTGTACAATATCATAAAACAAAACAACCAAATACTCATCAGGTTTAAAAAGTAAACTGCACCGAGGAAATTATATTGCCATCTGAAAAAATGCTATAAGTAAAAATATATTTCTTTTCTTTTCACAATGTTAAGAAGACTTTGTACTGGAAAAGTAAGCAGTATTTTCCTTTACCAAAATCGACCGGCCTTTCAAATACTTCATTTTAAATTGTCGTTTCAATACGAACTATATGATATCTTATGGTATAGTATTGCATTTCATTCTTTAATTTCATTTCACGTAATTCATTTAGTGACCGTTTTACCTGGTATTAATCTTTCACTTTGCTGTTTGAAACTTGACGAGACGTTTTAACCCTTACTCCGCTTTACAGCGCATCGAATAACATGAGCCGTCTCACAAGAAAACCAACATTAAGGTCTCTGCGTAATGTATCGAGCCAGATCAGCCTGCACAGTCCTCCCAGGCTAATCCGGGCCGACACATTCCGTCGTAGAGAGATGGATGTATAGAGTAATAATTCCTGAAACAGAAAATCTACAGGAGGTGAAAAGGTTCTATCCGGGTTAGCCTGCGCGGCATGCTTAGGCTGATCCGGGGTTCTATACTTTACGTAAAATCCACACGGTTGGTCTTCGTACGGCTTTAAACAAAAAGACGCGAACAGTGTAGACCAAGAACAGTCTGATTTTGGTTTATATATTTGTCACAATGTTTTTAATTCATTCGTATACCACCAGATGAGGTGCAAGAACCTACCAAAAAACAAGGGCGACGATAGCGATTATGAAATTCAATATAATTTACGTTTGACTTGTAGCGACGCATTGATTGGTACTTTTATCACAACTTGAAGCAATATTAAACATATGCAATTTGGCAACCATTAGGTGATAATGTAAAGAAGCTTCTATTTCCTTTTCCGGTTGCACCATCGTATCATCTATCATATTTAGCAGCGTCTTGCGATTTTGGGTATAATGCATCTACTTACACAGAGAACTTGGGTGAGGAAGGTTAAATGATTGATAGTTTTGATGTCTTACTCTGCTTTTTCACATTTTTGTTAGTTATATCACGACGTAAGGGGGTGTCCCGGGTTCGATCCCCAGTCGCGGCACTACGGTCATGGTGGAGTGCCCTTGGGCAAGGCACATTTTCTAGCCTAGTACTGGTTTGTTTACCCAGGGATCATGAATAGTTAAAATTAATTGCGCGCTAAATGACCTTAGCTGTCGATGCGCCATAAAACAATATACATTCATTCATTCATTCACGACGTAAGGGTGACGAATTTAGCAAATAGTTAACTAAACGCCTAATACGTTATTTGAACCAAAGAGGCAATGCGACCACAAAACTCAAGTTTGTATTGGTGTTTCTCCGTTTCCCTTACAGTGTACATGCGGGCGATGTTAGGAGTGCGTTGCTACATGATCAATCAAAACAAACACATGTGTGTTAGCGAACATTGAAGACCCCCGGTGTGGGACCGAGTTGATGTACGTCCCGCGAGAAAACCAACATTATGGACTATGCGTAAAGTGTCGACCCGGATCAGCCTAAGCATGCCGCACTGGCTTACCCGGACAGACACTTTTCGCCTCCTGTGGATTTTCTGTTTCAGGAATCATTACTCTATACCTCTATCCCACTAAGACGGAATGTGTCGGCCCGGATCATTCTGCGCGTACTGCAATACATTACTCAGATGCCATAATGTTGTTTTTCTGGTGGGACAGCTCATATTATGTCTATTTAGGTCTCTGCTAGATGGAACAATTCCCCACAATTCACAGGAACCGGCTCATATGTAAAATTAAGATTTTATTCAAACTATCCAAGGGATAGCCCTTTTTTTTTTAGCGTTTTTCTAATTGTAAGTCTTTAAAGAAAAAACTATTATAAAACAGGAGAGAAAATGAGAAATGTCTGGTAAATGACAAACAGCTTTGTTACCAGAAATATATCTCTTTTCCCAACATTGTCTAAAATCGTAGTCTTGAATCGCGTTCAAGATCGGGTCTATCAGGGAAATAGTTACGATGACATATGCCATCAGACACAAAAATAGCGTGTTTATACTGCACATGTCATCATTTAGTTGCATTCTTATAAATCTGTCTTGTTTTGTAAATAAGCCGTTATATTTATGTGCCTGACTTGTCAAGTATACGGGAGTCCTGCCAGGATAGGTGCAGTCTTGGGTTCTGCTATTCGTTTTCCTTTATCTTAACCTTCCACGTTTTCAGCTCTTCATAATACTGGTTGTACTTACTTTAAAGTTAGTTTCATCTGCTCATATATATACAGTCGACGTTCATGATACGATGTCGTTTATGCTTTTTATTTGTGTTGTTAATATAACAATTGGATCTAAATTTCTTCTTCTTCTTCTTCTTCTTCTTCTTCTTCTTCTTCTTCTTCTTCTTCTTCTTCTTCTTCTTCTTCTTCTTCTTCTTCTTCTTCTTCTTCTTCTTCTTCTTCTTCTTCTTCTTCTTCTTCTTCTTCTTCTTCTTCTTCTTCTTCTTCTTCTTCTTCGTCTTCTTCTTCTTCTTCCTCTTCTTGTTTTTATGTTCTTCTTCTTGTTCAATAACGTTCTAAGTACGCCAAACAATAGTCAATGTCTCTTTAATCCCAGAACCATAATACAGTATATAAATAATACAGACGTCGTTCCCCCGTCGTGTGTCTCCCGCCTCTCTATTCAGCGAGTATTTCATCCGTGAGTTCATAAATTACCACGTTCTCGCTACTACGAGATTATTACGAGATTTTAACAAGCTTTTGATTGACAGGTGGTAATTGACTACATCATAATTCCCAGCAGTTAAAACCCTGCGCTCCACGCGCCATATAATTTCATCTTCAAGTTATAGTTTTATTACTTGTCTGCAATTGCATTATACTCTCTACTGGAATGTTTAATGTGTGAATAGGTATTCATGCAAGTTTAACCCCTTTCCTCATATAGACGCTATCTGACGCCTCTGCAGCAGACGGTTTTTGAAAACATCGTGACAAAAGAAGAAATTGCACAAAACGTGCAATTTCTCCTTTTGCCACAATGTTTTCCACTTTTTGTCATAGGTTATCCATTCAATTATAGAGATTTTCCATTTCTTGACGATATGTTCAAATCGTCTGCTGCAGAATTGTCGTATGAGGGAAAGGGTTAATAACTGCACATTCTTGCATTTGTGTCTGACAATCCTCCCTACTTGTCTAGGTATTTTATATAAAAAACCACTTGGCATATTGATGTACAAGTGAATCTGTTTAACCCTCTCAATGCTGACTTTGTGAAGTAGACTTGCCCAGCTTTGCATTTGAAATAAACCATATCGAATTCGAGTGATATCAAGATAAATTTGTTGACTTGAGCAGCCAACAGTATGGAACCTGATCAGGCAATGCAGACTGATCTGGATCTGCACTGGTGGTACACGATTCACATTATCGGTTTTAGCAGTTCCTCAAAGGGTTACAGTGTTGCACAATTGACTCTTGATGTATCACTACTAAAAGCAAGATCAAGTTTTTAGTAGTTTAGTAAGCGCAACATTTTAGAAGGTTTTGCAATAAATATAAAAAACAAAGCATTACGAATGTAATTGCATATTATATGGATGAAATAAATTACATGTAAGACATACATATTGATTACATGTGTTCGAGAAAAGTCAATAAGGATGTATACCACATGCTACTGTTTTTTAATATATAAACAAAATGCTTTGCTCAGGCTAAATTGTTGACTAAACATTGAGGTACCATTTGATGTACCTCATGTTTTTGTACTTTAATCAATTTGGGAGAAATAAACATATTGAAGTCAACTTGAAATGTTATGGGTGAAGGTGAGACATTGTTGAAATTCCAGAAAAGCAAATATCCGAAGTAATGAATCGAAGTTATAAATAAAACGTGTTCAACAAGCAATGCTATGTTTGTATGGTGTTAACTCTTTCATTTCCAAAGGCAATATTAAGCTTTTTGCAAACAATACTGATTCAGGTGAGTCAGCTCGTAACGAGCTGTCTCACCTGAAATCTGCATTGTTTGGCTGTGAGTTATGAAAATATTCCAAAAATCCTATAACATGAAAATAGAGTCGTCCGAGTTTGAACATGGAAGAGTCTACTTTAAACAATTCGGTGCTGAAAGGATTAAACGCCGAGTTCAACAATTTATCATTGATGTCACGGTTCAATAATAGCTGTTGATATGAGTATAAACGAGTAAGTAAAGATAGTATATCTTTTGAAGCGCGATTTTTTAAAAATCTTTTGTGGAAGAATAACAATTGTCCATACCCGTCAGATATAAATGACGACCAGAGATTTGTAACCAACACCCATTGGTACATACATCGGCATTAACTAAACTATTAGACGACTTTGGACATATCAAGTCTCAAATGGGGTTGATTTTTTATTTGAGCCGTCTTGCCAGAAAACCAGCATTGTGGTCTCTGCGTAAAGTATCGACCCGAATCAGGTTAAGCATGCCGCGCAGGCTTACCCGGATAGGCACTTTTCGCCTCCTGTGGATTTTCTGTTTCAGGAATAATTTCTCTATACATCTATCCCCCTAAGACGGAATGTGTCGGCCCGGATTAGCCTGCGCGGACTGTGCACTCTGATCTGGGTCAATAAATTACGCAGAGGCCATAGTGTTGGTTTTTTCGCGAGACGGCTCATTTATCAATGTATATTTATTAAGATAAAGTTGCACTCATTGTGGCAAAAGGATAAGTTTCGCCTATCGGCACAAAGTGTTCAAAGGTTATATGTTGCAGAGTCGTCAATATGCGTCTGCCACGGGAAAGGGTTATTTAAGTACATTCTTATCAGAAATATTGCCTAACAGAAATCTCCGGAATAATAATGTAGGCTTACAAAGAAATCGTAAATATGGATCTGTTTTATATCGCGTAGGGATACAAATTATCGTAGGGTGTAAGTGATGTTAAGTGTAACCTTACGCCCGAAATGTAGTTTCCAGAAATTTGAGAAATTGGCCCCAAGATTATTGCTAATAAATTACGGTTGTGTACGGAGCGCATTCCGGACCTGAACTCAATGTTATAAGATATACACCATCGTACATGTAGGAATAGAACATAACATGGTTTCAAATTGAATATACAGCTGTCTATTAATTCCTCTGTTATTGATTACTGAAGATCTAACACTGGAATCATTAGCATAGTCATTTAAATTACAGCATTGAAATACGCTCCTTATAATTATTGTAGTTTCAAAGGAGTTTGTATACAACATGGTAGGAAAGGACGAAATCGTACTAGCGGTGCCTGTCTTTTCTTGTATCTAATCGAATGTCTTTGCCACCATCAAATGTATTGTAAACCGTAGTCGCCCTTGTTGCCTATATCTACCATTTAAGAATATGTGTTGGTTTCTGACCGATCTTTTCCTTTTGTTTGTTTGTATTACTTGACCTCCTCCAAACTATTCTGAAAAAATAATTGCGTCTTCTGGTCCGCTCGGATCCGTTGTGATCCGTTGTTTCCACGCTAGTATACAGAGCTGCGAGGGAATATATATTTCAGTTCCAAATTGGTATTTCCATTTTTAGTTTGTTTAAATCGTTACACCCACCAACTATGATGTACATGTTATTGCGTGTTGTGGCCCGTTGCGTCCACCATACTATACAGAGTGAAGCGAGAGAATAAACATTCGGATTATGACTTTATTCCCGTTTCATACCTTTCAATTACACACAGATAGCGAAGAGATAACTAAAAAGGCTTTTTGTTTTCCTAGTCCGTTCTCCGAATATCTTTGTTTATCACTAGCGGGTGGGGTAACACGTTTTCTTCATTAACCCTTATCCCACTGAAGTATTACAGTCGTAACATTATCACTAAGTTGTATACGTTCACATGTTCATTTTATTGGACTATTCGTTACCAACGAGTGGGAAACAATATAGACACATATAAGACTGCATCGACGTGCAAACTGATCTTGGTTTACATTGTTCGTAATAACAGTGATACGGACGTAACATACAACGCACATGTTGTGTAAAGTCGCGTATAGCGGGTCAAGGGTTAAGTGGATACTAAGCCACGTCATCCGTAAAGACACTAGAAATGGACTTCTATATACGAAAACCAACCTTACCAGTACGAGGGTGTTTGTTAAAAGTGGAGATACCATGTAACCCGATCCATATGTAAACCTTGTGTTCTGGGGGCTCATGTGGCCGGAATCATACAATACAGTACAATATAATACAAAATATTTTTATTTGCAATCCTGTACAAGCAGTACAAATAACAAAATACAGGTTTCTTATTAAATTATCTAAAAATCCATATGGATAGCACAATGTGTATGCTACAGGCTAGCTAAGATAACTATTAAAAATGTTGAATTATATTAAGTGTGTATAGAGATTGTTAGTATATAAGAACAGAATGCATTGTTTAATTATTTCTGATAGCTTCATTTCTTCTTTTATTAGCATAATAGATGAATTTAGCAATATCATACAATTGCATGCCCAGCCAAAGTACCTCAGTCTGTAGCGTCATTGGTTGTCAATTTAGGAGTTGTGGGTAAGAACCCTTGCTTGGCCAACATTCTTTCCGACGTTTGACAAAGGCAATTGGAACTGGCGTCATTCGCCTTCTATCGACGGGGTATCAGTCTATGTGGAATGTAGACAGAAGCTTGAAGGGACTTTTTAAACGTGTTGAGTAATGGTGAGAGAAAGCCAGGAATCAGATGGGTATGCGAACTGGCCGTCGTAATGTGACTGAACTAGTGTTGAAAACGGCGTTAACCCAAATCAATTGATAATAAAATCGCAAACAGTGCCGATTAAGATTAAAATTCCAAAATACATGATTTGATTTGACTCAACTACCCTCAATCTTAAGCGCTCATATGTTGTGCTCAAGTAAAGATCGTGCATCGAACTAGTTTCTCAAAATTTGTATATTTCTAGTAATATTTTTTATTCTTCATTAAATTAATAATGGTGATAATAAACCACATCTTTTTTTCGACTTGAATGATCGGAAAATTGGTATCCCCTGCTATACTGACACGGTTCATATAGGAGTGATATTGTTTATGTTTGACTAATTCAAGCCAATGGTTTGTGTTTGAAAGAAGAGTTTGGGTGCTTCCACGGATAGAGTGACTGAACTCATCATCGCCGAGAAACAATCCCGCAGATAAGACATAAAGCCCGAAGATTAAACGTAAAAGCATTCACTCGTCACCTAACCATTTCGTAATCATTTGCAAAATGTTCGTTTCTAAGCCAAATGTTTTTATTCTAACTCTCGCTTCCGTTTCTTTATGTATCGGAAACAAAAACATGAACAGAAGTTGAACGCGTACAGGAAAGCCGGGCCGATTAGACTACTTCTGCTTTTCATCTTGTCTAAAGATTAAATAACGCAAAACATGACTTTATTTCCAACCCGTCCATTGGGAATGGTACACATTGACTCTCATGGGCGTAGCTCCCTTTAAGCACTGTAGGCACGTGCCTACACATCTTTTCTCAAAATGCCCCAAAATACAGCTGCTGCGATAGACATCTGCGTAATGTATCGACCAGATCAGCATGCGCTGTCCGCGCAGACTGATCCGGCCGACACATTCCGTCTTAGGGGGATAGATGTATACAGTAGTTATCCCTGAAACAGAAAATCCACAGGAGGCGAATAGCGTCTATCCGGGTAGGTCTGTGTGGCATGCTTAGGCTGATCCGGGTCGATACTTTACGCAGAGTCCACAATGTTGATTTTTACACATTGATTATTGCAGAGCTTCACACCCCTGACTCTCATATATAGTGTTGTCCAGTCCGCACAGTCTGATCATTTATTACTAACATAAACTTGTTAAACACTTCTGTCAACCTTCACTGTTCAGAAGTTTCAACATTTACATTTTTGCACGGACGAACATTTAACCCGGATCATCTGAATTCTATACACGTATGCAACATCGACAACAGATGAACATAGTGAATTAGGTCAATACAACTATTATTTCAAATTTCATAAAAGAAATTCAAACTGGTTGACGTTAGTATTCATAAAAAGCCTCCCCATTCACGAACCACAAATAAACCTATCACCATCTATTTCGTCCTAAATTGAATCTAATTTAAGAATTAAAGACGGTTTTCTTATGAAATGGGCATTTTGCTATGAACCAAATACTAGAAAATACAGATTCAAATACTATTCAAGAGTGAAATAGCTGAAATGGACGTTCTCCTGTTTTACTGCTCCGTGTTTATACCACATGATATTTTGAAAAACAACACATCTTTATTTTGACATGGTCAACTTCAACGTCAGCGTAGGTGTTGTTTGATCAGCATAATGGTGGAAATAGGAAATAATTCGTCCTTATTATTCTTTATTTTATCATAGTTTGTACAAAATATCAACTCATGAAGCCAATAATATGGTGCGTTGTTATCATATCGCAAGTACTCAATTTCGTCTTTATGAGGGAAACGAAATGTGAATTTTCTTATATAGCCTGAAGCCATCTGTTCTCTATCTAAACACAAAACCTCTACTTCACTTGACCGGAAATGAGCATTAGAGAGCACGTGACACGCGCCATGTGACTCACGCACATGCTCAGTGGAAAGATTTAATTGACGGGTTCTCGTAAAAATTGACTTAATCAGTTTGATTATGTCTTGGAGCAGAAATTGGAAGCGCTGGTACTCCAGTCCAATAATAATCAAATAACCAGTCAAATATCCGTTTTGGCGGTATATGGAATATCCATTGAATGGCAGGAACTTCAGGTTTGGAATCAATTCGGAATGTCTCTAGGCTCTTATTATCCGTGTGGTTATTAATTACTACATGTTTATCCCCGATTCCACGCCAACTTCTTATAATGTAGCATCCAAACATCAGCTCAAATACTCAAATACGGTGTGGTGTGTCAGACGTTGTCGTACAAATACCAAACACGAGTTTAAGCTTAAATATATATCATTAAGATAAAATAATATCGGAACGGAAATGCCAAAACTTTGAGACGTAATATAAATGTGTAAATATTTTGATCCAAGAATGACAGTTATAAGTAAAGCTTATATAAAGTAACCGAGTTTGGTCTACGATTTAGAATCAGCTAAAACTTGTCGCGCTGAAGTTCTGCAATCCTTATTTTAATCAACGTGCTTCAACACTATAAAAGTTTAATCTGTGCTCAAAATGTGTGCATTAAAGAGAAATCTGTACACAGAATTTGTGCTGAAGTATTTGATTGGTCAGAAGCAAATTCGTTCTCTAAATTGACAAATCAGAAGCCTTATTTGGAGCATGGAGTTCATTTCGGAGCACTGAGAACGTTTTCAGAGTGTTCTAGTTTCGGACCATGCATGTGTATTTCTGGTATATCAATAGTGTTTTATTGTCTTAGAACCATTGACCGAAAAGCAAACAGATACGACGACGATTAGAAAGCACGAATGTGTACAACACCAGTACTACATTAACGTTGTATAACTCGACAGTAGTGTCCTTTTTATTTTGTTTCGAAAAGGGAAAATAATTAAATATGGAAACATGACGAAAACAAGCTTATTGAGCTTTCAAATACACATGCTTAACAAACATATTTAAACTAAAAAAACATGCTTCTATCCTCCATTCTGTACCTTCTTTTTTTTTTTTGCTCTCTTTTTCTTTTCTCTTTATACTTCATTATTTTTCTCTTATTCTCAATTTCTCTCTCATATTGATTTAATTACTACTCCTTTTGTTGCCCTCTGATCACGTTGTATAATATATTGCAGAGCTGTCATTTGTGTATCATGTACATACTCGAAATAAAAATATTGTATATTGAATTGTATTGTATAGTGTCTTCCGCATGACCTTTGCGCAACATTATATAAATTATTATGACATGCAAGTCATGCATGTGTATCATAACTATAGAGTTTGTTTTATGAAAACACCTGGTGTGAGTTATCGGGGCACGTTTTAAACTGGAGAAAAAAGCACGAAGTACGTCATAAAACTATTATCATAACAGAACAGACACTGTAAAATAATGATTTGAACTGGGCCGGTTCGTTGTCAAAATACGTATTGTAAATTGTTTGTATGCTTTTTAACGTAGATGAGCACTAGTTATATGACGACGCTACCTGGATACGTTACCAGTACTACTGATCAACGTATCCTGCAAACTGCGAGTCAGTAGTATGACCAGCCCTATAATCATGAACGCCAACAAGGGAAAGTCATGACTACCACTTTTAAAGTCGAACATAATAGTATTATAGTAGCGCAAACGCGTGGCTCACGTAAATGTTGCCGAGTAATAATTCTCTTGTTGTGTTCTTCGAGCCCTGGTATGTCAGTCGGTAACGACGCGGGCTTTCAATCGAGGGGTTGTGAGTTCGAATCCAAGCTTGGCCATCCGTCTTTCCGACGTTTGATAAAAGTTACTGTGACAAACGTCATTCGTCTTTCACCAATGGGCTAACAATCTATGTGAAAAAGCAGCCAAGTGTTTGGAAAGTATGTTGTGCGTACTCGTTTGAGAAAGCTATGAACAGACCGCCGTGATATGACTGAAAAATTGTTGAAAACGTCGTTAAGCCCAATCAATTAACAGTATTCGGACATATTTCATCGTGAAAACGGATGAGAACTGAGAGTCTGACAGTCTGTGAGTTCCTAGTGCCAGTGAGGTTTGGATTAAACACTGGAATGGTTGCCGTTCATGCCCTAGTTCGGGTGATTAATCAGATTACGTGAATTGCTGCTTTATAACGTGCAATTGTCAACTATAAGTGACAACAGCCAGATGTCGCTCGAAATACCATCACAATTGAGGGGGAAATGAGTTAGTCGATTATGTAAAAAGTGTTAATAACTAGTTTTTTTAAATAGCCTATAATACTGTATCCATGGTATAATTTCCAAAAGCTTGGCGTTTCACTTGTATCCAGTGCTGCGTCGTAATTTCAATGCAATCGATTTCGAATATAACATAGCTCTTAAACTTTATAACTAGTCGAAGTTCCCAATGATTCAAAACATTCTATCACAAATGCACTTGTATAGAGTAAATGATATTTGTACACTATTCTTTTGGGCTTCATACAGTTCGTGAGCTATTTACAAAGTTATATTATATATATATACACGCACACAGAGAATAAAGCTCTTCAAAAGTATCTAACATTCTAAACAAATAAGTTTTCGTTTTTGACATATTTTAACCCTTTCCCTCATACGACAATTCTGCAGCAGACGACTTTGAACATATTTTGACAAAAAATAGAAAATCTCTATAATTGAATGGATAACCTATGACTAAAAGTGGAAAACATCGTGGCAAAAGGAGAAATTGCACGTTAAATTGTCGTATCTAGCTGACATTATGTCTGGTAGAGTAACTATGCAAACTATTCAGTTAAAACATTCCAGGAATTGTCAATTATATTTCACGGCCTCCCACTAAAACCATATTTTCGAGGTGAAAAGGCCATTAATTCCATTTAAGTCAGTCCAATAAATAATTCAAATAACATCAGCAGGATGTCCACTTCATTTGTAGGCCGGTCTGTCCGTCTTGTCGGAATCATTGATCCACATTTGGGCAGCGCTACAAGCAATCAAACACTCGCCTCATTGTTAAACAATGTATTCATTTAAACATTCAGACACGCACTCTGGAGTCTAAGTGTTTATACAACATCCATTGATTGATTGATTGATTTGATTGATTGATTGATTGAGTGATTGATTGATTGATTGATTGATTGATTGATTGATTTATTTATTTGGTTTTAAAGCCGTTTTCAACAATGTTTCAGTCATATCACGGCGGCGAGTTCACTTTCCCTTATGTTTCCTGGTTTTTCCACACCAGTACTCCACACAACAGTCTTTTTCCAGTAACTGGCTGCTTTTACACATAGACTGTTAGTTCATTTCTGGAAGACGAATTAGGCTTTTCGCATTGACTTTTATCAAAACGTCAGACAGAATTTTTGCCGAGATGGGGTTCGAGCTCACAACCCCTGCATTGACAGCCCGCGTCGCTCGGCTCAGACGAAAGTCAAGAAAATGAATAAAAACGTCAGTCGAATAGCGTTATGTGTCCTTTATTATTGGCTTGACATTCTTGTCGATGCATCAAAGCTTAGAAAAAAGGATTCGGGGGATGTTTTTGTCTATTTATAAAATGATGTTGTATTTCTAAACTTTAAATGTTCCTCCCTATACAGTTTGTTCATTCAGATCATTGTATTATTGCTATAATGTTCATTATACATGTGAACTTTTTTTTTAAATTCATAAATGCTCAATTTTGTTAATAAAAATATCATGAATCATTTTTCAGCCTGGAAAGGGAAGCCAATATAATTCAAAGACCAAACCATATACCTATTGTTTCAAAATCGGCAACTAATAACGGTCAAATCAGTTTATGATGTAATGCATTCCTATACATTTTGTATATGCATAACGTTGAGACACATATGTAGAAGATGAGTTTTGAGAAAAATGTTAAAAACGGCTTTAAACCCCAATCAATCAATCAATTCATTTTCACAAGTGAAATAATAACGTTAGTGTTGGTTTTACTGTAGCACCGCTCATGTTCGGCTGTCACAGAGAATGACATACAGAACAAGAACATTTGGAGGGCTTGGTGTAAAAACAGTTGTAACTAAAATCGGTATTCTTTTACCAGTTTAATCACCAGGCCATAAAGTATTTATAAGCGATAAATCATTTTTTTTGGTAAACAATGGAAATTTAGCTGCCATTGCTCGTTCTGAGCAATGGCACCTAAATTTGCATTGTTTACCAAAGGGTCAAAATTGCCCCTAAACCAGGGTTTTTCAAAATAGGTTTTTAGTTACAAATGTTTCACGCCAAGCCCTCGATTTGGTCGTGACCTGCGATCGTCGCTATGTGGAATACCAGACACATGGACAATTAGACTAAGGCAATATATTCACTATTACTCATTCAATATACTGAACCCAGTCATCGTCGCTCGCAGTTTATTAAATCAGTGTCTCATTTCTTGGTTAACCCTTCCCCACATACAGACGATTTACAAAGCCTCCGCAGCAGATGATTTATAAAGCCTCCGCAGCAGACGATTTCTGAAAACATTGTGACAAAAGAAGAAATTGCTCATTGTGAGCAATTTCTTCTTTTGCCACAATGTCTTAAACTGTTTAAATAGTTGATCATTGTTTGTATATATAATTATCTGATGCGGCCGGGTTGTATGTGGGGAAGCGTTAACGGTTCATGATGCAGTTGCAAGGTTCATTTGCTAGGAACATCTTGATTCAACCCGTTTTCTTGACTTCTCTTAGTCAAACATGCAGAAACTGCGAATCTAATTTGTACCAGAGATTTTGATTAGTTAAACACTAATAATGTAACTCATGAAATGCAAAACCTTTAGCGGCTGAAAACCGCATTCCAGATCTCCCCGGCGGAATCATACCAATAACTTTAAAAATGGAAGTAATGGCTGCCGTCCTTGGCGTTCAGGTTTGCGGGGTTCGCACTACGAATGACTGGTTTGTGTCAGACTAAATCCACCAGTAGTACTGGTAACTTACCCTGGAAACGTAGTGATATAACTGAAAATAACGTTGAAAGCGGCGTTAAAACACAAAACAATCAACTATATAACTGTAAGTAACAATGGAAATTAAGGTAGCATTCTATATTACCGTGGCAATTCTCTAAACCTATAAAAGCGAAAACAAATACAACCAACATTACCAACAGATAATCACTTGGCCACTACAAAGCGCGAATGTCTCAGAAACACGTCTACCCCTTTAGCATGTTATGATATCCTATTAACCTACTGAACCCCGAGTCTTTTTGAAAGTTTTGTTGTTCAAATATAAAACAATTATAAAGCCGTCGTTCGATTTAAAAATCCATCAAATTCAGACGCACTGATCCCTTAACAACTGACGACATCAAAGACGTTGGACATTATTCTGTCATAATTGTTTTCTCATTTTCGATATTTAGGCCGGAGGTCTTTGTCAGAAACATTCTGCATTTTCGATATCCAATTGTTACCTACTTTACTGCTACAGTCTATATATATAATCAAGTAATGGCTGTTCTTTTTAAATAAAGTTTTTTTTGTTTTGGGTCTTTTATTAAATAAAAAAGCAAATCTAAGAAATCAACGTCGTTTTAGTTCAGTTTCATTTGGAATATATCTGTTTACATATTTCGTTTCATTTCAAATCGAGTGTTCACGTTTAGCACTTTGTAAACAAATCCCGTTGTTTTTGAAGGAGAAAATGATTTTAGCAAAGTAGAAACTGCATGTATTTTTGTCGGCTTATAATGAGTAATTTCTACTTTTGCCACATCATTTTCAACTACATATTTGCCTGGACGTTTATAACCCTTTCCCTCATATAGACGCTTTCTGACGCCTCTGCAGCAGACGGCTTTTTGAAAACATAGTGACAAAAGAAGAAATTGCTCAAAACGAGCAATATCTCCTTTTGACACGATGTTTTCCACTTTTAGTCATAGGTTATCCATTCAGTTATAGAGATTTTCTATATTTTGACAAAATATGTTCAAGTCGTCTGCAGCATAATTGTCGTATGAGGGAAAGGGTTAAAGTCATCTGGTGCAATTATTGTATGTGTGAAAGGGTAAATCTAGACTTGCAATTTTAATTGACATGACTTTTTACTATGTTAAGATTCTGACAAACAACAAACCAACGCGTCTTTAATGTTTAATGAATTTCGTTTCATTTGCAACTTTTAACAAAACTAAGAATAAAAGATAAGAAAGTGAAAACAGTTCAATAAAGCAACAAAAAGACAGATTAGCATTTAGACAATGTACGTATTCTTATTCGCTGGTTTTAAAGCCGCACTCTTTTAAATATTTATGAAGTCATTTCAGTGTTTTGTTCTTTCTTATTGGAAGATATTCTTCAACGCAGTTAATTTTCCCATAAATATGATAATTTCCTTGTTTCACGTCAAACTACTGTTAGAATATAAAGGTGAAATAAGATAGTCTTTCTTTAGAACCTGGAAGTCTTCTTCTAACTCGCTAGGAAATCGTTTACCTATACAGTTGTGCTTTAGAGGTGTAGTCAGAGAAATTGACAATAGTGTGAGAAAGTGAGACTATACTTAATATAATAAAATACAGCATTTCATAGTGTATGTATATTATCAACACTCAGCAGAGCTTACGGTAAGGGGCGTTTTGCATGTTCTAAAATCCTTATTTGCTCCTGTAAACCTATGTTGTGGGTACTCAAAAGAATCGTCTCAGTGAGACGATTCTTTTGAGTACCCACAACATAGAGTTTGCCTTAATAATAAGAGAGAAATTGTTGTAAAAAGAGCTGAATACCCCTACTTATCTGGACTTCTGCTCATTCTGTGTTCATTACATGTTTTATTACAGACTCGACTTATCATAATATCAAGGTATAGTTCTTCAACATTAAGCTGATGTTGATATTTTGTTGAAAAGATAGTCTGCCTCTTCAGTATAATCTCGGTTGTTGGTTAAATAAAGTTATTATAGTAATGTAAATGTTGACACGTTTTATCTCAAATTATTAATATAAAGTTGTTTTATCTATTTTGAAGTGTTTGTTAACTTGAAATTCATTTTGGAAGAAAATATCGCCATTCATTATTATTTTATCGTTCTCTTCAAAATATTTTCGTGTCATTTGAATCTCCCCGTCCATCCTAAACCCTCCGCTCAACTAGCAATCGCTATCTTATAATGCGGGTCTACATAACTGGTTGAGTTTATTTTTACTGTGTTGAAAATGTCATTTATTATTCATTGCGTAAGCAATTTGAAAAATAACCAAAATAATGACTATGAATAATAATAAATGACGTAAGCAAATTTCATTTAAAACTGTTTTGACCAAAATAATTGTTGTTCCATTTCAGAAATTACAAGAGCAAAACATTTCGACGTGACCACGGAGATGGGAAACGGACTTCTACATACATCGCTGATATAGGTGAGTCCAGTTATATTATTGCATCTCTCACCATTACAGTATACGAGCCCGTCCACGGGAAAAGGTACACGCTGGTATTTCTAAACAGTGTAGGTTTCTATCAACGTGCTCATCTACTCTGTCTGATCAGAATTTACACAAGTTGATAAAATCTTCTAACACTTTTATATACATAATATGTGAATAGTGAATATCTCAGTGATCAGACTTTACGGATGCAGATGCTAATCTAGATTTACAAACCCAAACGTGTACATTCTCCCATGCACGGACTCATAAATATTAATTCATGTTGTATTGGTGACAAGGGTATGGTGATCATAGACAAGTGGATATAGCGCTGGTGCGTATCATGGCCCTGTATCATGGCCCTGTATCATGGCCCTGTATCATGGCCCTGTATCATGGCCCTGTATCATGGCCCTGTATCATGTCCCTGTATCATGGCCCTGTATCATGGCCCTGTATCATGGCCCTGTATCATGGCCCTGTATCATGTCCAGTTCATGTATCTGTGTGTATGGTGTTTTACGCCGCTGTTGACTGTTGTTCAGTTATATCACGACATTCCCTGGGTATATCACGACATTCCCTGGGTATATCACGACATTCCCTGGGTATATCACGACATTCCCTGGGTAGGTTATAAGTACCAGTATTACTGTCTTGTCATATAGAGTTCAGCCCCTTTAACTCTTTCAGTGCCGATTTGTTTAAAGGAAACTCTTCCATGTTCAAAATCAGACGTCTCCATTTCTCATGTAATAACAGTTTGGACTATTTTGATAAATAAAAGGCAAACAATGCTGATTTCAGGTGAGACAGCTCGTTACGAGCTGACTCGCCTGAATCAGTATTGTTTGCAAAAACCTCAATATTGCCTTTGGCGCTGAAAGTGTTAATGTGTCAAAAAAAAAAAATCTGCATTAATTTTTGTTTGGTTTCGAGATGAGCTGGTAAGGTTCAATTTTCTTGAATAAACTTACCGAGCATATTTACTAACATACCATGTATGCAGATGACTGTCGGCTTCTCAATTCCAGACGAATTTTGAAAATATTGTCGGACGCGGAGAAATTGTTCGAAATGTGTCATTAATGTTTTCCTAACCACGTTTTCACCAAAATATATACATTACGGTCAAAGTACGCCAAAAACATCCGCGGTCATGCTGATCTAGAGCGAAGTAGTACCTAACTCAATTTTGTTTGTGTAAAAATGAGTGTATACCATCACTAGAATGCATTGATATATGACATTGAGTTTAAATTCATTGTAAATGTGTATAGATAGGACGCACTGGAAATGATTGATTTGATATTTTTTATTGATTTGACCTTGTTTGAAAGTGAAAGTAGAGAATGTGAAAAACCGGTATTGTCCGGGCCCAATTTGGTCCAAAATGACGGTAACCATTTTCGCCGGTTGAATTTTATCCTGTTTGACGAAAAATGGACTGGTCCAATTTTCAGCATGGAAGAGTCGACATTGTAAAAGGGTTGATGCAAACCGAGTCACTGAAGCTCATCGTGCAATCCGACGTTGAGGAATTTGCGATCGATGAATATAAAGACCGTACTGCGCCTTCGCATAGTTTACTCAGGATGTCGTGCAAGAATTCTCTGGAAGCATCTGTAGAATGGTTATAATTACAAACAGAACTGTACACATATGCGATCTCAAATCTTTTGGGGTTTTCCCCCATTTGTCTATGACATGTTCGTATACGAGATTCTTTTCACTACATATTTCAAAGTCATTATTTAAAAAATAAATCGTGATATTAGGACATCTGGAAATATCAAAGGATACTAAATAAAGACCTGAACTGCGTTAAAGAAAATTTTCAATTAATAATTGCTCAATTTCCATCACTATTTTCGAAAAAACGTCTGCGGAAAGATCATCAAGTACAGGGTTAACCCTTTCCCTCATATAGACGCTTTCTGACGCCTCTGCAGCAGACGGCTTTATGAAAACATAGTGACAAAAGAAGAAATTTCTCAAAACGAGCAATTTCTTCATTTGCCACAATGTTTTCCACTTTCAGTCATAGGTTATCCATTCAATTATAGAGATTTTCTTTTTGTTGACGAAATATGTTCAAAGTCGTCTGCTGCAGTATTGTCGTATGAGGGAAAGGGTTAATCAATCCAAGAAGCAAATAACATATTTCTTAGAAAAGAACTATTTGAGCGCCTATCATGCGTTGTCTATTCGCATTAATCCGAAATGACCATTTCCATTAGGGACAGAAACCGCAGAATGTAATCATGATGGTAAAATGGAGCAGTGCTTCAGGAAAAACAACATTAAATAGAGGACTGCAATTTCCCCCACAATGTTTTATTTATATCAAAGTGTAAATGAAGATCTGCTTTCGAACAGATGCAAATTTAGTTAAAATTGTCAATTTAACATTCTGTAACAAAACGTCGAACAGTACTAATTCCAGAACAAACTTCACGGACAAGCAGTATAACATTGATCTGTATTATTGGACCATTAACTACAGCACATGACTTAAAAATAATATCTAAACATTATGGAATAAGGAGATTTCTTTCACTATAAGCAATTTCTTCTTTTGCCACAACGTCTTCAAAAGTCGTCTGCTGCAGAGACATCAGAAAGCGTCTTTCTTTTGGAACGTGTTTACATATAGGCGTTCAGCGTAGAGACTCTGGTGAGACGGTACGCATGCGCATTAAAATCAGAAGCTTCATTATATGCAAGATGAACCTCGTCGGTTTGTAGTGGTAGCGCGTTCGCCTCGAGTGCGGGAGGTCGGTGGTTTAATCCCGGGTCATACCAAAGACCATTTAAAAATGACAGTAATGTCTGCCCGCATTGGAGCCCATGATTGCAGGGTTAGCTTTACGACTGACTGGCTGGTGTGAGGATAAATGGACCAGTAGTACTGGTTACTGACCCATAAAACGCCGTAATATTACTGAGACATTGTTGAAAGCAGCGTAAAACATCAATCAATCGATCAATTAGCAATAAGACCCCAAATCGCTAGACGCGACTTGTTTTTTATTATAAAAATTAAAGAATCGGTTTTTTTTTTATGTTTTATTGGGATTTTACGCCGTTTTTAAACACTATTTCCGTTATAGCACGGCGACAGTTCACTCATTCATGATCGCTGTAAAGAATCGATAACGTGTACTATAGACCCGGGCAGTCTGTACAGTTGAGCAGGCTAAGCTTGCTCCACATTTTTCGCAGATGTTGGTCAAAGTAGTTCAAAACAAGATAAACACATGTTCTAGAAAATCATATACAGCGGGGGAAATAGTTATTTCTGTTAGAAAAGTTGCGATTGTCACAACGAGTTTGTAATTTGGTAGACCTTTGTGTTACTTTCACCTCTGGAAACGAAATATGAACCCTTTGAAAATGACGCAGGGAACGTCTTTCTTAATTACTATCATTTTGTTCTTCGCTGTATGAAGTAGGAATATTGTTTATTAATAATTTGTCTGATTATTATCAGCGTGCGTCTTTATAAGGACGACAACGATGCTATTAGAATAATTAGCCCGTAGGCGTTCTACCTTTCAAGGTATTTGGTCCCCGGCTGTTTTCGCGTTATTAATATATTATTAGTATAGATAAATACTATTCGGAGCACCACGCCAATCGGAAATACGTATTAAGGGGTTTCATATGGCTAAAAGACAAATTATGTCTCAGGTACCACATCAATTACCTTCGTATTTTTACCCTTATAATGATGCATTCTACCATTTGGAAAACACAAATATACGCTGCGTTGGTATTGTTCTCGTGATGTTTAATTTCATAAACCAAATCACAAATGTAATGACAATTAGATGTACAGACATGATACGATTCATCTTTGTACAAAGATAGATGTGGGTTTCAGGTTAATATTGTTGTGTAATACTTTCTTATTCGAATAATTTAATTGGGTTCAATTCTTTCTCACACACGACAAAAACATCTAGACAGAAATATGGAAAATCTCTATAAACCAAAGCACAATTATTAGATAGAACTGAAATATTGTGGCCACGGGAGAACTTGCTCATTATAAACAAATTCTCCTTTTGCTACGATGTTTTCAAAAGTCGTCTTTGCACAATATTATTTCGACATAGGTGCCATAGGTTGTGTATCTCTTAACCCTTTTCCACATACAGCAAACATGCAGCAGACGACTTTGAAACAATCATTCAAACACAAGGAAAATCTCTATAAATTAATGTATAATTACTAGGGATGGCAACGGTTACCGATATTACTAACCGGTTACTCGTACAATTGTGTAACCGGTTACCCGGTTAACCGTATAGATTCATAAACAATAAATATCCACTGTTTTAGTGGAATATGGTTGCGCATGTTACTGGTTCCACCAGTCCAAGACAGTTCAATACCACACAAACTGCACTTGGCTTTGTTATCATCAGCACAGCGTTTGAAATACTTCCAGACAAAGGATGTAGTAGGCGGCATTATCGCAATATATTCTGTAGATCTTTTTTAACGAAGTGACTGTTATATGATTTATAATATGTCGAATGAAAAAGGTACATCGCTGCATATCTTTAAATACCAACTCAGGGGAAAATGTGTTTCAAAATTCAAATTATTCTTCCAATCGTGTTGGTAAATAATAATTTACAACAACAACAATTCTAATGTATCACACTCACTCCAATTAGTTGGATTATCAAAACAAACAGAATTTCAGGATTTCAGAATGTTATTTGTTATAAGTAAATAGAAATACTTTTAACAACTTTACAAGTAGAGAAGCAAGTACATATAAAATACAAACGCCGAATATAATTAATAAGTCGTTATCTTATAATTTCTGACTTTATTAGACATCGAACTTTTTTTAAAAGAAACAAAGCGTCCTTTAATTGACAATTACACAAACTAACGATCATCAATACAATCGAGTGCGGCTGTTATCGCAGTAATGTAAACACTGGCCGATCGAGGTGTGAATAATTAACCTCTCATGTCAGATACGTGTGACAAATTGAAAAGAACAAAAGGTGAAACACAACTGTGTATATATTTTATCTTTTCTTCCGAGTACTCGGTTACCGAAATTACTAACCGATTAATCGGAAAACGTACGGTTAACCGGGTAACCGATTAATCGTTGCCATCCCTAATAATTACTGATTAAAGTTGAAACATGATGGCAAAAGTTGAAATTGTTCGTTTTGAGCAGTCCGTTTAAATTCTGAAGTGTCGAACCCCGATAGCTCAGTTGAAAACGAGTTCGAATCCAAACTCGACCATTCATTTATTCCGATGATTGACAAAAGTCAGGGTTTGGAAGGTCATTCGTGTTCCGATAATGGACTTCAAGTGGGAATGCTGTCCGTATACTCACGATATGTGAACTGGTCGCCGTGATATAAGTGTGATAGCTGGAATCAACGGCGTAAAACTGCAATCAATAACACAAAAATAAGTTTTCTTTGTATCGACTGCCTGTGCACATGGCACATGGTTATAACTGATTTTGCGTCTGCCCTCTGTGACTTATTGGCGGATGATGTATGTGTTCCGTCGAATCCTCTTGTATAGATGGTAGAACTTCGGTTCCAGCTAAACTGAAACTTGTCAGATTAAATTAAAATGGATAATTCAAACATTCAGCAAACTAAAGTGGTCCACATAGCAAATACTGAAACAACAATGTTCTCATTATACGGATATAGTCACGTAGAGTTATGGTTTTGTTTGTTTGGAGTTTAACGCCGATTTCAACAGCTTTGGTCATATCACGGCGGTCAGTGCACCTACCCATGTTTTCCTGGCTTTCCCACACCAGTACTTACACACACTCTTTCGAAGCCACTGACTACTTTCTCACATATATCAGAGGTGAGAGGCAATGGAAAACATCGCCCGAAAGAATGTCGCCGCAACCGGGTATCGAACCCGTGACCTCCAGATCACGAGTCAGATACGCTTAGAGTTATGGTATGACAACGACAAAATACATTGTTTGAGTTGGAAATGGGTACTTAATATTCCAAAAGTGATATCATAAAAATGCGTACATTTAAAATATATACCACTCCGCTTAACCCTTCCCTCATATAGACGATTTCTGACGCCTCTGCAGCAGACGGCTTTTTGAAAACATAGTAACAAAAGAAGAAATTGCACAAAACGTGCAATTTCTCCTTTTGCCACAATGTTTTCCACGTTTTGTCATAGGTTATCCATTCAATTATGGAGATTTTCTATGTTTTTGACAAAATACGTTCAAAGTCGTCTGCTGCAGAATTGTTGTATGAGGGAAAGGGTTAAAACAGAATGATTCAAACAGAATAATTTACAAATATGATAACGCTGGAGCCTTTTCAATGTCTTCCGTAAAATATCATATATAAAATATAATATGTATATATCAGAGTTGTTTATATTAACTATGACTATATTCTTTGTATACGTCTAAAAAATAAACTTTCTGTTCTGTTCTATCTGAATGTTATCGTTTATTTGCCTTCCAAAAAAAAAAAATCAGTTAATAGCATATATTTATGTTAATTTATGTAAATATGTAACAATAGTCAAAGCTCTCTCTAAGTTTCCCCTCTTCCACGGATTTCAGTTTCAGGATGAGATCACCTTGGTCTCTTCCGGGGAGTTTTCTCCCTTAAAACTTCCTGACATCCGATATGGCTTGTATGTTATACTTTAATAATCCTTAACGTTATTTGATAGTTATATTGCATATATAGTAATATGTATTGACTACTTTGTTTAGTGTACATGAATGTACAATAAACTGTGTGTCTTTGCCATATTTCACTTAAAGTTGTTTTTAAATGGCCAAAGGCATGTTTTTATGCCGATTGCTAATAAAGTTGAATTGAATTAAATTGTTATAAAGAGTGATGTAGTTTTATCTATTTAATGTAATCCCTTGGATGAATATTGCTTATAGCGTTTTTATCGAAAGAAAAATGCAATATCTTTATTTATTAACAAACAAATGTAGGATTTATTCTTATCCTTTTTCAATATTTAAAGTATAAATCAGTGTTTAATACTTTGTTTTACAAAATGGACATAACCCGACTGGTTAATTGATTTGACTATAAACACATCTACCGAAAGGTGTTAACTAAAGGGCGTCAATTCGTCTGGCTCGAGTTCACCCTGTTACCTCCTTTTAGGGCCACCATTGCTTTGGTGACCCAACGGGCTGAAGAAAAAGGATAATTTCGCAATGTCATTTCCCATGTAAAACAACATTCTCTCGTGAAGCGTTTACTTTTTGTATATTTGTCTTTTTTTAAAATTCTTCAGTTTCATGTTAATCGTCGTATTTTGTAACTGGCGTATATAAAAAGTCCTCTCTATTATGTATATATTTGCGAGGAAAGGCTTGAACCGTCACGTGACCAGATAATCGTATTTTGACACCTTGTAATTAGTGTCAACGCATGTCGATTATAGATTTGAAAGAAAAACGTTTAAACGTAAAATAAAGGTGATAAAACAGATTGTTTATTTAATATTCTTTTTCTTGAATTGATCCAATTACATGACACAACCGTACCCTGGTCCCCAGCTGTTACAAATATATTGTTTGGATGTGCATGCGTGTACACATATAATCCCGGAACCTTGTCTCTAATGAATGCATTTCATTGGTTATGAGGGCGGGCCCACTGTGCGTAATTATAAGTAATAGTTTAATGCTCGCCAAATAATCAATTCTGAAAGGCGAGTGTAAATAAAACCAAAGAATAAATAAATAATTGTTTAATAGTAATTGAGAGTAGGTTTCCCGATCACTAATGAAGTCATTGAATATATTCTGACATACAGTGACGGAAGGTGCTTCGAATATTAAATACAGGGAGATTATTTAGGATCTGAAGATGAAGTAAAATTGTGAGTTTTTTATTTAGTTTTCGTCGTTAACACTTTCCCTCATACGACAATTCTGCAGCAGACGACTTTAAACATATTTTGTCAGATGGATAACCTATGACTAAGAGTGGAAAACATTGTGACAAAAGGAGAAATTGCACGTTCTGTGCAATTTCTTCTTTTGTCACTATGTTTTCAAAACGCCGTCTGCTTTAACCCTTTCCCTCAAACGACAATTCTGCAGCAGACGACTTTAAACTTATTTTGTCAAGACATAGAAAATCTCCATAATTGAATGGATAACCTATGACAAAAGCTGGAAAACATTGTGGCAAAAGGAGAAATTGCACGTTTTGTCCAATTTCTTCTTTTGTCACTATGTTTTCGAAAAGCCGTCTGCTACAGAGGCGTCAGAAAGCGTTTATATGAGGGAAAGGGTTAACCCTTTCACATATACAACAACTCTGTAGAAGACCTCGAAAACATTCATTCAACACTATTGAATATCTGTTATGAATGCTATTTCATTCGAATCAGTTGATAACGTTGTCGCAAAAGGACGAACTTCTCGCTTTTGACAGTTTCTTCTTTTGTCACACTGTTTTCAAACCCCGTTTTCTTCCAAATGTATCAACATGCGTCAACATAGGGAAAGGGATAGTAAAGGGCACCACACGAAAAACGTTCTTCGTACGTATCTGAAAAAACAATGACAACATCAGACTTGTAAATAATCGGATTTGTGTCGTAAACGTTCTCCTAAACAAGGGACGTAGATCTACGTTCCTGCCCAAACGCACCCCATGTGAATTTCTAAAGTACATGTATTTCAAAATGGGATGATTGCTACCAGTCTTCACGAAGACGTAGGTTAAGTAGTTAGTCGTGAAGTGCAAAGGTCGGTTTCGGTGTGTCGTTGCTGACGATGTCTATACACAAACACGTATAACCTTTTGTTTTGTTTTGCATGACTATAAATATCTGTTATGCGTACGACTTGTCATTAATTAATAGTTATAGGAAGATATTGCTTATCGTGAGCAGATACCGCAACAGGCGAACTGCAAAACATTAACGGATAAAATGCATTTCATTTTCTCCTGTTTTTAACCCTTTCCCAAAATACAATAAATCTGCAGCAGAAGACTTCCAAAACCTCTATGCAAAATTATGGAAATTCTCAGTAAATGAAAGTATAATGACTGGAACAAGTTTGTAAACATTGTGGCAAAAAGAGAAATTGCTCGTATGAGCAATTCCTCTTTTTGTCCCAATGTTTCCAAAAGTCGTCTGCTCTAGAGGCGTCAGATAGCGTCTCTATGTGTTTTCTAGAGGCGTCAGATAGCGTCTATATGTGTTTTCTAGAGGCGTCAGATAGCGTCTATATGTGTTTTCTAGAGGCGTCAGATAGCGTCTATATGTGTTTTCTAGAGGCGTCAGATATCGTCTATATGTGTTTTCTATAGGCGTCAGATAGCGTCTATATGTGTTTTCTAGAGGCGTCAGATAGCGTCTATATGTGTTTTCTAGAGGCGTCAGATAGCGTCTATATGTGTTTTCTAGAGGCGTCAGATATCGTCTATATGTGTTTTCAACCGCCTCGGTGATATAACGGTAGAGCGTCCGCCTTGCGTGCGGGAGGGCATGGGTTTGATCCCCGAAATACTTTTAAAATGGTAGTAATAGTTGCCCTGTTTGGCGCTAAAGGTTACGGGGTAAGCATTACGTGAGGATAAATGGACCAGTAGTAACAGTGGTAACTTAACAAGGAAACGTCGTGATATAACTGAAATAGTGTTGATATCGGCGTAAAACACCAAACAAATTACTTATCACTGATAGTCAATCCATGGGTTGTGAGCTCGAACGCTTAGCACGGCCAACATTCTTTCCTACGTTTGACAAAAGTCACTGTGACAAGCGTCATTCGTCTTTAATCAATGGGCTAACAGTCCATGTGGAAAAACAGCTAGTTGCTTGGAAAGTATGTTATGTGGAGTACTGGTTCGAGAAAACCAGGAAACATATGAGTAGGTGAACTGGCCGCCGTGATATGATTTTTTTCATGAAAACTCCAATCAATCAATCAATTTATAAATCAATAGATTAATCAAGAAATCAATCAGTTAATCAATCAATCAATGAATTTCCGATATTGCACCGGTCATTGACTATTTTATTTTACATGAATGCATGATGTGTACATTGTACGTTTTAACAAAAGTCAAACTTACTAGTATACGGTCGGTTTCCCTTTAACACGATTCATCTAACATTTGAAAGATTGATTGATTGATTGGGGTTTAACGCCTTTTTTAACCATTTCTCAGTCATATCACGGCGGCCAGTTCACTTACTCATGTGTTTCCTGATTTTCTCACACCAGTACTCCACACAACAATCTTACCAAGCAACTGGCTGCTTTTCCACGTAGACTTAGCCCATTGGTGGAAGACGAATGACGCATGTCGCAATGACTTTTGTCAAACGTCGGAAAGAAAGTAGGCCGAGACGGGATTCGAACTCACAACCCCTGGATTGACAGCCACATTTGAAAGAAGGCGGCTCAAACTATATAAGAGAAGTTTATGTTTTTCAATGAAATAATCGTTACGCAGCAGAAAGGTGTTAATCCACGAGTTGAAGATTAAGATTATCGTTATAATGTCTGCATTAAGACATGTGTTCGGGATTACCATAAACCGTGCGCCACACTGCCTGTGTTTAATCCTTTCCGTCTATAAGTCGCATCTGCAGCAGACTTCTTTTAAAAACATTGTGGCAAAAGGATGCATTGCTCATATAGGGCAATTTCTCCTTGCGCCACAATATGTTCTAATTTATTCAGTTCTGTCTCATTTATAGAGATGTTTCTATGTGTTTGGCTTGGTGTCATCAAAGGCGTCTGCTGCGGATTTGCTGTATGTGGAAAAGGGCTAAGAGGGTCTTGAGAACAGCCTTCTGAATTAGAACTTGTTTGTTCCCTATAAATACAATTAATTCATGATTTCTTTAAATTCTGACTAAACCCACTAGCGTATATTTCCCCTCATGTGTTTATTGATTAGATCTACTCACTTCACTTTCTACCGTATGCACTCTGAGTAATGCAGATGCCATTGAAATGTATGTGTGAATTTGCAGGGTTACAACACGTCCGCGACTACCTCGGTGGTGTAATGGTAGAGCGTCCGCCTCGGGTGCGAGAGGTCGTGGGTTTGATCCACAGTCGGGTCAAATGAAGGACTTTAAAATAGGTAGTAATGGCTGCCCTCCTTGGAGCTCAGGGTTGCGGGGTTAGCATTATGACTAACTGGCTGGTGACAGGACAAATGGACTAGAAGTACTTGTAAATGACCAAGGAAACGCTGTGGAATAACTGAAATATTGTTGAAAGACGGCGTAAAACTCCAATCAATCAATGAACTCATTTCTATAATAAAGCAACACGACTGTAATACAATCAGCTTTCAGTCTCTCGCTTACTTTAAAGCTTGTTTCATATGTTGTTTCACGTCGTTTCAACATGTTTAAAGTAATATCACGTCGTTGCATAGGTAACTTATCAGTTCTTCCGGTCCAATTATCCTGACACCAGCAGTTCAGTCGTACTACTATCCCCACAAACTTCAGTGCCAAGAAGGGTAAGCGATTACTACCAGTGTATAGGCTTTCGTTAAATCTTGAACCTGTCTTCGGAGAAGTGGTTTCTGTGTAAATGTCGTTGCACTAAGACCATGATTCGATCACAAAACGGGTTATGTCAAAAATGTCATTCCCCAAAAGGGATCGATGTCACTGTGGCCCCCGTATTGACGCCATGAGTTGTCGAGACAGTACTGCTTAATACTATCGAAGAAATCAATTAAGATACTTAAAATATTAAATTATTAAAACATGTTAAGATCTAAATGTTTTCACTATTGAAGATGTGTGAAGACTGATTTAACTACAGACTAGGTTGTACAATATATTAATGTGCAATTTATTATTTTCACGTTTACTCGGTGGTGTAATGGTAGAACGTCCGCCTCGATTGCGAAAGATCGCGTATTCTATCCCCGATCGGGTATATACCATATACTTTAAACATGGTACTAATGGCTGCCCTCCTTGTCGCTCAGGGTTGCGGGGTTAACATTTTGACTGACTGGCTGGTGTCATGAACCATTGGACCAGTAGTACTGGTAACTTACCCAGGAAACGCCGTGATATAACTGATAACTGTTGAACGCGGCGTAAAACACCAACAATCAATCAATTAATCTGTAATATTATACATGCAATATATGACTGTTGGTCTCTTCTCTACTAGAAAGGGTTAATCTTAAATTGGCAGTGAACTATGTGGTCCAAGTTTAAATCCGATTTGTGTGGCCTATCTTTGCGATTTCGACAATCAGTTATATAATAATGGGACCACTCGTGTCGCCAGTTTACTATAGACGCCCAGAAGGGTGCCTATAATAGTCGCCTGGATTTGTCGGAGCCATGCTGTTCTTTTGTTATATATAACAATGAATTTACAAACATACGAAACTACACCTGCACCAAGCAAGGTTGAGCAATTTCTTCATATTCCGTGGAGAAATTCTGAAATCCTACATCGCATGTATGGTTTTTTGGTCATATCGAAAACGCAAACTATCTATATACACTTGCATATTTATTGACATTTTCGGACGAATTCAACCCGTACATGTACCGACTAAGTGTTCGCATTGGCGTGCGTATGCCTTTTGGTGCATTGTTAAAATACATTATCTGACTAAGTGTTCGCATTGGCGTACGTGCGTATGCCTTTGGTACGCGCCTGCTCTTAGGTTGTTCTTCCAGGAGCTCTGTCGAAATTCAGATTGACGAGATGTTGGAGCTAAACAAACCCATCTGCGAATGTTACATGTACATAGATAAGAGCATTATGTCATTGTTGTGATGACTTTTATTACATCAAGTCGTGGATTATGTCACAGCACATCACTGTCTCATATACGTGGTATCTGTAGAATGTGGACGGTTTTATAGGATTATATAACCTCATAGTCTTTGTTTTGACTCCTGACGATTTAAAGGGGGAAACAATTGAAAAAATTACTATTAACATATACGAATAAGAACATACACAGAGAACGAGACAGAGCATCTTGTACATTCCGAGATATTTTCGAACTCTCCAAAAATACAGAAACAGTGGCATCCGTAGAATGTTGACGGTTTCATAGGATTGTATAACCTCATAGTCTTTGTTTTGAGGGAAACAATGGAAAATAAACCATTAACATATACGAATAAGAACATACAAAGAGAACTAGACAGTTGTATATATATAAAGAAAGTTACACTGTATGCATCGACATGCTCGTTAGAGTCTTCTCTATCAGCAGGTGGACCAAGATGAATTAGAGCTTAACATACAATAACCAATATCTTTGTTCCAAATCACCTTAACAAATGTTTATCGAATTTCATTGTGGCTAAGCTGTTATATACAATTCAGTCTTTCATCAGTGTACCTGTCATTCTGCATAGCGGATGTACTGAGTTTAAGGCAAGATTTTCCAAACATTACGTAACTTTTGATTAAATTTGGAGCGAGTATAAACAAAAACGAGTGCCCAAATCATAACTCACTCTTTTTTGTCTGTTTAACTATTTGACTATGTTGCTTCATTGCCAGCAACCCAACTATTGTACCAACAAACTAGGCAGGGACACTTAGTACGGCCTTTTAAACACCATTGGTGCTACATTGGCTATGTATTCACAGCAGGAATCATATTTGGAGTTCTTCTATTTTAACTTATAGTACCAGTTTCATTATGATATAACTGACGTGCTTATAACTCAACGTTGAATTGGTGTTTGGATATTGACTGGTGTGTTTAGTGAGACTGAGCAATAGTTGATTAATTTGAGTCTAGCTACGTTTTCTTAAGTATTTTAATTATAATACGGTGGTCAAATCATGTTGTGATTTCCTTGCGCTCTCATACAGCATTCATATCAGGCAAATATTTAATTCACATATACACATTTTACCGATTGTTGGAAGGCCAATGCAGTTTGTAAAATGCCCAATTTATTGACAAAACCGAAATTGTTGATCCGATGATCAATAAAGTCCAGCTTACATTCAGGCCCTTATGAAAATGTATAACGCTTGCCCATAATAACTGCGTAACAACCCGTAGGTCTTCTTTGGTAACTGCCTTTCACCCCTGCCATATTTCATAGCTCTATAGGAAACATCCGTCGCTAGGGGGACATAAGGAGGCGTCAAAAAATTAAGCCGAAAAGCCAAGACACGTGTTTACTGAGGAAGTCATTGGGACGATCCCCTTGCATTAATTTGTTTGAAGATGTCATTATGTTTAAATGGTCTGACGTAACGCTAGTTTACTAATACCATTAGCGACCCATCCAAACAAACACTTATACCCTATCGTAGTCCGTTGGTGTACACTTCAAAAGACAAACATGTATTTATATTTATATAATTTCTAGATCTTCCAAATTGAAAACATGTCACATAATGTATACATGTATATCTTATTGTAAACAGTTAATCAATTAATACCTTTATTGGATATTGGTAAAGACATTTAGCTCTTTCCCACATAAATAAGATATTCAGCAGCCGACGTTGAAAGATTTTCTGCCAAAAAAACATGAATACTCTATATAAATGAAAGTATAATTGTTGAATACGGCTGAAAACACTGTGACAAAAGGCAGGCTTTTCATTTTGAGAATGATTTTCTTTTGTCACAATGTTTTTTTTCAAATGTCGTCTGCAATGAATGCACCTGTAAGCGGGGAAGGGTAAATGACAGTGTTGTAGAAGCGCTGTCGATGGATTTAGAAGAATAGTTTAAAAATCGAAGGTAAATCAAGACAAGATCACCAATGTTATGGATATCAGAAGTTTTTACACAAACAAAAACATATTAAAGAATTATTGCAAATACGGGAACCCATTTCAAGACTCAGGCGAACATAGTTTTGATAGTTATAAGATATTAGGACCTTTTTTGAATATTATTAATAATATTATCAACATGATGTGAACAGGGTAATATAAGATTGATACAATTATTTTTTTACATGGAGAAAAATGTATATAAGTTTTAAGTAACTTATTATCAAATCCATGCTGATAAATAAGTCAATTTTATGTTTAATTAACTTAATAATTCATTAGAATCCAATTTTGTTTAAACAAAGAGTCCGGCGATTTTGAGATCACGGGCAGAACATCCGGGTCTCTGAGTGAATACAATACGGTCATGGATCCGAAAAGATGAGTTTTGAAAGAAATGTTAAGTGTTGACATGATAATGTAATGATAATGAAAGCGTAATACCTCGTTGACCTTTTCTGTGTAAACATATTTAAAGACAAAACAATGAATGATTGAGAACACAAATATTAAGTTTCAAATAGGCATCTAATATATCCCATTGTCTTTTCATGAACGTTATTAAAGACATACACCACCCATTTTATATGGAAGTTAGTAATAGAGGGTACTTGTTATCAATACAACTCTTTTATTATGACTTTCTTTACTTGAGAAGACATAATATACAAATATAATAGATGGAAGTTGGTTGCTTTTACAAATGAGCCGTCTCGCGAGAAAACCAACATTGTGGACTCTGCGTAAAATATCGACCCGGATCAGCATAAGCATGCCGTGCAGGCTTACTCGGATAAATACCTTTCGCCTCCTGTGGAGTTTCAGGAATCATTACTCTATACCTCTTTTCCCCTGAGACGGAATGTGTCGGCCCGGATCAGTCTGCGTGAACTGCGCAGGATGATCTGAGTCGATACATTACGCAGAGACCACAATGTTGGTTTTCTCGCGGCACGGCTCAAATGTCCTGATTAACGATATGGTGTCCAGACATATGTTACTCTAGAAGTAAACATGGGTTTAAGTATTGATAAAAATTGAATCTGAACAAATAAAAGGATACCCGAGGGGGTGGGGGGATATATATTTCAGAAAACAAAAACTTGCAGATTATCCGTTTGTATTACATACAAGGGTATTATCCCTTAACGTCGTTAATCCCTGTCCCAATACACGTACCCTGGTGGGTCCTGTATTTGTATTGTGTTAGTGACGTTTTACGCCGTCTTCAACAATATTTCAGTTATATCACGACGTTTCCTGCTGGGTCATTTGCCACTTACTTCATTTGATAAAATATTTGCCCTGACACCGATTAAGCAGGGGTTAGACTTTCCCCGCAACCCTGAATGCCAAGGTGTGGAGCCATTACCTCTCGACCCCAAAGGTGAACACGCTTACCATTACACCACGGACATGGTCTCCTGGGCAGCAGTCCCCCACCTTTAGCTGGTTTCGTTTTTAACAAACTCAGTATTAAATGTCTTCAATCTCCCTTTCCTTAGTAACTCACATTTAACATAAGGTATATTCATTTCAAGTATTGATTTTCGTAGATTTACTTCATCTTTCCATATGAATATACTTTTTGCAAAAGGTTTCTACAATATAAGACGTGGTGTTACACATTTTGGTGATTTAAAACAATATACAGCTCACACTTGGTTTCTCGTTTTCTCTAATTCAAATAGTTTGTAGTCATAACAAAATGTGCACAAACATATTATTACCTCTTATACACAAGGGCATCTAAATAACCAAATTTGAACAGTTTTAGCCACATTTTGGACAAGACAGCCAAATCATTTGCCATTGAAATCCAAATGTTTCACAAATTGCAACAAATTGTTTCCTTTGTTTGTCTCTCTTTTTAATCAAAAAAAAATATGATACATTGTAAAAGCATTTTAGTGTATATATTTGTTTTTATTATAGAGGGAATGGTCAGTCTAATCTAATGACTAACGTATTTTGGTGTATAATATTTGTTTTCATTATGGAGAGAATGGTCAGTCTAATCGAATGACTAACGTATTTTAGTGTATAATATTTGTTTTCATTATGGAGGAAATGGTCAGTCTAATCGAATGACTAACGTATTTTAGTATAATATTTGTTTTCATTATGGAGGGAATGAGTCCATTACGAAGTCCGCTTCATATCGTGTTTAGATGACCACTAGTGGGCATGGCTGATAGTGACCAGATAATGGTCACATGAGACGTAACTAAATCCGCGAGTTTTGATAAGGTAATCCCGCTCAACTGATAGAGCGAACCCTTTGACACGTACTGGAATAGATGGATGGGTATGCTAAATGTTCAGAAAATATCGCGGGAAGGGAAGCAGAGGCGTAGTTAAAATAGGGTACACTTATCAAGCAATACAATGTTTCTAACTTTATTTCTTTCTTTATTAAACAGAAAGTGTATTATTACGATAATTGGAATACACTTACCATAGCGTTTGGATGAGGTCAATAAGGGTTAAACCCTTTCCTACATAAAACAATTTTACCGCAGACGAATTATACAATGTCTAGGCAAAATTATGAAAATGATCTATAAAAGCAAGTATAATATTCAAATTCAGATGAGAATATTGTTGGAAAAAAAAAAAAAGATTGCAAATAATGAGCAATTTCATCTTTTGCCACAATGTTTTCAGAACTCTTCTGCTGCAGGTGCGTCTAAATGTGTGTTTATATGGGAAAGGGTTAAGGAAGGAAAAATGAATCAAAACAGGGTCGGAACGATAACAGTTGTACTGTTCATTAGGAAGGTTTTGTTAACAATGTGGTATCTTAGTGTTGTTATATTACAATTAAGCGGTGTTCCAGTAAACATCGAAATGAACACATTTATTAAACATGGAGACATCTGTTTCTGAGCTGCCAAGCAATCTTTTTACAATGGAACAACAAAAAACATTGACAAGAAGCTTCTTTAATGTGTACGTGGGGAGAGGACCTCTGTTTCGATTAAAGAGTTATTTTCACAACTACAAAGCGATTGTATTAGCATCATAGCACTGATAACTCTGGATTGGATAGCATGTTGAAATTGTAAAGCGCCTCTGCTTCAGCCGGCATTGCTTGTTTTACCGAACTCTTCATTTGCGAATGGTTTGTCCAAGTCAACCTCAGCCGACATTGCTTGTTTCACCGAACCCTTCTTTTGCGAATGGTTTGTCCAAGTCAACCTCAGCCGGCATTGATTGTTTGACCGAACCCTTCCTTTGCGAATGGTTTGTCCAAGTCAACCTCAGCCGGCATTGCTTGTTCCACCGAACCCTTCTTTGGCGAATGGTTTGTCCAAGTCAACCTCAGCCGGCATTGCTTGTTCCATCGAACCCTTCGTTGGCGAATGGTTTGTCCAAGTCAACCTCAGCCGGCATTGATTGTTTGACCGAACCCTTCCTTTGCGAATGGTTTGTCCAAGTCAACCTCAGCCGGCATTGCTTGTTCCACCGAACCCTTCTTTGGCGAATGGTTTGTCCAAGTCAACCTCAGCCGGCATTGCTTGTTCCACCGAACCCTTCCTTTGCGAATTGTTTGTCCAAGTCAACCGTCTGTAGAGTCAAACTGTGTTTATGTCCGAAAAGGGATAATCCATAGGATTAAAGTAAAGCTAAGGCAAGACAAATTGGGCTAATTAGGGTATTAGGCCTTTGTTTACAGAATTATATACAGAGATTTAATATGAGCTCTCAGTCGCCGTCTTGTAAGTCGACCTGACGATTTAACTGTATCATTTCTGTTCATGTCATATCAAAGGTTTGTGTCTTTTCAAGGTTTCAAATGTAGGGGTATGCATTGCCGTTAAAATAGTATTTTATTTATATCGCTGTGACATAGCACATATTCATGACCCCTCGGTCTCAAACCAGTACTTGGCTAGAAGATGCGTCATAGCCAAGGGTACTCCACCACTCTCACTGGGAATCTTCACTGTACGCCCGTTTATTGTCTAGGCCTAAATTCATCTTCCAAAAAACAAAAACCTTAAACATTACTAGTTGTAAGCAACTGTAACTTATTGATAACAAACCAGGTTCAACCAATTTAAAGAAAGTGTAGTCAAACATTAAACAAATACGTAAAACGACACTGCAAAATGGCGAGTAACTCCTGGAAGGAGGCTTCTAGCTTTCCAAATGTGCACAATGAAACAAAGGCATAACATGATAAGGATATTTACTATCTCCAAAGATAGTGGTTATCATTACCATTAAAAGCAAATTATCCAGGCGCACTAGATTGTTGAAACTTGCAGTTAATTTCTTCGTAAACTGAATCTACTTGTCAAGCCCCATGCAGATTGTGTTTGTTTTCAAATTAGTCCGCACTTCCGGCGTTTTACCGCTTAACTATCCTGGGTGTAGTTCACCCGCTGAGAGATCCTGGCACGAACTGCTACCGACATTTCCGACATCATCAACACCTTTCGAAACCCAAAGTATTGATGTCAATGTTCTGGTTGGTCTTGGGGTGTTACATGCCGATTTCAGCTGTTTTACAGTTGTTTCCCGTCGTTTTCTGTGTCCTTTACCATCGGTATTAGTTATCAACACACACATGCATCAGTCGTAACGGTCTGCTCGAACCCTGACACCTCTGCAGCAGACGGCGTCTTGAAAACATGGAGAAAAAAGAAGAAATTGCTCAAAACGAGCAATTTCTCCTTTCGTCACCATGTTTTCAACTCTATTCAATTATTG
The DNA here is from genome assembly GCA_031761405.1 of Serripes groenlandicus. Lineage (NCBI taxonomy): Eukaryota > Metazoa > Mollusca > Bivalvia > Cardiida > Cardiidae > Serripes > Serripes groenlandicus. The sequence continues at coordinate 4,444,676 of JASEVX010000018.1, forward strand.
TTCTTTCATTTAAAGGGACTTTTTATGCTTTTGCCAAGACGTTTTTAAAGTTGTCTGCTGCATATGTATTGTATGTTGGAAAGGGTTAATTCAGTTGGAAAGGGTTAATTCAGTTTAGTTTTGTCTAACCGATGATCGAACCTTGGTCTCCCGCTCCCATAGCGGACGCTGTGACTACTACACAACGGCGGTGGTCTGATGTCAATGTAACTAGCATTAAAGGCATTTAATTTCGACATGATGCCATGCAGTGTATGGTTTATTAGGCGATAATAAATAAAAAGGACATAACATTAAACATGGAATACTAATAGTACTGGTCTGTGCAGTGCATCATCAAACGATATCTAAACTTCAATGGTTTTATATTAACCCTTTCCCTCATATAGACGCTTTCTGACGGCTTTTTGAAAACATAGTGACAAAAGAAGAAATTGCACAAAACGTGCAATTTCTCCTTTTGCCACACTGTTTTCCACGTTTTGTCATAGGTTATCCATTCAATTATGGAGATTTTCTATGTTTCGACAAAATACGTTCAAAGTCGTCTGCTGCAGAATTGTCGTATGAGGGAAAGGCTTAATGGCAATTTTGAACATTTCCGACCTATGTGAACCCGCGCCCATGTGCAGTATGATCCAGATATTTTCCTTACACAAGCTTGTTAGCCAAACATTCTGCCAAGTTGAGTAGATTATAGTAAGATATTGCAGATGGACAGGGTTATATAAGCCGTTCCCGGCACGAGAAAACCAACTTTGACCCGGATCAGCATAATCATGCCACGCAGGCTAACACGGACAGACACTTTTTTGGATTTTCTGTTTTCATGAATCATATTACTCGATACTTCTATCCCCATGAGACGAAATGTGTCGGCCCGGAGTAGCCTGCGCGGACTACATGCTGATCTTGGTCGATACATAAAGGTTTTCTCGTGGAACGGCTCATACATGAACCTTCAGTGTTCAAAATGCCAACTTAAATATATCCGTGGGGTCGGGCTCATATAGTGTTCCCATGATTTTCCATGGGAAATTGAATGATTGGTTTGGGTATAACGTCGTTTTCAACACTTTTTGAGTCATATGAATGCTACCTACCCTTGGTAGTATGACTTTCTTACACCAGAACTCCACCTACCATTCTTTCCAAGCAACTAGCTGCTTTCCCACACATACTTGTTTCAGGCGAGATCCCTACTCTGACTGGAAAGTTAGTGTATCAAACTCGATCAGATATCCGAAAGATAATAACGATAAATTGTAAGTGTTTCCCTTTCCCACTTGTAGAAGCATTTAGGCGTATCTACAGCAATCGACATTTGAAAACACTGTAACAAAATATTGCTCATTATGAGCAAGTTGTTTTTTTCTGTCACATTGTTTTCAACTCGGTTCAATTATTTAACCTTCATTTACAGAGAATGTTTAATTTTCACCAAAATGTTTTCAAAGTTTGTCTGCTGCAGATTTGTTGTATATGTAGAAGGGAGTTTAAGTGTTTCCACTGTATCCAGTTGGGCTCCGATTACCAGGGATTACATAATTTTAACACGTTCGTAACGTGCAGATTAGAATCGACATGATCCCGCTGAGTCAAATTAGTTCCGATTACTGTGAAATTAGGCTCCCATTTGGTGCGTATTCATCCGCGTAAAAAAGTTCAACACTTTTCTCCTTCGCGAACCGTAACCTTTTAATCCCGATAAAAAATATATTAGAGAATTAATAAACCCGTGATATTTCAGAATTATATTGATGGTTTGGAGCTAGCTATCAGCTCTCTTGACCAAATCTATTTTTTGTGTCTGTTTTGCTTGGAAACATAAGTCCAACGATTAAGATATTGTTTACGAAACAGCTGCGGAGGGATTAAAGCGTGAACATGTCAGAATGGATTTTTAAAGATTTGTTTTGTTAGTGCTTGGAAAAGTTGATAAATGCATTAATCTTGACAGGTTATTCCTCCCTTAACCCTTTCCCTCATATAGACGCTTTCTGACGCCTCTGCAGCAGACGGCTTTTTGAAAACATAGTTATAAAAGAAGAAATTGCTCAAAACTAATTTCTCCTTTTGCCACAATGTTTTCCACTTTTAGTCATAGGTTATCCATTCAATTATAGAGATTTTCTATTTTCTAACAAAATATGTTCAAAGTCGTCTGCTGCAGAATTCTCGTATGAGGGAAAGGGTTAACTCTTTCACTGCCGAATTTCATAAAGTCGACTCTTCCATGATGAAACGTGGACCACTCAATATTTCGTCCGACGGGAAACTTTGAAAACGTTATATCTAAGAGGCGGACAATGCAGGGTTTAAGCTGTCTCTCCTGGATGTGCATTGTTTGCAAATGCATTGTATTGCCTTTGGCAGTGAAAGAGTTAATCTAGCTTGTTGAAATATTCGTATGTTAATTCTCATAGTTGTACAATCGTCTCCTCCCGGCATACGCGACTTAACTCTTTCAGCGCCGAATTGTTTAAAATAGACTCTTCCACGTTCAGAGTCGGGCGTCTTCATTTATCATGTAATAAACGTTTAGACTATTTTGAAAACTAGAATTCAAACAATACTGATTTCAGGTGAGACAGCTCGTTACGAGCTGACTCACCTGAATCAATATTGTTTGCAAAAACCTCAATATTGCCTTTGGCGCTAAAAGAGTTAAGCCCTTTCCCGCATACAGCAAATATGCAGCAGACGAATTCGAAAAAAAAATAGTAAAAAAAATAAACCATATATATAAATGACAAAACATAATTATAAAAGAGCTGAAAAAATTATGGCAAAATGAGAACATGCTCATTTAGAGCTATTTTTTTTATCTTTTGCCACACTGTTTTCAAATGTCGTCTGCTGCGGAGAAGTCAGAAACCGTTTGTATGTAGTAAAGACTTAAACAACAACTACCAGTAAAGGAAATGTAATATTACAGACTCGCCGTCTGATCTTGGCTTCCACCGTTCAACTCTTTTCGATCCATTTTTGCAAGAGCATTTCCGAAAAAAGTCCACGAAGGTTTACCCTTTACTTCACACAGGCGACATTTGACACCTGTCATTGAACATTACTTTTGAAAACATTGCAATAAAAGGTGAAATTGCTCAAAAATATAAATTTCACCTTTCATTGCAATATTTTCAACTCTTTATCAATATAAATTGTTCCGTTTTCTAGATTGTTGAAATTGATCGTCGGGTGATAGTTAAGCAGACGACCTTTGAAACGTCACGTGAAGTAATGGGTTAATCAAGTGCAGGAACGTCGTAGGAAATAGTTAAGATACATTCATTTTTAAGTGTAGGAACAGTCTGTATTAAGATTTTTTTATTGGAAAAAAAGCTATATTGTGTTTTTTGTTCCTTCCTAGCACATGCATCTAGTAGAATTCTTTAGCTAAAATGCAGATCTTGGATTCATTTTGACTGAATAGAGAATCGGGCTTCCCTGTGTCCGTATGCACAAACTATTCTAAATATCATTCAAATTTGTATTCTTAAATTGCAAAATGACACAAATTCCGAAAGTGAAAGGATAAGATAAGCACTCAGGAATAATTTTATTTTGATATCTAATATTGTAGACATTTCTAATAACAATGGATATATGCGAGCCTTGGTTTCAAAACAGGACAGACTTTTCTATACATGTCGACCATTCCCCTATGGCATACCTGTATTCCAATATCTTGTCCTTTAATAAAACCCTTTCCGACTTACAACACATCTGCAGCTGATGACTTTGAAAACACTAATTCACGAATATGTAAACTCTCTTAAATTGAGTGAAGTAGAAAACATTGTGGCAAAATGGTGAAATTAATCAGTATGAGATTTTTTTCATTTTACCACAATGTTTTAAAGATACGTAAGTTTGAGTGACGTCAGAAACCGTCTGTACGTGCGAAAGGCGGTTATCTATTCATGTCTCTATTGCACGCATGCCAAACGCTGACATACAACAGTAATCAAAGAGTAATGATTGAATCAAAGCAATAGTCAGTATATAAAGTTACTAATGATTACAAATCAAATTTCTCAAATATCCCTATTATGTAGTTTTGACGAACGCTCCGCCGTTCTTGACAAGCGACGTGATTGTTATAGAAAGTTTTTTCTCACGTGTGATGACAAAGTGATTGTAACAGAATAGTTTTTCTCACAATCCATGACGAAGCGTCAAAACTGTCTGCGTAATCATCCGACGTGGTGAAACAGGCAAGCACACAACAATAGACTTGTGGGGTTGTTTTTCGCGATTTTTCTTTATACATTGATAAGTTGTATGGAATATTTATTGGACTCATTCATTGCCTATTATAAACAGTAGATTAATGCATTTTAGAATATTGAAATACCTTAATTTGCTATCCACTGTTCCCAACTGTTTATTTAGAAACATATAAGCCGTTTCACGAGAAAACCAACATTATAGACATTGCGTAATGTATCGACCCATATCAGCCTGTGCATGCTAAGTCGGGCCGATACATTCCGTCTCAGGGGTATAGAGGTATAGATTAATGATTCCTTAAACAGAAAATCCACAGGATGCGAACATTGTCTACCCGGATTTGTCTGCGCGGTAGGCTTGGCTGGTCCGGGTCGATACTTAACGCAGAGTCCACAATGTTGGTTTCCTCGCGGAACGGCTCATATACAAACAGTTATTGTTTTCAGCTTCAGTGTGCGATCAACTCTTTATCAATATGAATTTTTCAGTTTTCTAGATTGTTGGAATTATTCGCCTGATGATTGTAAAGCCCTCGACCTTTAAACATCATGTGAAGTAATAGATTAATCAATTGCAGGAACGTCGTAGGAAATAGTTAAGACACATTCAGTTTTAAGTGTAGGCATAGTCTGTATTGAATTGTTTTACTTATCGCTTGTTTGTTTGGAGTTTAACGCCGCTTTCAACAGCTTTGGTCATATCACGGCGGTCAGTGCACCTACCCATGTTTTCCTGGCTTTCCCACACCAGTACTTACACAACATTCTTTCGAAGCCACTGACTACTTTCTCACATAGATCAGAGGTGAGAGGCAATGGAAAACATCGCCCGAAAGAATGTCGCCGCAACCGGGTATCGAACCCGTGACCTCCAGATCACGAGTCAGATACGCTACCAATTGAGCTACCCGGCCGGGTCCTTTACTTATCGCAAATCATAATAAAATGATGGCTTATCTGTAAGATTTTTGTATTGGAAAAAAAGCTATATTGTGTTTTTTGTTCCTTCCTAGCACTTGCATCTAGTAGATTGCAGATCTTAGATTTGTTTTGACTGAAGAGAGAATCGGGCTTCCATGTGTCCGTATGCACAGAATATTATAAATATCATTCAAATTCTTATTCTTAAATCGCAAAATGACAGGATAAGAAAGTGTAAGGATAAGATAATCACTCAGGAATAATTTTATTTTGATATCTAAGATATTGTAGAGCCTTGGTTTCAAAACAGGACAGGCTTGTCTATACATGTCGACCATTTGCCTATGGCATAATTGTATTCCAATCACTTGTCCTTTAATTTGACCCTTTTCCTCTTACAACACATCTGCAGCTGATGACTTTGAAAACACTTATTCACGAATATGGAAACTCTCTTAAATTGAATGAAGTAGAAAACATTGTGGCAAAATGGTGAAATTGCTCAGTATGAGATTTTTTTCATTTTGCCACAATGATTTAAAGATGCGTTAGTTTGAGTGACGTCAGACACCGTCTGTACGTGCAAAAGGCGGTTATCAATTCATGTTTCTAGTGCACACATGCCAAACGCTGACATACATTAACAGTAATCTAAGAGTAATTATTGAATCAATGCAATAGTCAGTATATAAAGTTACTAATCATTACAAATCACATTTCTCGAATATTCCTTTATGTAGTTTTGACGAACGCTCCGCCGTTCTTGACAAGCGACGTGATTGTTATAGAATTTTTTTTCTCACGTGTGATGACAAAGTGATTGTTACAGAATAGTTTTTCTCACATTCCATGACGAAGCGTCGAAACTGTCTGCGTAATCATTCGACGTGGTGAAACAGGCAAGCATACAACAACAGACTTGCTGGGTTGTTTTTCGCGATTTCTCTTTATACATTGATAAGTTGTATGGAATATTTATTGGACTCATTCATTGCCCATTATAAACAGTAGATTAATGTATTTTAGAATATTGAAATACCTTAATTTGCTATCCATTGTTCAAAACTGTTTATTTAGAAACATATAAGCCGTTTCACGAGAAAACCAACATTATAGACATTGCGTAATGTATCGACCCAGATCAGCCTGCGCAGGATGCGAACATTGTCTACCCGGATTTGTCTGCGCGGTAGGCTTGGCTGGTCCGAGTCGATACTTAACGCAGAGTCCACAATGTTGGTTTCCTCGCGGAACGGCTCATATACAAACATTTATTGTTTTCAGCTTCAGTGTGCGATCAACTCTTTATCAATATGAATTTTTCAGTTTTCTAGATTGTTGAAATTGTTCGCCTGATGATTGTAAAGCCCTCGACCTTTGAAAAGTCATGTGAAGTAATAGGTTAATCAATTGCAGGAACGTCGTAGGAAATAGTTAAGACACATTCAGTTTTCAGTGTAGGATAGTCTGTATTGAGTCTTTTTACTTATCGCAAATCATAATAAAATATTGACTTATCTGTATGATTTTTTTATTGGAAAAAAAGCTATATTGTGTTTTTTGTTCCTTCCTAGCACTTGCATCTAGTAGATTTTTTTAGTTAAAATGCAGATCTTAGATTCGTTCTTACTGAAGAGAGAATCGGATTTCCCTGTGTCCGTATGCACAAACTATTATAAATATCATTCAAATTCTTATTCTTAAATCGCAAATTGACACAAGTTCCGAAAGTGAAAGGATAAGATAAGCACTCAGGAATAATTTTATTTTGATATCTAATATTGTAGAAATTTCTAATAACAATGGAAATATGCGAGCCTTGGTTTCAAAACAGGACAGGCTTGTCTATACATGTCGACCATTTCCCTATGGCATCATTGTATTCCAATCACTTGTCCTTTGATCAAACCCTTTCCCACATACAACACATCTGCAGCTGATGACTTTGAAAACACTAATTCACGAATATGGAAACTCTCTATAATCGAATGTTGTAGAAAACATTGTGGCAAAATGGTGAAATTGCTCAGTATGGGATTTTTTTCATTTTGCCACAATGTTTTAAAGATACGCTAGTTTGAGTGACGTCAGACACCGTCTGTCTGTGCGAAAGGCGGTTATCCATTCATGTTTCTAGTGCACGCATGCCAAACGCTGACATACGTTAACAGTAATCTAAGAGTAATGATTGAATCAATGCATACTGTTTTATAAAAAATGGTTACCAATATAGTGGAATTTTAAATGAACCGAACTGTAGTGATATCTTCGCCCCGGGCAGGGATTAGCCGACACCTTACCTGTATTTTTTCCCGATAGTCCTACATCGATTTTTAGCCCAAAAATCAAAATGTGGGACAATCGAGAATAAACCCATTAGTCAGTATATAAAATTACTAATGATTACAAATCAAATTTCTCAAATATCCCTATTATGTAGTTTTGACGAACGCTCCGCCGTTCTTGACAAGCGACGTGATTGTTATAGAAAGTTTTTTCTCACGTGTGATGACAAAGTGATTGTAACAGAATAGTTTTTCTCACATTCCATGACGAAGCGTCGAAACTGTCTGCGTAATCATCCGACGTGGTGAAACAGGCAAGCACACAACAATAGACTTGTGGGGTTGTTTTTCGCGATTTCTCTTTATACATTGAAAAGTTATATGGAATATTTATTTGACTCATTCATTGCCTATTATAAACAGTAGATTAATGTATTGTAGAATATTGAAATACCTTAATTTGCTATCCACTGTTTAAAACTGCTTCAGTAAGATACATATAAGCCGTTCCACGAGAAAATAAACAGTATAGACTCTTCGTAATATTTCAACTCAGATCAGCCTGCGCAGGCTTATCCGGGCCGATACATTCCGTCACAGGGGGATAGAGGTATAGAGTAATGATTCCTTAAACAGAAAATCCACAGGAGGCGAACATTGTCTACCCGGATTTGTCTGCGCGATAGGCTTGGCTGGTCCGAGTCGATACTTTACGCAGAGTCCACAATGTTGGTTTCCTCGCGGAACGGCTCATATACAAATATTTATAGTTTTCAGCTTCAGTGTGCGATGAAAATATAAAACGTGATATTTTCATTTTCTTAGAGGTCAAAACAAAGTGTGGCTCTGGTCAAAAGCATAGCTATATGCGAACTTTGCATTTTTACGAAAGAACTAAATATTTCATGCACAACATGACTATTTCATGCACAACATTTCCCATCGTCATCTGATTCCAAGGTATCTAAGATATCTAGTATGCTAACAAAAATGCTTCCCAAAATACAAACTTACAATAACGATGGAATATGATGGTATATGAAATTCAATTATAATTTTCCATACAACGAAGATACATTTGTGTTCCCGTGTGTATAAATTGGCATTTAAATTTATTTTTAAAAAGAGGGGGCGGTCCCATTCAATTCACAATTCTCAATGGGGGGCTAAACGATAGACTTTTCACGTTTTGAGCAATTTCTTCTTTTGTCACTATGTTTTCAAAACGCCGTCTGCTGCAGAGGCGTCAGAAAGCGTCTATATGAGGGAAAGGGTTAATTAAGCACGTTCTCCTGGTCTAAAAGAGACCATTCTCCTTCGTCAAAAGTCGTCTTATCTTATGAACTTTTAGGTAAACGTTTTGAAGGGAATAACATAAGCGATGTAAGTTTGAAATTCTGCACTCAGTAAACTAAAGAATCTTATTATCAAAACAAACAAAAATAGACCTTTAAAGACATGCCGGTTTACTGTTCACGCTTTCTGACACAACTCTACAGGACAAGGCAATACTGAGCCTTTCCACGAGAAAACCAACATTATGGACTCTGCGTAATGTATCGACCCAGATTAGCCTGCGCAGTCTGCGCAGGTTTATCCGGGCCGACACATTCCGTCTCAAGGGGATAAAGGTATATAATTATGATTCCTGAAACAGAAAAGCCACAGGAGGCGAATAGTGTCTTTCCGGATTGACCTGCGCGGCATGCTTAGACTGATCCGGGTCATTACTTTACGCAGAATCCACAATGCTGGTTTTCTCTTAGAACGAAACACCGTGGTTCAAGATTATACTGCACGGTTGCGAGACTGATCTTTATTTTATTGCAGTCGTGCAATCCAGCACTCGTTGATAGTGCTTTAAATCGCGTTTAATAGAACAAGAGTAAACCCGTTTTCACATACAACACTCTGCGGCAGACGACTTTGAAAACAATGGTGCAATAATATGGAAACAGTTCAAATTCTCTATAAATGAAGGAACACTAATTGATTATTATTATTTCCTCCATATTTGAAGATTTCACAAACAATACAAACAGATCACAAATTAACTATTAAAAAAACAAGCAACTGCAAAGAAAAGTAAAAAAGAAAATGAGAACGAGAGAGAGATTGAGAAAATGAGAAAATGCATAATTATATTTTATATATATACAAGTCAATTGCCAGTCGATAACGACGCGGGCTGTCGATCCAGGGGTTGGGAGTTCGGACTGAACCTCGGCCAACATTCTTTCCGTCGTTTGACAAAAGTCATTGCGACAAGCGTCATTCGTCTTCCATCAATGGGCTAACAGTCTATGTGTAAAAGCAGCCAGTTGCTTGGATAGACTGTTGTGAGGATTACTGGTGTGAGATAGGCAGGAAGCGGACGAGTAGCTGAACTGGCGGCCGCGATATGACTGAAAAGATGTTGAAAACGGCGTTAAACCACACTTAAAAAAAAAATGCGATGACGTGAATTACAACCGGCACTAGTTATACCTGACGCGGTTCAACGTTTTGTCGTCATTGAATTTACAAAAAAAATAAAATAAGTGCTTTTAATATTAATGTTAGCATAACCTTCTTGTCGGGTTCATTCCAACCCGGGCTTTATTCATAAGATTACTGGCGGGGTTCATCCCGACCCCTGGCTTTATTCGTGTAATCATTGAATGGGAATTCGCATTGAAGATTTTAATAATCCTGTAATGAATTGTAATATTTAATTACAGGTTTTTTTTGTATGAAATTTTAGCGTATTTTAAAGGAAAGATTTGTCATTTTCTATTTCTATGTTTTGTGATATATAATATAGCGTCATGATAAAGGAGTATGTGTTAAACCCTTTCGCACTTGCAGACGTAAAATACTGAACATGCAGCGTGATACTAAACCCTTTTCCACATACAACAAATATGTAGCAGACAACTTTGAAAACAGTGACAAAAGCCTGAACAATCTCCATTGAAGATAGCTTAATTATTAAATAAAGTTGAAAACATTGTGGCCAAAGGAGAAATTGATCATCATGAGCAATTGCACCTTTGTCCACAATGTTTTCAAACGTCGTTCTGCTGTTATTGCGTCAAAATGCTTCTGCAGGTGGGAAAGGGTTTAACAAAAATATCAGTATGTAAAATAGAGAAAGTGCTAATGATCAGCTTTATCCCCTTTTCCACAATGTTTTCAGGTATTTTAAATACTTTCTTCTATTGATGATGTTCATGTTGTACATATATTTTACAACAGTGTGTGCTGCAGAGTTATTACATGTGGGAAAGGGATAACCCTCATCCTGCTGTATGCGACTATAAACGCCCGTTTATTTAATCCGCGACTTCGGATCTGAGAAGCAATAATTCATTGTATTTTACCGTTAAGCTGTTAGTTTTGAGTTCGACTCCCACTCAAACGTGTCACTATATATCACAGACAGAAACTATAGTTAAACAGGGTTTACCATTGGTAATGTGGTAGTTGTTGTGTTTATTTTGCCAGAGAGTTATACATACTGGGGAAGATAAAGGGCAACATGTAAAGGGGTTAGCAACTTATCATGATAACCAATATATGGAATAGCATGCACATCTGACTTAGGAGCGGCCATGTATTGGTGAATCTTTATAACTAATAGCGTAGATACCTAGTACGGTCTGATTTTTGGCAAAGATGAATTATTTTACCTATTAGCCACATTACAGCAAGTCTGCATTTGACGAATTTGCAAACATCTATGCAAATACACTGAACATGTCTTACAATGAAAGTATAACTATTGAATAGAACCAAGTACAATGGTTAACACAACCAAGACGAGAGAGAGAATGGAGTTAAACATGTTTTCCCAGACTGAATAGGAGAAATAAACTCATAAAGAGCAGCTTTTTCAAAAGTAGTTGGCTTCGATCGCGTCAAGGTGCGTCTGTGTGTAGGAAAGGGGTTAGGTTCGGTCAGATTGTTGGACTTGGTATACAAATCTGAATTATTTGACAGAAACATTTCCCGACGACGCCGTCTATTTATAGACGCCCCGAATCAATATACGAGCCTGTGACTGTCACTCGAGTACACCCTGCTGCGTAAGGATACAATAGAACTTAAAGAGGATCAATTAACACTGGGGTTACGAACCGAACTCACCCCTTTGGTCTCGACACATGCGAGTACCTCAATGTGGATTTTACAGAAGGCTCTCCGCAAACTTTAACCCTTACCATTAATTTATTGTGCGTTTTCTAGTCAGCTGTTTGTATAACATTCAAACAATTTAGGTATCAAATCTAACATCTTGAAACGTGTATTTCGGAGAGTTATTAATACAGTCATAATTTACATTAATTTGAGTTGGGTATGCATGTAATTCCTTTGGTGCTTGTGTGTCTTCAATGGTATGAGACACTTGGACTAGCAACATAGACACACACCGAACTTAAGACGATATGATCGCGATCTGGAAATAACTAAACGTTCGACATTTGCGACAACTAGTCATAGATGGAGCATTACTCCTTTGCACGTGTGATTATTCGTTATTGTTGGTTTTCCATGTGCACCGCTCATTTGCACGTGTAACAATTACCTTATTGTTGATTTCCCTTGTACAACGCTCATTTACACGTGTATTAATTACGTTATGGTTGGGTTTCGTGGATCACTGCTCAATTGCACCTGGAACAATTACGTTATGGTTGGATTTCATGGTTCACCGCTCATTTGCAGGTATAACACATACGTTGAAGTTGGTTTTCATGGAGCACCGCTAATTTGCACGTGTAACAATTATGTTGAGGTTGGATAGTCCTCTAGCACCATTCTTATTTTCAAGGTATTCACAAACGACGTCAGAGCTCTGATTAAGTATACATGTTTACAACAAACCGTTTGGATTCCTGAAAGGTCATTTTGGCAAAGGCAGAAACTGAAACTTGGTTCAAGAATTGTACAAACCCTCAAAGCTTTCTCGTCACAAACAGTTTACGATTCACGAACATTTGTTATTGTTTAGATGATAGTTTTATGATGTAAAAGGGATTAAATCTGTTTGATGAGGACTAGTCAAATCATTCTCACATCCAACAAATATCTGACTTAGGCGAATACAGAGCTGATCTAAAACGAAACTGACAAAGCATAATGACATAAAACACTCGTACGACCCCGTGTTTAAAATTACAAAAAACTTCCATTCATTCGTTTTTGAATGAACCTTTGCATTCCCAGTGTGTTTGAAATTCTACCAGAAAGTATTCTTACATTATTATCTTTCACACTTTTACCGAATGACAAACAGATATTTAAAGTATGTTTTAAAGCTTCCATGTAACGGCTGGTTTCAAACGATGGTGATACTATTTATAAAACAGAATAGATGAGTGAAATATTTACCTAAACAAAGCGATTATTTTTCCCCTCAGCATTTTAAGGTTACTCATTAGATTGTATATAAAGCCAACGGCTCGACATTTATTTCGTACCTTAATACCTGGAGTTCTCTTGTTGTGAATTTGTTGTCAATTGAAGTGATCTCAAAATTAAAATGATTTATGTGAAGTTATGGGATTTCGAAAGAAGCAGCATGTTAATTGCATATATTCATTATTTATCTTGTGATATTGCCTCATTGTGAATAGTGTCGATTGTGTGAAGGATTTGAATACCTCTGGGCAAAGCAACCTAACAGCTGTAGCTGTGAAACGCGACCCACCCTGGCTCTCATCTTTCTACACAATTCTGTCCTAGGAGTGAAGAAATTGTATACGACATTTCAATAAGAGTTGTATTTCAAATCGACTGCTCTGAATGTAATTCGAAAAATGCTGAACAGAGTCAGACGAAGAACAAGTTTTAAAAGTGCTGAACTGTAGATTATAGATAGGATAGTCAAAGTTATAAAACTGTTAAACGGTTGTCTTGAAATATTAGAATCATAATTCTGAGATAACATTAGAGTAATAATTTCACTTTCCAGTACAGTAAACATTTAAATATTGACCGTTTACGCTTCATTTGATCAGCCAAAGTGTGTACATTTTCATTGACTTTCAATCCACTGTATTTCAACAATTACTGCCAAAATAGTTTTGAACTATTTATTACTTACTTTGTTGTCACTATTAGCATTATTTACCAAAACTTCAACATTTCAAAATGTTGATCACCATCTGGAGTTCAGCACCTTTAATTCATATATTTATAAACATATCAACGGTATAGCGGTCAGGTCACGGCGTTGCCAGGCTAAAGTACCGTGGAGTTCAGGGGCGTAGCTCCCTTTAGGCACTGTAGGCACGTGCCTACACATTTATTCTCAAAATGCCCCAAAATGCAGCTGCGGCGATAAACATCTGCGTAATGTATCGACCAGATCAGCCTGCGCTATCCGCGCAGACTGATTCGGCCGACACATTCCGTCTTAGGTGGATATATATATAGAGAAGTGATTCCTGAAACAGAAAATCTACAGGAGGCGAAAAGTGTCTATCCGGGTATGCCTCTGTGGCATATTTAGGTTGATCCGGGTCGATGTTTTACGCAGAATCCACAATGTTGATTTCTCACGAGACGGCCTACACATTGATTATTGCCAAGCTACACCCCTGACGTTGGTATATATCCCCGCTACCGTAAACGCCAAGGAGACAAGCGACACATGTCTGTATTAAGAGACTTCATATGAGTCGGTACATTCGTGTGCAAAAGGTCTTTCCAAAGCCTGCATAGTTTCCTTTACGTACAATACATCTCGTACCTTGGACTGCCTTAACGAAACCAAGAACAGAATCCCCGCACTCATATATGTATATGAATTCAAAGCCGGGTTGCAATAAAAAAAATATGTTTAATTTTTTGCCTTGTGTAGAATTAAAAATAATGTCTGCTTTTAGAATAATATGTAAATTAATTACTGTTACTTTAACGGTGATTTAAAGCTGAAAATATTGAGTTCTTTTAAATGGCTTGCTTGGTATAGAACTAAAAGAAATTTATTTTGAAATAAAAGGAAATATTGATATCATTATGTTGTTTTAAGGCTGAAATTATTGCGTGGAAAAGAAGAGTACTTTAACAGTTGCTATTGTTCCCAATTACTTTATACCCGTCTGCAGCAGAAAAGTCAAAAGGCACATGAACTCGGGTTAAGTTAAAACATGAACATTTTCCCACTAGCAGACGCTTTCTGTCGCCGCTGCAGTTGACAAATGTTGAAAAACATTGTGTCAGTTTCTCCTTTTGCCACAATTTGTTCAACCCTATTGAATAATTCTGATTTATTCTAAATACATGTCCATATTGTTGCCTGTATCCTCTCAAAATCGTCTGCTGCAGATAAGTTGTGTGGAGGTAAGGGTTGACTCAGGCTGATTATAAAACCTACTGTAATTGTTGCAGATCTGATGAACGATAGGCGATGCCGGGCGATTAGTATCAAGGGTGCACTTTAACAACCGATGCAACTCTTGAATAATTTACAATCGATTAGAAAATTTAAACCTTCACTTCTGATATGTAATTGTAAATTATTGAGATTGCGTAATTGATAAAAGCTATCTCCTGTTTAGGGAATATCACGTGGTTTAACCATTTCCCTCATACAGACGCACATTAACGCTCATGCTGCAGACGACTTTGAAAACTTAACGGCAAAAGGAGAAAAAGCTCATTATTTTCTACTCTATTCAATGATCATATGTTCCCTATAGTTGCCTTGACGTTTTCAAAGTAATTTGCTGTAGATTAGTTATATATGTGAAAGGATTACATAGTCGTGATTGCACTGAATTGTTTAACAGTTGTTGTTGTGATGGTGCTACTTCTGAGGATGACAATGACGATAGTGATTACTGTTTTAAATGTTCTAATGTTCATACACGACCGTTGAAAACTTTACAATATTTAAATAAAAAGTAGTTGTCGTGACGATGGTACTGGTTTCTGATGTTCCTTATTGTTTTAAATGTCCAAATGTTAAAAGACGGACATTATTTGCTGGCTTTTTCTTTCGAAACTTACCAAAGTGTTACATTGTATTAATTTATTAGTGAGTCAGAGATTCTATCAACTTAACATCCCTCATAAGACAGTTCTGCAGCAGACGACTTTGAACAAATGTTGTCACAAAATAGAAAATCTCTATAATTGAATGGATAACCTAAAAGTGGAAAACATTGTGGCAGAAGGAGAAATTGCTCGTTTTGAGCATTTTTTCTTTTGTCACTATGTTTTCTAAAAGTCATCTGCTGCATAGGCGTCAGAAAGCGTCTATATGAAGGGAATGGATTAAAATCAGATGATCATTGGTAGTGGCATCGTCTCGTGTGAAAGATTCGTTCACATCAATTTGATCTGTTAAATAGGGGAAAGAAGCCGACATTCTTTTGAGAAGATCTTTAATTGATTAGCAATCTGATAGATAATTTACAGATAAATTATTGAAACGTGTGAACTTAAGAATCTGCATTTGTCAAAGTCATCGTAAATTATTCGATATAATAGAAACTTAACTTGTGTCTTTATCGGCGATCGCGAGATAAGGGATTTGCAAACCAAAAACAGCGGCCTTAACCCTTTCCCACATGTAGACGCATTTTGATGCCTTTAACTAGAAGAAGACTATTAGTTTAAACTTACTTATTTTACATCGATTTCGAAACAAGCATTAAGCTTTTATTAATCGCTCGATGTCTGGGGACTGGAGACATAACCAGAATCGCGTCGTCTGTATGGACAAAATCCCAAAGGCAGAACCCGCTCATCATGGGATTCGAACCTGGGATTTTTGGAACAAGAGGCCGAAGCTCTAACACTGTACCACTTAACATCCGAGCATAAGAGTATTGAGAAAACTCTGACACAAATGTACAATACAATACAATACAACTTCAATTCTATTCAATAATCTTGCTACAGTTTTCGATTTTCTTTTCACAATTTTGCTATTTTCAACTCTATTCAATAATCTTTCTTACAGTTTTCGATTTTTTTTCTTATATTTTAACCTAGATGTTTTTAAATGCGTCTGCTGGAGATTTATTGTATCAAAGAAACTGTAAGTTATATAATATATTTTAATAACAAATAATTTGATCAAGATTGATATTTTTAATGCATGAATATTTTGTATCGCCTTGATTTGTGCACAAAGTCTTCTGCCACAGATATGTTATATGCCAGGAAAGGAAGCGTTAAACTAAATCAGAAAGGTCGGCCCAGCTTTCAAAAGATTAAAGATGGAAGTTTGACATGAATTAATGATAAAAACAATTCGAACCAAACATTACAGAGTGCACTTGTCACGATCATTACCGAACTGTGTATGTTATCTTGACGTTACATAATGCCTGACAGCGGATTACATAGGATAGATAGAGATAATCGCACTGATTTTGATCACGATAATTGATGATAACGTCAATAATAATGATAATGATGGGACGGATAACCCTGGTCACGCGTGGCAGGTAAACTATGTGCCCTCACGGCTACTTTCTCCTTATCCCAGCTTGGCCTACATTCTTTCCGACATTTGACAAAAGTCTCTGTGACAAGCGTCATTCGTCTTTCACCAATGGGCTAACAGTCTTTGTGGAAAAGCAGCCAGTCGCTTGGAAAATATGTTGTGTGGAGAACTGGTGTGAGAAAACTAGGAAACACATGAGTAGTTGAACTGGCCGACGTGATATGACTGAACAATTGTTGAAAACGGCGTTCAACCCAACTCAACCAATCAATCAATTATCGAACACATCATTTAAATTTCTATTCTTATATCTTTTTTTTAATTTAAATCTTTAGACCCATTCCCTCATCGAAACGCTTATTGACCTCTCCTCTCGAAGCAGACGATTTCAAAGAACGTTGCGATACAAAATGGGTAAATCCTTCCTTTCCCACATACAGACGCTTTCTCAGGCCTCTAAAGTAGAATAACTTTTACTCCATGTGTCCCATCCTCTAAAGCATACGACTTTTGACACTAATAGCAGACTTCAATTCATTACATAATATCATTGCGTTATGTCCATCATACTTTTTGATTGAAAGTGATGTCAAAAAAGACTTACACAAATAATGGTATATCATTCGGGTTTTACCTGAGCAAGGCGCCTATATACCTATATGAACCGTTTCACGAGAAAATCCAACACTATGGACTCTGCGTTATGTATCGACCCAGATCAACCTGTGTAAGGTTATCCGGGCCGACACATTCCGTTTCAGGGGAATAGAGGTATAGAGTAATGATTCCTGAACCAGAAAATCCACAGGAGGCGAAACGTGTCTGTCCGGGTTAGCCTGCGCTGCATGCTTAGGCTGATTCGGATCGATACTTTACGCAATGTTGGTTTTTCTCGTGGGACGGCTTATATGTCGGAATGTCACAATCGATCAGTTCATCAAAAAGTTGACAAGTTTAATAAACAGTGTCATCTATATCTATCTATTGATATTGATTGTTGTTGTTTTAGGATTCAACAACATTGCATCATTGTTTATTTGTAGACCCTTTTTTGCCGGTACATGAATGAAAACTTTGTACCGAAACAGGAAGTTATATCTAACATATTACATAGATGATGGGTTCACCAGTATTGACTACATATCCTACGACGCATTGGGCTAATATGTTGCTAACAGTAAATACGCACAACCTCACCTCCGTCTTCGTTGTACGCCAAAGTACGCTTTAAAAGAACCAACTGTTGTGGTTCCCTTTGTTATACGCTAATGCCTATATAAATAATGTTAACCCTTTCCCACACACAACAAATATGCAAAAGACATCTTTTAGAACTTGTTGGCTAATCTCTATAAATGAAAAGACAAGGGGTGAATATCGT
Organism: Serripes groenlandicus; assembly: GCA_031761405.1. NCBI lineage: Eukaryota > Metazoa > Mollusca > Bivalvia > Cardiida > Cardiidae > Serripes > Serripes groenlandicus. The sequence goes on from JASEVX010000018.1 coordinate 4,462,943, forward strand.
TTCAACCTGGGACTACTAATACGTATTAGAAGTCAATATTTCAACTGTGTGGCAAAACAGCTCATTTCCAGAAATGTCCCTTGTTGCCACAATGTTTTTTTTTAAATAGTCTGCTGCAGATGCGTCTACTTGCGTCTATTTTGGAACGAGGTAAAACATTGAACGGATATAATTCCATTGCGCTAGCTGCGCGTCGTATTCAATGTCCCTTATCTAAACTCGAACCTGCGAGCTCCCGTCCCTTTGGCGTTACCTCTGTTGTTATTATAGATTACTAAGTCGTGTGGCCTTACAGGTAAACAATGGGAGATCGTATCGAGTCTTAAAGTCGACGGTGACACAACAAGGCAATGGACAAGGGCCACGTTCCGCCCGTCCCCCCTCGGGTACTATTATGACACATGCCTAATAGAATTGTCACATGACCAACATAGATATTAATCTGAAAGATTTACCGCCTTTTTTGGCGTTTTAATTTCAATTTATACAGAATTATATTTTATGTGTTAAAATGTCGTAAATAACCGACCTTTCTCTCTGTTCGAAATTGCCTTTTACAGTATAAGAAAAATAACTTACGATGTGTTACATTATATATACCTTTATTATCAAATGCAGACTGTATAAATATTTATTTTACATGAGCAATTTCTACTTTTCCTAAAATTCTTTCGACAATCTTCTGCTTCATGCAGGTCAAACGTCGTGTGTCAGTATGTGGGAAAGGGTTAAAGAACGATCAAGTTTCATTCTATTCAGGAGTCTCGAAGACCTTATATATTTAATTTTTTTTTTCCAGGTCGGAATGACCTTTATTATCGAATGATAACTTTATTTTACTGAGCAATTTCTACATTTACCTCAATTCTTTCGAATGTCTTCTGCTGCATACAGGTAAAACGTCGTCTGTCTGTATGTGGGAAAGGCTTAAAGAACGGGGAAAAATCATTCTATTCAGGAGTCTTGCAGACGTTATATATATTTTCCCAGATCGGAATGACCTTTGTTATCAAATGAAGACTGTAGAAATGGGAGCTGACATATAACATTCCTGGCGAATACTTAGTATTTCTGTACGACGTTCTGCCACGTAAAAACCTCGATTGTGACAGATCTCGGCGTTACGAGACTAGACGCAAGTTGCTTCCTCACGTCACAACAATTGTGATGCAACGGTTCTTATCGACTTCCTTGAAACAGGCGGTTTCTGACGCCTCTGAAGCAGACGACTTTTGAAAACAGTGTGGCAAAAGAAGAAATTGCTCATAATGATCAATTTCTTTTTGCTACAATTGTTTCCACTTTTGGTCATTGGTTATCCATATAATTAAAGTGACTTTCCATTTTGTTTACACAATATGTTCAAAATCGTCTGCTGCAGATTTCTTAACGACTTCCTTGAAACAGACGGCATTTCAGTATTTGTCTCCGCAACCAGACGGTTCATCTCTTTCCTACATACAGACGATTTATGACGTCTCTGCAGCAGACGACTTTTAAAATCATTGTGGCAAATGAAGATAATACCACAATGTTTTCAACTCTATTCAATAATTAAAATTTCATTTATAGGGGTTTACTATATTTCTTTTACCACCAGTTTGTTGCAGAATTGTTGAATGTGGAAAAAGGGTGATTAAACACAGTAAAATATGTGTTGAAAAGGATAAATAGATGGTAAAAAAGGCTAGAAATGGGTTGCTTTTAGTAAGTTACAGTACATACAATGCATCTTCTTAAACGCCGTGATATAACTGAAACATTGATGAAAAGGCGTTAAACACCATTCAATCAATCAAAACAACGCTTTTGAACACTGCTTTCTGGTTCATGCGATTTGTGAGAAACCTTAAACAACTTAATAAAAAAAGTTGTGCAAAAAATGAAATGCGGGGAACAGGACTAGACAAAGAGATGTTTCAACACGTCACAACAATTGTGATGCTACATGAATAACGATTCTTAACACTTGTCTTGATACAAACTATGCTTTACTTCCCTGTAACAGACACCGTTTGTAAGCAGAACTTTATTACATAACAACTTACAATCAGCAACAATTGATAGTCTGGTATACTAAGGTCGGTTTTAAAACAAAAGGTATTTGAAAACCACTGATGGAAAGGCGAAATAGCTCGCGCTGAGACATTTCTACTCTCATAATGTCTTCTGTCTAGTCTTTAACTTATATACCCATTTTACGTTAGTAGAAAAACGAATTTAACATCCAATGAACAAGTCTTTACTGGCGACGTAGGCAGCGGTGACAGAGTGCAGTCGTGTCTCAACTCACACTATCATTATTTGACGGGGCAATTTCTACTTTTCCCACAATTCTTTCGAAAGACTTCTGTCTGTATACATGTCGGAAGTCTTCTATCTGTATGTGGGAAAGGTTAAGTAGTAGGTTTTATGTCTGAGTATGCACTATCAATTTAACTACAAAAATCTCAGATCTTTACTTTACTGAACAATTTCTACTTTTCCTACAATTATGTCGAAAGTCGACTACTGCATGCAAGTCAAACATCGTCTTCTGTATGCAGGTCAAAAGTAGTCTTCTACACACAGGTCAAACGTCGTCTGCTGCACACAGGTCAAAGGTCGTCTGTCTGTATGTGGGAAAGGGTCACGAGCGACGCTTCCCCCCGTGGCATGGCATAACATACATATTTCTTGGTTGGCACTGTTGCATAATGGTTCCATAGTAAACATTCATAGATGCTAGGCTAGATACAGCGATCACCAGTAATAGGTGTTGACTTGAACAAATAAACGGCAGCAGCTGCTGTCGGGAGATTACGGAACGATACTCGTGAAATTCCGTGAACCGTCTTCGGCATGTGAATTTGGCATTAGCGTGCTTTTTCGAATTATTTTATTATCTTTTTAACTTGACCGTATTAAGCTAGCTCGGTACATGAACAATGCAAGGAATACCTTTTTAGTTGAGAAAATGATTGGTAGTTAAGGAAGTAGACAAAGAAAGACATTAAAGTCCAATACTTCCAATTGTACGATTACTTAAATAATCCCGGAATGTATCACGAAATCATTCAAGAAGAGTCTTCGGAATGTTCCGTGATGCTGGCAACTTGTCCGTAAATAAACAAAAATATTTCGCGGAGATTTCATCCTAATTCTTCTATTTGATGTGCCACATCGGGCCCCCAAGATTAGTTATCGTACAAACCCCATGTAAAACGCAGTGATTCCCGACATATGGACTTTATATTGTGTTAATTAGCGGTGGAATTCTACCTCGGAATAATTTGTACGCTGGGCTATGAAGTGCAATGGTATAATACATGTTTGGAATATTTTGTTATTTGATCAGTGTCGATTCAGATCAACGTGCGCCAATTAGCCATATGAGCCGTCCCGTTAGAAAGCCAACATTTCGTAAAGTATCGACCGGATCAGCCTTAGCATGCCGCGCAGGCTTACCCGGATAGTCACTTTTCGGCTCCTGTGGATTTTCTGTTTCAGGAATCATTACTATATACCTCTATCATCCTGAGACGGAATGTGTCGGCTCGGATCAGCCTTCGCGGATTGCGGAGACTGATCCGGGTCGATACATTACGCAGAGGCCATAATGTTGGTTTTCTCGCGGGACGGCTCTAATAATGTTACACTACACGTCTGTTAAGCCGTGGCATCGCAACGTGATCTTGATTCCAACTGCTCGCCAATTTGTCATTGAAGTTTTCGTGAAACCTTTTAACATACTGTTTTCTGTTCGATCATAGTATATAGATGCCTAGGCAGATATTAACCTACGTCTGCTCTTAAAAAAATATGAAGTTGATCTATTTGTGCACACTTCGAGTAATAATAAAATAGCAAGGGAAAATACTCCGGTAGTTTGGTGCTGTAGACAATTCATACCGTGTTCAAGATTTATTGTTACCATTTACAATACCTTCTGTAATATACGAACATTTGATTCTTTTTATAAAAAGTGAAATTACTCATATTCGAAGCAACGTTTCACGCCCAGTTGTGTGGGTTTTACTGTTTTAAATCACAGGGAATTCCCATATCATACATATCTGCAACCGATGACAGTTTGAAAGCATTGGTGCAAAAAAAACCGGTTATTACTCATTAACAGTTATTTCTTATTTTGCGACATGGTTTTCAACTTTGCTCAATGACAATATTTATAAAGGTACTTCAATATTTAGATTTTCAAATTAAACCGCAGCATATTTGTAGTAATGTATGTGAAAAAAGCTCTTTATGGAATAGAACTGAGCGACGTCTGAGAATATATTAGACAATTAGAACGATTGAATGGAAAACATGCTGAGAATGAGAGATACGCTTTCTGCTCAATCCTGTTTATATTTATATTTAATATGAATCGTAATAAGATGTTTATGTGAATTAGAATATAAATAAGATTGTGTTTAAACCAAACATCCTGGGCTAGATCCTCATCGACGTCTCGAATGTATGGTTTGATATAACGGAAGTTATGCTGACAGATAGATTTAAGTCTTACATGGCAGACACGTAGTTATAACAAAGATGCAGTAAACCAAAATGCTATAGACTGAGTGTCGTATGTTGTTGACATAAATCAATCTTCATGTATTTGGTTCTATAATGATAGTATGAACTGAGCACAGATTTAGGTTAAGTAAATATTTTCGAAGACGCAACTGCAGCAATTGGTTAGCCAAAATATGTTGGCATAAATGAGAAATTGCTTATAGGTGACACTACACCAACTCAATTCCTTCTTTGTTTCCATGTAAATCAACCAGTTTCAACCCTCAAATGTCACACTTTCTAAGGTAGAACAAAACAATCCAAATCAACAAAAGCACACACATTTTTTCTTTACGACATCAAACGCGTACGCAAAGTCAGAGTCTAGAATCAACACGAATCTTTTTATCCTGACGTGCTACAATTCATGACTGGCTGTTACGTGAATATAGAGACCACGGTGAAGGTTTACATAGGTGCAACCTGTTCTGGTTCTCCTCAAATAAAAACACTACTCTCTCCCAGTCAATTAATATCTCATTACAAAAGACAAAATTAGTCAATTAATATCTCATTAAAAAATGCAAAATTAGTCAATTTTGATTAAGAGTATCGTAATGTATAATCTGTGTGTTTGTTCTTTTTATGTGAGTTTGAATTATAATTTGCGTAAATATTGTAAAATGACAAGAAACTGTACAGTACAATTATTGTCTATCCATCTAATTGATGAAGGCTGTTCTGTAGACCAATCAATATACATAACTTGATTAATTTGCGGATCTTTTCCGTAACAGACAAACCTAAAATAATATGAAGGTACCTACGCGTTATGAAAAATGTAATTATTGAAGGAGAATAAAACATTTTAGCAAATTGACAACTTGCTTGTTACGAGAAAAATATCCCTTTGTGTTTGTTTTAAAATAGACTGTTCAAGATAGGTAAAAAGTCGTCTATAATGTTTATAACAATAACAATATTTGTATCCGTTTTCTTAATACGCTCGCTTTAAGACGCCTTCCCATTTAGAAATTACATTGTGAAAGCAAATTGAACCCGTTTCCATATAAAACAAAATCTAGGCAAAGATCTGGAAACTCTCTTTAATTGGGTGTATGTTGATCGATGTAACTAAAGGAGAAATTATTCATTACAAGCAATTTCCCCGTTTGTCACAATGTTTTCAAAAGCTGTCCAGTACAGTTACGTCAAAATGATTCTGGATGTGGGGAAGGGTCAACATACTGGACAAGTCATTTTCCACCATACATGTATAATACAATCTTCCCCATGTAATAAAAACTGCTCTGATGCATAAATCATAATAAGAGTCATTATCAGGAACATATTTAAAACCATAGTCAGTAGATATCGACTGTTTTTATGAAGAGCAAAAATATCATTGTGATATAACAGGTTATCCCATACCTGCCAAATTGTGTAATTTAATACCCTCACAGATCCATGTGTAAGCCGCAAATAATGTTGAACTTCGAACCGAAACTTTCTTTTTGAAAAAGATCATTAGCGTAAAGAATTCAAACATTTCGCAATAATTCCACAACAAAAAAATCGTTTATATATTTATCTTTTCAGAAAATCTTGATCAAGATCTTTGAAGAGGTTGTCAAAGTGCCAACTAATCGCTCATTAACAGAAAAGGCGGAGCCTACCTAAAACCACGTGACAGGCGTTCTTTCAGCGGATTCGTTAGATTAAAAGAAGATAACCCCTACTTCGATATTATATGTAATTCATAATCGAAACTCATTTTCTATCTTCCCCTTGAAACTAATCGAAGACGACAAGGATTAAACTTTATATTCATCACGGATAATGAACCGTTGAGCGAGTGATATTTCACAGAGTATTATTCCGGACTGAATTCTAATTGGAGGAATATACCTTTAGTATTACTTCTAGTGTACTCGACAGTTTGTTAAAGGCGCTAGACATCGAGGCAGTGGATTGTACACGTTCGGACGTAGTTGATGTACGGACGGACAAACTGTGAATAATAAAGACGGTGACTGCAATACAAAACTGTGAGGGTTTTTCACACCTTCGGAGTGACGTCCATTGAATCAATCTCGCTCAAACAGTGGATTTTATTCTAATCGGATGTGTCAAGGTATTGATTTTAAATAAACTGCTCATCTTTTGTTTGTGACATCTTAAACATTAATTATCAACCTTGCATGACACGCTTGTATATATAAGATCAACTGCTTGGTATTGGTAGGCATTAGTTCATCGAACAACGCTGTTGAAACATAATCCACTACAAGCTTAGCTTTTCGGATTAAGAGAGAATACGTCCACACGGAGTGAGAAGCGAAAAGAGGATTTATTTTTGCACCAGAAAAACAAACAGGTTTTTCAATATTTAATACGTTTGCATAGGTTTGAAGAGAGATTAAACCCGAGAAGAGAGACCAATGTGTTAAAGTTTGTGTTAAGTTAAAACAGCGAGTTAAAGATCGGACATACATGTGACATTTTAGTTGAAAAGGGACTATTAATTCTTTTATTATCATTTACGGTATTAATAAGAAGACAGTTTTCCTGAGTTTATAACATTAAAAGTGGATCTTCATTTGGATAAGAGTGCTTTCCTAATTTGTGTAAATCGAAATTTAAGTAGCCAATTTATCACTATTGACGGACTTATAATGTGAATATTTATGTTTCATATAGGTCGGGTTTGTTTGTCACTTGGCATCATTTAAATAGCACGGACTCCACGCACATAGACGTAGATCACTCAGCAGCTCGAGGACTTGTTTACAAGGAGAATATTCGCTTATAAACATCCATCGAATATCTTCGCTTAACTCCCATCGGGACCTTATAATCAGACCTTATCGCAATTTGATACGGATAATCTGATATATCCAGGGTCAACACTGGACGGAGTGACCGCTAGAGTAGCCATTACGAAGCCGAGTGAGATACGGTATCAGTGTTATCAGGCTTAGAAAAATGATGTAAAAACAGCTCGGAATTATTTGAGTGAGATACTGTTGGTGAAGGTGATAGTAGCAAACAGGTTCAACCGTAGTGAAGTTATTGTGATTTGTGCGACGGGTGAGGGACATTAGGTCTAACCATGGATAGAGCCTGTATGTTGTTACTCGTGGTGGTTGTGTGCTCGAGTCTCGGGCTGGTCCACAGTAAACAACAGTGTGAGGAAATCAGCATACCGATGTGTAAAGGGATTGGATATAACTACACCTACATGCCGAATCAGGTAAATATAAGCTACTTTAACCCTTTCCCACATACAAACATATTTACAGCAGACGACTTTGAACGTATTTTGTCAAAACATAGAAAATCTCCATAATTGAATGGATAACCTATGACAAACCTATGGCAAAAAGTGGAAAACATTGTGGTAAAAGGAGAAATTGCACGTTTTGTCACTATGTTTTCAAAAAGCCGTCTGGTTAATCCTTTCCCACATACAACATATTTACAGCAGACGATATTGAAGCAGTCAAAACATGTGTATAAATGAAAACAGAATTATTGGAACAGGTTCAAAACAGCTTACGTAAATGGGAACTTGATCACGATGAGCTATTTCTCCTTTTACCATAATGTTTCAAAAATCGTCTGCAAGTTGGAAATTTAGATTTCTTATTTTCATTTTCCGTTTTCCCAGAGACATATAAATACATGTAATTTGAGGTTATTTATGACTTGTTTGAACGTTTCGATCTATTTCAAAATGTTATATTAAGATTTCGATATTGAAGGAAAAGGAGCAGCATGCTCGCTGTATATGCTGATTTTACAAAATTATTTTGATATTTAGTTACTGACGGTAGGTTCATAAATATCAGGAAAAAATCATCCTAAAGATGATACTGTGACAGGTGAAGATTTGTTTGCAATGAGTAATTTAGAATTTTTAACTCGCTTATAATTATACTAAGATATATTTTTTTGTTGTTGTTAAAGTTGTGAGAAATAGTTATGTTCTTCATTCATTGCATTGGATGTGTCAATTTGTAATAAAACACTTGAACTAAACATTATAACTCGTGGAATTTAATAAATATGAGAATAACCTTTTGACAATATGTCAAATATTTACTTCCAATAGGTATTTAAATATACAATGTTAACATTTAGTTTTCATTTTAAAAATAATTACGGTAGGAGTTCAACAAAGTGTTTAATTGGAAATCCTATATGTTTTGAAAATTTGAACTTATGATCAATTCCGTATTTTATGAATATTTTTTTTATCTGTTTATACGTGGAAATAAAGAGTATAACTACCTTAATTAATTAGTGATATACAGAAAGGATATAAAACCAGCAAAAAAATTAAATGCGACAAAAGAAATGTGACATTTTATTTAAAAATGACATTAGAAGCGCGAATAATTGTAAACGTAATATGGCAGGTGACGCGTGGATAAGGCAGTTATGGTGTTTGAAATTGATTAATACATGATAATTATATTTATCTAATGTACGTCGAGTAAGATACGGTCACCTAGGAAGCCACCTTTGTTTGCCGAGGTGATGGTATGTCATTGTTGAAACAGTAGACAAAGATATAGTTGTTTATACATTTTTTGTTTTTAAAATACATAAACGCATATATACTGTACAGAGTCCAGATAAGAATGGGGGTATTAAGCTCACAATTTTTTATTATTATTAAAGCAAACCCTATGTTGTGGGTACTCAACTGAGATGATTATTTTTAGTTCCCACAACATAGGGTCATATAAGGATTTTAACACTTTCGCTCATACGACACTTCTGCAGCAGACGACTTTGAACATTTTATCAAATAATGAAAAATCTCTAATTGAATGGATAACCTATGACTAAAAGTGGTAAACATTGTGGCAAAAGGAGAAATTGCACGTTTTGTGCAATTTCTTCTTTTTTCACTATGTTTTCAAAAAGCCGTCTGCTGCAGAGGCGTCAGAAAGCGTCTATATGAGGGAAAGGGTTAAAACATGCAAAATGCTCCTTATCTGGAGCTCTGTATACATCAAGTAAAATTTAATATTTACTAACCTCAGGAAAAGAAAACATGTAAAGAACAACTTTCTAATTCTGAACGATACAAACCTCCATGTAAAAATAGAAGTTCACAAAGTATTATTCTACATTTCATTATTATTTTCCCTATTCATGTGTTTAAATTTTCAAAAATCTTGATTAAAAATGAATTATCGAGAAATAATCATAGCATTCAATTGAATTTAAACAATTTAAAATGGAAATATCACTGTACACTCAATGATATCAATTTCAATTTATTATAAAAACAATATTTATTTTATTTTTATTTAATTTTATTATTTATATTATTATTATTGTCAGCATATTTTATCATAATGAGTATATGATTCTTATTGTTATCAATATATTATAATTATTATTATTATTATGATTAATAACTTTTATTTTATATTATTGTTATCATCATCATCATATAATATGATGATAATAATAATAATAATGATATAAAATGAAAGTCATTAATGAAAATAATAATTATAATATATTGATAACAATAATCATATAATCCTTATGATTAAATATTAATTAATCATAAGGATTATATGATTATTGTTATCAATTTATCATTATTATTACAATTTTAATTATCGTTATTTCATTTATTCTTTCTAATTTCTAGTTTAACCATGACACGCAAGAAGAAGCCGGTTTAGAGGTTCACCAGTTTTGGCCGCTTGTAGAGATCCAGTGTTCCCCAGACCTGAAGTTTTTCCTGTGTTCAATGTACGCTCCGATATGCATGGAGAATTACAAACCACACCTACCAGCATGCAGGTAAGATACTCAAACCTTCAAATAGCCATCTATGTTCAATAAAATATACTACGGTGTTCAAATATTCAGATCAAATTAATTATTTTCAAAAACACAACGACTCTGAAATATTTATGTGAAAGTTGAAACTACACATAACGATTTCTCCTTTTTGGAAAATGTTTACCATTGTGACCAAAACGTTTTCATTATTCGACTCGATATTTAACGCTGCTGTTAAGATTGATTGCCTGTTGTTTTGCGCCGCTTTCAACAAATATTCAGTTATATCGCGGCTTTTCCTTGCTTTTCCGAGCTTAGTTATATATTCAAAAAAATAACCATGATATATACAAAATATATCCGCGTTACCTTGATTACGAGACATCTTATAAGCACCTGCGCGTTCCTTATTCCTTTCCAACATACAACAACTCTGTAGCGACGATTTTGAAACCATAGTGACAAAAACTTGAAAAATCCCTAAAAGATAGCTTGATTGTTAAATATAGTTGAAAACATTGGCCAAAGGAGAAATTGCTCATCATGAGCAATTTCACCTTTGGCCACAATGTTTTCAAAAGTCGTCTACTGCTATTGCATAAGAATACGTCTGCAGGTGGGAAGGTGTTATAACGTAAGGGAAGTAACCTGATCCCGACCTATGTTCCAGGTGTAAATTCGACTGGACGGACTCTATTCATCCAACATTCAACAAATATGCAGCAGATGACTTTGAAAACATTAATTAAAACATATTGTAACTCTCTATTCATGAAAGAACAATTATTGAATAAAGTTGAAAACATTATGTCAAAATGAGAAATGTACTTTGAGAAATGTTTTCAAAAGTCGTCTGCTAGCGTATGCATGTGTGGAAGCGTTGACATTATCGTTTGCGCTAGGCGTTGCTCATCATAATTTATAATTGTTTTCATTTTCTTTCTTTAGATCCGTCTGTGAAAGAGCCAAGAAAGGCTGTGCTCCTCTAATGCGACAGTACGGTTTCGTGTGGCCCGAGAGAATGGACTGTAACAGACTCCCCGTGTACGGCGAAGGAAAACTGTGTATGGACAGAAACATAACAGATAGTTCATCTACACACCCATCAGGAGGCCATGATCAGCCGAAGGAAGATCTTTCAACCGACACGCCTGACGTCATAGATAATAAGAAAGATGATGTAGACAAATCTGGAAACAAGGGTCGCTACGACGGTCTAGACGACAACATAAATAGCGGCGGAGTTATCGATTGGGACAAACATATTTCAAAAATTCCAAATATCGGAGACTTCGACGATCTATTAATAGAACACAAGTGCACGTGTAAATGTCGCCTACAGCCATTACAAGACACCAGTCCCTACTACGACAAGATTAGTACAGGTGGCGCCAAGAACTGCGCCATGAATTGTACCAACCCCTACTTCAATAAGGACGAGAGAACATTCGCCACGTTCTGGATTGGTCTTTGGGCCATCCTGTGTTTCATCTCCACGTTGATCACAATTCTGACCTTCTTGATTGACATGAGTCGATTCCAATATCCAGAACGACCAATCATATTCCTCAGTGGCTGTTACTTCATGGTGTCCATCGGTTACATAATTCGTTTGGCTGTGGGTCATAAAGAGGTTGCTTGCGATGGGGACCAAGCTCGATATTCTACAACAGGACCAGCACCGTGTGTTTCAACATTTCTACTGGTCTACTTTTTCGGAATGGCTTCGTCAATTTGGTGGGTGATTTTATCTTTCACTTGGTTCCTAAGTGCTGGTTTGAAATGGGGATCGGAAGCCATCAATAGTTACTCGCAATATTTTCATCTCGCCGCCTGGCTGATTCCCAGCATTAAAACAATCATAGTTCTAGCCACGTCCAGCGTAGACGGTGATACAGTGTCGGGTATATGTTATGTCGGAAACCAAGACTTGAATAACTTGCGTGGTTTCATTTTAATACCTCTATCAGTGTATCTTATAATTGGTTCTACATTTTTAGTTGCTGGTTTTGTGTCATTATTTAAAATTCGACGAGTGATCAAACATCAAACTGGTGGTAAAATTGATAAACTAGAAAGACTTATGATCCGTATTGGTGTGTTTTCATTGTTATACACAATTCCTGCCACCATTACACTAGCGTGCTATTTCTACGAACAGCATTTACGAGAAAAGTGGGAGCAAAAGTTAATTTGTCCTTGCCTCCATAAGGATTCGATGAAACCTGACTTTACAGTGTTTATGTTAAAATACTTTATGTGTCTCGTAGTGGGAATCACTTCTGGGTTCTGGATATGGACCGGAAAGACTTTAGACACGTGGAAGAAATTGTGCAATGGCCGCTTGTGTTGTAAAAACTCAGACTATCCATACACCAGACCTCAGATTAAATACTCCCCAACCACAATGTCTGCCGTGTCGAGCCTTCACAAACCGTTACCAATAAGTCATTGTTAGTTATCCGATGTTATAGTGTAAACGTGACCTTTGAACCTTACATTAATACGACGGAAGAACTCCGATTGAAGCACTTCCGATTAAGAAGGACACATAATGTGACAACAATAACTCGAAGCGTGCTAACATAAAGAACTTCCGGTTAAAGGTGCCGTATAATGTGACGTCACTACGGATTATTTGTGACATCAGAAGGACTCCATATGAGATTAGATGAACGTTGATTATGGGTTGTATAATAGTGCAATATATGTGATATTTAAATAGACAGTGAGACATCGCACCACTGCAGCATTTATCAAGAACAGCGAGAAAGACGCTTATAATAAGTGTGTATATCAAGACGAGTTTGTTTGTTGAACTCTTTCTACCCTTACGTATTGAGCAAAACGGTACTAATCATACCACGTTAAATCAGTTTTAAACAGTTTCTTATTTTGAATGAATTTCATGTGTCCTTCCTTTCAAGTTTATTTAGTTGACTACATCTTGTTTTCGGTTTTCAAGGGAGGTGCATGATTTATAGAAAAAATACAGTTTGAATTTGAGTGCATGGATACACGAACAAATCTGTGTCTACCCTGTCATAAACTATGCATTACTACACTAATGTTGATTTCTCATTCACGTGTCTGAAATCAAAATGTAGGCATATATATGAAATTAATGGTAAGGGTAGATATATATCTGTTTTCATGCACTCTGATTCAAATCAACATGAGCTGTGTTTTCAGTATGTTCATTAAGTCGTCTGTGACTCAACACTGGCCGCAAATGACTTCTAAAAATTACTAAAAATCATATCATTAACTGTCAAATTTCAACATTTATATGACTTTAATGATTTAAAATTTGGATAAACTACTTATTTTCGACAATTATCCTACTTTTCATTACAATTTCGACCATTGTGGACCAAGATCCGCCTGCATGTGAAGTGCAGTCTTGTCTTGGTACACACTGTAAACAATATTAGTTACCCATTCACCATTTGTAGTAAGCAGACGAAAATATAATATGAGTCAAAAAGGTATTAATTTCTGAATAATGAAATTTCAGATCAGACTGTAAATCTGCTCCGTCTAACCAGAATCTACACATGCAATATGTGAACACTGTAGATATTGATCAACATGCGAATGCAAAGACTGATCTGTATTTACACTGCTCATAAAAGCTAGCAGTAACCTAATCTGAACGGAAGGACTCCAATATGAAACACCTTGATGGAAGTCCAAGATGATTTTACCGATAATAATTATCCAATATGATAAGGGATAGACGAGAAAGTCGATGTAGATAATCGTATATATTTATATAACATTGTAATGTATGTAACAAAATGTTAACAAGTGTTCAAAAGAAACTAAAACCAAAGATACATCGTCTTTATCCTATGTGAATAAATGTTTAAAAATCATGAAATTATATTTGTAATGTTTTTATTTCCGATTTTAATTGTAACTCTTTCCAACACAAACCAAATATGTAGCAAACGAATTTGAAAACATGGAAAACAAAAAAACTATGAATAAATTTCATAAATGAAGATTATAATTATTGAAAAAGATTAATAACATTGTGACAAAAGGAGAAATTCGCTATCTTGATTAATTTCCCATTTTGCAACATTGTCGTTTCAAAAAAGGTGGTTTTGCTGCAGATATGCCTCTAAGTTGAGAAGGTTCAACAATTCCCTGATACCCTATTCACGCGTCTACATTAAGCCTTTCTCACTCGCAGACGCATTTTGTCGCATCTGCAGCATTCGACTTTTGAAAACATTGCGACAAAAGGCGACAAAATGCGAATTAGCTCATAATTAGCAATTTCACCTTTAGTCACAATGTTTTCAATTCTTGATAATATTTCAACCCTCATTTATGGATATTTTGTCCAGATGCGTTTTAAGTCGTCTGCTAGAGATTTGTCGTATGTGGAAAAATGGTTAATCTTTTCTCCCACGCAAACATTTACGGAGGTATCTACAACACAGACGTTTGTAAAACAGTGTGGAAAAAGGAGAGATTTCCATTATGAACAATTATGCGTTATATCACAATATTTTCAAAGTTTTTCAAAGTCGTCTTCTTCGAATGTGTTGTATATATATGAATCGATTCAGATATACAGACACAATTGTTGCAACGTTTGGAACTATCTTTCCTTTTATTAAAAACATCTCGGGGAAAATGTGTCTGATGATTTAATGTCTAAACAGGTTAGGCCCCGACCAGTCTGCACACGTACGTATACTTATAATCGTTCTTGAAACTTTTTAAGTTGACTATGTATGAGAATCTGTTAGATCGACGTATACGTTTCCAAGATGTTCGTAAACGGTAATGATACTGTACGTTTCCATTTAACCAGGACCACCCCGGTGGTGTAGAACGTTCATCCGTCGGGTGCAGGTTCGATCCCGACCGGGTCAAATAAGATACTTTTTGAAGTTTCAAAGTTGATTGGCAAACAAGTAACATATATACATATTATTTGCTACAGATATAAATCGTTCCGGTTTCCTGGTCAAGCTATTGTGTATTAGATATGGAGAAAAGCGATCCGAGGAATATTTCATTTATATGTATTTAGGAAGTCATTTCATTATGCATATACATGTCGATTAGAATTTATAATATTTATAATGGTAGTAACTTAAATATCTAATATGCCATATTTGTCGCTTGTGTGCATTCTAAGATATTTGATATTTTTCAAATATTTATTTCGGCAACATTTAAAAAGAAAAACACATGAAAATCACAGGAAAATGATCTTCTGTTATTCAGAAGCACTTTCTTAAATTTAAGGATGTAGCCGTATACTATTGTTGAGAACATTGTCGCAAAAGATGAAATTGCTAATAGTGTTTTTAACTACATCAAAAGTTGTTTTTCATTCATAGAGATATCTGCGTACAATGTATGTGTTCCAGATGAGTTCATAATGATTTGATGCAGTCCTTGTTGTTTGCTGGAAAGGGCTAAATTAGTAGGATAGTCATTATTATTTATATATGTGAGCCAAGAATTAATTAATTAGACACAGGCTATGTTGATGAAGATAAGAATGTATGTTTGTAAATGTACATGTTAAACCTGTATACATTGTGATTACAAGTTATTCAAAATATGAGCCGTTCCACGAGAATACCAACATTGTGGACTCTGCGTAATGTAACGACACGGATCAGCCTAAGCATGCCGCGCAGGCTAACCCGGACAGACACTTTTCGCCTCCTGTATATTTTCTATTTCAGGAATCATTACTCTATACCTCTATCCCCCTCAGACGGAATGTGCCGGCTCGGATCTGGATCGATAAATCAAGAAGAGTTCATAATGTTGGTGTTCTCGTGGAACGGCTTTTACATGTTTTCAATTGTAACGATATACAGTCGACCATGTCATTAAGACCCACATTGGATTAGAAATTCCTTGTCTAAAGTCGCCATACTTTTAGTTACCCAAATACTCATTTTCTGTATAAATGACCCTGCAATTAAAGACCACCTGCGAATAAAGGCCAGATTGTTCACTTCCCATCGATGGTCTTTAAACACAAGTTGGACTGTATCAATGAGATTGTTTTCATTAATATTTTCAGTCTGTAAATTTAAACAAGTCTACTGTTGATCAGGTGCTATTTATAAGAGGATACGACTAGTATACGTTATGACATGGAATCACATTTCTGTGCAGTGTTATTTTTATTTCCCCGAGCTTCGATGGAGCTCATACTTCGTACTTTTTCTCTGAATTTGTAAATGACAATTTCCGAATACGAATTCCTGCAGTGTAGGGAATATTGATGGCAAGGGAAACTAATCCCAAATTCGCTTAGTATGAAACAAAAACATTTTCGAAAGTGGTCAGCTGGAAATATTCGGATTCAAAGCAAGAGTAGATTTTTATTCAAAATATAGCACATATAAGATAACTTTTATGCTGTATATATTTTGTCGAACAAATTGTACATTTCGTAATCAAAATATCTAAACCGAATTAAACATTGACCTATGTTGATAAAAAAGATATACGTGTTTGAAGTTTTGTTTCATTCCGGTATTTGCGCAGTTTGGCCGCTGAATAGAGGTTATCCACAGTAAGAGTCCTTTAACGGGTATTTGCACAGTTTGTCCGCTGAATAGAGGTTATCCACAGTAAGCATCCTTTAACGGGTATTTGCACAGTTTGTCCGCTGAATAGAGGTTATCCACAGTAAGAGTCCTTTAACGGGTATTTGCACAGTTTGGCCGCTGAATAGAGGTTATCCACAGTAAGAGTCCTTTAACGGGTATTTGCACAGTTTGTCCGCTGAATAGAGGTTAGCCACAGTAAGCATCCTTTAACGGGTATTTGCACAGTTTGTCCGCTGAACAGAGGTTAGCCACAGTAAGCGTCCTTTAACGGGTATTTGCACAGTTTGTCCGCTGAATAGAGGTTATCCACAGTAAGAGTCCTTTAACGGGTAATTGCACTGTTTGGCCGCTGAATAGAGGTAAGCCCCAGTAAGAGTCCTTTAACGGGTATTTGCAAAGTTTGGCCGCTGAATAGAGGTTATCCACAGTAAGAGTCCTTTAACGGGTATTTGCACAGTTTGTCCGCTGAATAGAGGTTATCCACAGTAAGAGTCCTTTAACGGGTATTAACACAGTTTGGCCGCTGAATAGAGGTAAGCCCCAGTAAGAGTCCTTTAACGGGTATTTGCACAGTTTGTCCGCTGAATAGAGGTTATCCACAGTAAGAGTCCTTTAACGGGTAATTGCACTGTTTGGCCGCTGAATAGAGGTAAGCCCCAGTAAGAGTCCTTTAACGGGTATTTGCACAGTTTGGCCGCTGAATAGAGGTTATCCACAGTAAGAGTCCTTTAACGGGTATTTGCACAGTTTGTCCGCTGAATAGAGGTTAGCCACAGTAAGCATCCTTTAACGGGTATTTGCACAGTTTGTCCGCTGAACAGAGGTTAGCCACAGTAAGCGTCCTTTAACGGGTATTTGCACAGTTTGTCCGCTGAATAGAGGTTAGCCACAGTAAGTGTCCTTTAACGGGTAATTGCACTGTCCGGCCGCTGATTACAGGTTAGCCCCGGTAAGCGTCCTTTAACAAGTATTTGCACAGTTTGTCATCTGAATAGAGGTTAGTCCCAGCAAGCGTCCTTTAACAGGTAAGCCCCAGTAAATGTCCATTAACGGGTATTTACACAGTTTGGCCGCTGAATAGAAGTTAGTCCCAGTAAGCGTCCATTAACGGGTATTTGCACAGATTGTCCGCTGAATAGAGGTTAGCCCCAGTAAGCGTCCTTTAACGAGCATTTGCACAGATTGTCCGCTGAATAGAGGTTAGCCACAGTAAGCGTACTTTAACGTGTATTTGCACAGTTTGGCCGCTGAATAGAGGTTAGCCACAGTAAGCATCCTTTAAAGGGTATTTGCACAGTTTGGCCGCTGAATAGAGGTTAGCCCCAGTAAGCATCCTTTAAAGGGTATTTGCACAGTTTGGCCGCTGAATAGAGGTTAGCCCCAGTAAGCATCCTTTAAAGGGTATTTGCACAGTTTGGCCGCTGAATAGAGGTTAGCCCCAGTAAGCATCCTTTAAAGGATATTTGCACAGTTTGGCCGATGAATAGCGGTTAGCCCCAGTAAGCCTTATTTAACGGGTATTTGCACAGTTTGGCCGCCGAATAGAGATAAGCCACAGTAAGCGTCCTTTAACGGGTATTTACACAGTTTGTCCGCTGAATAGAGGTTAGCCACAGTAAGTGTCCTTTAACGGGTAATTGCACTGTCCGGCAGCTGATTACAGGTTAGCCCCGGTAAGCGTCCTTTAACAAGTATTTGCACAGTTTGTCATCTGAATAGAGGTTAGTCCCAGCAAGCGTCCTTTAAGGGGTATTTGCACAGTTTGACCGCTGAATAGAGGTTAGCCCCAGTAAGCGTCCTTTAACAGGTGCTTGCACATTTCCGTTGCATAGAGGTAAGCCCCAGTAAGCGTCCATTAACGGGTATTTGCACAGTTTGGCCGCTGAATAGAAGTTAGTCCCAGTAAGCGTCCATTAACGGGTATTTGCACAGTTTGGCCGCTGAATAGAGGTTAGCCACAGTAAGCGTCCTTTAACGAGTATTTGCACATATACTTTTAAGATTCGTAGTCTTGTTGCATCTGTGTACAGTATATACTTGTTGCATCTGTGTACAGTAAATACTTGTTGCCTCTGTGTACAGTATATACTTGTTGCATATGTGTACAGTATATACTTGTTGCATCTGTGTACAGTATATCTTTGTTGCATCTGTGTTCAGTATATATTTGTTGTATCTGTGTACAGTATATACTTGTTGCATACTTGTTGCATCCATGTACGGTATATACTTCTTGCATATGTGTACAGTATATACTTGTTGCATCTGTGTACAGTATATATTTGTTGCATCTGTGTACAGTATATATTTGTTGCATCTGTGTACAGTATATACTTGTTGCATACTTGTTGCATCCATGTACAGTATATATTTGTTGCATCCATGTACAGTAAATACTTGTTGCACCCATGTACAGTATATACTTGTTGCATCCATGTACAGTAAATACTTGTTGCATCTGTGTACAGTATATACGTGTTGCATACTTGTTGCATCCATGTACAGTAAATACTTGTTGCATCTGTGTACAGTATATACGTGTTGCATACTTGTTGCATCCATGTACAGTAAGTACTTGTTGCATCCATGTACAGTATATACTTGTTGCATCCATGTACAGTAAATACTTGTTGCACCTATGTACAGTATATACTTGTTGAATCTGTGAACAGTATATACTTGTTGCATCTGTGTACAGTATATACTTGTTGCATATTTGTTGCATCCATGTACAGTATATATTTGTTGCATCTGTGTACAGTATATACTTGTTGTATCCATGTACAGTATATACTTGTTGCATATGTGTACAGTATATACTTGTTGCATATATGTACAGTATATACTTGTTGCATCTGTGTACAGTATGTACTTGTTGCATCTGTGTACAGTATATATTTGTTGCATATTTGTACAGTATATACTTGTTGCATATATGTACAGTATATACTTGTTGCATCTGTGTACAGTATATACTTGTTGCATCTGTGTACAGTTTATACTTGTTGCATATGTGTACAGTATATACGTGTTTCATCTATGTACAGTATATACTTATGATTCGAAGTCGTGATGCATATGAGTATAGTATATACTTAAGATTCGGAATCTTATTGCATCTGTGTACAGCATACACTTTTAAGATTAGAAGTCTTGCTGCATATGTGTACAGTGTAGACTTTTAAAATTCGGACTCTTGCTGCATCTGTGTACAGTATATACTTTTAAGATTCGGATTATTGCTGCATGTGTGTACTGTATATACTTTTAAGATTCGGGTTATTTTTGCATCTGTGTACAGTATATACTTTTTATATTTGAATTATTGTTGCATCTGTTTACAGTATATCATTTTAAGATTCTGAGTGTAGTTGCACCTGAGTAGAGTATACAATTTTAAAAATTCAAATTCTTATTACATCTGTGTACAGTTTAGACCTATAAGATTCGGATTAGTGTTGCATCTGTGCACAGTATAGACATTTATTATTCGGATTCTTGTTGCATCTGTGTACAGTACAGACATTTATTATTCGGATTCTTGTTACATCTGTGTACAGTATATACTTTTAAGATGCGGGTAATTATTACATCTATGTACAGTATAGACATTCATTATTCGGATTCTTGTTGCATCTGTGTACAGTATATCAGAGACATGTGTTTATATGTCACTGAGTATATACTTTTAAGATGCGGGTAATTATTGCGACTGTGTACAGTATAGACCTTTATAATTCGGGGTCGTGTTGCTCCTTGCATCTGTGTGAAGTAAATACTTTTAAGATTCGGTTCATCATTGCATCTGTGCACAGTTATAACAGCATTCACTGTATGTCTATTTTTTTCAATTTCAATTTTAATGTAAATGTAGGAGAAATCAAAAGGTGTAGTCATACTAGTATTTTACCATTCAACCTTAACCATTTCCTGCTACAAAACAAAACTGGACTCACCCGCAGGAAACGACATTTGTAAACATTGCGGCAAAAGGAGAAATTATTCATATTGAGTATTTTCTCTTACTGCAAGACTGTTTTCGTCCTTATTTAATCATTATAGTTGTATATCAATTATAAACAGTTTGCATATATGTATTACCTATATGCTTTTAAAGACGTATGTTGCAGATTTCTTCTACATGTTTATGTGATAACTAAACGGAAACGCCATAAGATCCCATTTGCCGCGTAGAAATGTTATTTATGTATTTGTTTATTGAAGTTTAACGCCGTTTTCAACATTATTTCAGTTATATCAAGTAGACAGTTCAATTTTTTATGGCATCTGTGTAAAGAAACCAATACTAGGCTAGAAAGTTTGTCAAAGACTCTAACGTTAGCGAGACGCCTCGTTAAAATAACAACGTTACCCACGTGTATCACATTGTACTGGGATTCAGTGCAGTGAGGTCGATTTAATTTGTTTTGAAACAAAATTACGCCGCTTTCAACAGTTTTCGTTTTATATCAGGGCGTTTCATAGGTAAATAACTAGTACCACCGGTTTTATCCCGTTAAATCAGTCGATCTAATTTCCCCGCAACCCATACAACAAATATGCAACGGTAACCATCTGTTAAACAAAAACGATGGAACGCTCTACACTACACATTTGTGCGACGACATCTTCTGATCAAGGTCTGAGCTTGTCGAAAAGTAACCGTTGACAACTAATAACCCTTATTTAAATCGTATGAGTCGAATGGTCATTTGTTGTTTAACCCTTTCTCACATATAGCAAATCTGCAGCAGACGATTTTGAAAACATCTAAGAAAAAATGATCGAATGGTCATTTGTTGCATTTCTTTTAAGAACCAAATACAGGACAATACTACGAAACAAGTTGAACAATAGTACGAAACACTTCTAAGTTTTCACAGGTATTTTAGCTCGTCTGTATTTCGAAAAGTGGGGCTATAGTGATACCCTTCACGTCGTCGTCGTCGTCTGCGTGTGCGTCGTCACAAAACCTTATACTTCAAAAAACCTTTATAAATGAAACATGGTACACGTGTTCCTGGAAACAATACACATGACAATACCAAGTCACATAACTAGATGGCATTTGTAATATTTTAGTAATTCCCATTTTTCTACTTAGAAAAACAGACAAGCCTTGATGTTCGCTGAGCGGCACTCTTTTGTTTTCGGCGATAGCTGATTAACTTGGGTTTTGACCTATATGTTAAACCAATGATCTAGATAGTAGACCAATCAAATGTTGTATTTAATGAATAATGTCGAAGAAATAAAGGAAATGAAACGTTTTGATTGGTTAATAGTTAAGTTGGCGATCGTTCAAGAGGCACTAATAAGGTGAAGTTTTAAAATGAAATGTTCTGCATACTAACCTTTAATTGTTTTCCTTAAAAAATAAATTTCAGTTAAAAAAAATCAGTAAAAACGTATAAAATATAATATTTAAGAGCAAAATATTAATTATTTTTGAAACATGATAAGTTTTCAGTTATTTATCGTCAATTGAAATGTATACACCTCCTGGGAGCCTCGCGTAATCTCCAGTCATGTGACGGGGTATTCTCGACCTTGCTAATCTATTTATAAAAACTGAAGATTATTGTTATGATTTAGTAGTGGATACTGGGATAAAGATATAAACACGTTGATTCCATTGTTTCCGTTTAGTATTTAATAATTCCTGAGAGTTTACAAAATGTTGGCTGACACGTGGTTTTAAAAAGAAAACGTGCAAGCTACACTCGATTACCGATACTATATATTTTAAAGAACAATGTTCTAATCGAACAATGACCCAACTGGTTCACGAATTCTTAGATATACAACATTATTGCGCAAATTTTATAATTCATGAAGAATTACTGATTGTTTTGATTATTAACAAAACCTTTCTGGTATTCAAGTCAAATAATATGCGCATGTTCCATTTCTTGGTGTTTTCTCATATTGATCGCCGTTTTTCTTTTTTAAAGATTTTTCTTGTTTAGTATTGTGTTATGTTTGTGGATGGAGAACTCACACATGGGACCCAGTGTATACACAGGCTAATCTGAAACTATACGACTTGAGCAAATTATTAACCCTTTCGCACATACAACAACTCTGCAGCAGACCAGCTGTAACATCACAACTAGAATATGTAACATCTTTATAAATGAAAGTATAATTCCTGAAAAGATTTGAAAATATTGTGACATAGGGAGAAATTGTACGTCGTCAGCTGCAGATGTGTCAAAGTTCGTCTTCAAGAAGCTAACGGTAAAGGGAGCATCTCGTATGACGCGATGTTATTATCTTTACGTCATTCCGTCACAATTATCACTAATTTAAGGGATATTTACACTTTAACCCTTTCCCACATACAGCAGATCTGTACTAGAAAAATTTAAAAGCATCTATTCAAAATATGGACAATCTATAGACATAAAGGTATAATTGCTGAAGAAGGATAAAAAATTCTGCCAAGATGAGAAATTGCTCGTCTCTTGTCATTTTGTTCTCAAAATCGTCAGCTGCAGATGCGACAAAATGTGCCTATAGTCGGGAAAGGGCTAATACAGATATTTACAGAAAAAAGAAATAGAAAACAGATCATAAACGTTTATCAACCGAACTTACAATAATTGTGTCTATCTGAGGTTAATGATTTATTAAGTTCTGTTGAGTAAACTTCCTAAAGAATTAAGAGTTTTCAGTCCTTAAACTTGAACATGGTCAATACAATCATGATCTCTTTTCACCATCTTAAAAACGGTGTCAACAAAATATTAATACAGCTTACATGTTATCAACATGCCATTACTTGACCTGGCTGATCCAACTTCATGTATTTGCGGAACAATTAAATTGCTTCTTTAATGTTTATGAATGTATATGATAAATGTTATATTATCTAAATCTATTTGAGAATATTGGTCTTAGAGAAAACAGGATCAAAGTTTGAAACTGTGTGATATTCGGTTTGACATATAGTAACTTTATTTGCACTGTTTTACTCCGTTTACAACATTTTCCAGTTATATCCTGTTGTTTTCTGGGTAAGTTTCCAACCATTCTGGTCCATTTATACTGTTATATCTCGGTGTTTTCTGGGTAAATTTCCAACAATCCTGGTCCATTTGTCCTGTTATATCTCGGTGTTTTCTGGGTAAGTTTCCAACAATTCTGGTCCATTTGTCCTGTTATATCTCGGTGTTTTCTGGGTAAGTTTCCAACAATTCTCATCCATTTGTCCTATTATATCTCGGTGTTTTCTGGGTAAGTTTCCAACACTTCTGGTCCATTTGTCCTGTTATATCTCGGTGTTTTCTGGGTAAGTTTTCAACACTTCTGGTCTATTTGTCCAGTTATATCTCGTTGTTTTCTGG
Organism: Serripes groenlandicus; assembly: GCA_031761405.1. Taxonomy (NCBI): domain Eukaryota; kingdom Metazoa; phylum Mollusca; class Bivalvia; order Cardiida; family Cardiidae; genus Serripes; species Serripes groenlandicus. The sequence continues at coordinate 4,487,208 of JASEVX010000018.1, forward strand.
ATAAGTTCCCAACAATTCTGGTCCATTTGTCATGTTATATCTCGGTGTTTTCTGGGTAAGCTTCAAACAATCCTGGTCCATTTGTCCTGTTGTATCTCGGTGTTTTCTGGGTAAGTTTCCAACAATTCTGGTCCATTTGTCCTGTTATATCTCGGTGTTTTCTGGGTAAGTTTCCAACAATCCTGGTCCATTTGTCCTGTTATATCTCGGTGTTTTCTAGGTAAATTTCCAACAATTCTGGTCCATTTGTCCTGTTATATCTCGGTGTTTTCTAGGTAAGTTCCCAACAATTATCGTCTAATTGTCCTTTTATATCTCGGTGTTTTCTGGGTTAGTTTCCAACAATCCTGGTCCATTTGTACAGTTATATCTCGGTGTTTTCTGGGTAAGTTTCCAACAATCCTGGTCCCTTTGTCCAGTTATATCGCGGTGTTTTCTTGGTAAGTTTTCAACAATCCTGCTCAATTTGTCCTGTTATATATCTCAGTGTTTTCTGGGTAAGTTTCCAACAATTCTGGTCCATTTGTCCTGTTATATCTCGGTGCTTTCTGGGTAAGTTTCCAACAATTCTGGTCCATTTGTTCTGTTATATCTCGGTGTTTTCTGGGTAAGTTTCCAACACTTCTGGTCCATTTGTCACGTCATATCTCGGTGTTTTCCGGGTAAGTTTCCAACAATTCTGGTCCATTTGTCCTGTTATATCTCGGTGTTTTCTGGGTAAGTTTCCAACACTTCTGGTCTATTTGTCCTGTTATATCTCGGTGTTTTCTGGGTAAGTTTCTAACACTTCTGGTCCATTTGTCAAATTATATCTCGGTGTTTTCTGGATAAGTGCCCAACAATTTTGGTCCATTTGTCATGTTTTATCTCGTTGTTTTCTGGGATTTTTCAAACAATCCTGGTCCATTTGTCCTGTTATATCTCGGTGTTTTCTGGATAAGTTTCCAACAATTCTGGTAAATTTGTCTTGTTATATCTCGGTGTTTTCTGGGTAAGTTTCCAACAATTCTGGTCCATTTGTTCTGTTATATCTCGGTGTTTTCTGGGTAAGTTTCCAACGATTCTGGTCAATTTGTCCTGTTATATCTCGGTGTTTTCCGGGTAAGTTTCCAACAATTCTGGTCCATTTGTCCTGTTATATCTCGGTGTTTTCTGGGTAAGTTTTCAACAATTCTGGTAAATTTGTCTTGTTATATCTCGGTGTTTTCTGGGTAAGTTTCCAACAATCCTGGTCCATTTGTCCTGTTATATCTCGGTTTTCTGGGTAAATTTCCCACAATTCTGGTACATTTGTCCTGTTATATCTCGGCGTTTTCTGGGTAAGTTCCCAATAATTCTGGTCCATTTGTCCTTTTATATTTCGGTGTTTTCTGGGTTAGTTTCCAACAATCCTGGTCCATTTGTACAGTTATATCTCGGTGTTTTCTGGGTAAGTTTCCAACAATCCTGCTCCATTTGTCCAGTTATATCTCGGTGTTTTCTTGGTAAGTTTTCAACAATCCTTGTCCATTTGTCCTGTTATATATCTCAGTGTTTTCTGGGTAAGTTTCCAACAATTCTGGTCCATTTGTCCTGTTATATCTCGGTGTTTTCTGGGTAAGTTTCCAACAATTCTGGTCCATTTGTTCTGTTATATCTCGGTGTTTTCTGGGTTAGTTTCCAACAATTCTGGTCAATTTGTCCCGTTATATCTCGGTGTTTTCCGGGTAAGTTTCCAACAATTCTGGTCCATTTGTCCTGTTATATCTCGGTGTTTTCTGGGTAAGTTTCCAACAATTCTGGTCCATTTGTCCTGATATATTGGTGTTTTCTGGGTAAGTTTCCAACACTTCTGGTCCATTTGTCCTGTTATATCTCGGTGTTTTCTGGGTAAGTTTTCAACAATTCTGGTCCATTTGTCCTGTTATATCTCGTTGTTTTCTAGGTCAGTTTCCAACAATTCTGGTCCGTTTGTCCTGTTATATCTCGGTGTTTTCTGGGTTAGTTTCCAACAATCCTGGTCCATTTGTCTAGTTATATCTCGGTGTTTTCTGGATAAGTTTCCAACAATTCTGGTTCATTTGTTCTGTTATATCTCGGTGTTTTCTGGGTAAGTTTTCAACAATTCTGGTCAATTTGTCCCGTTATATCTCGGTGTTTTCCGGGTAAGTTTCCAACAATTCTGGTCCATTTGTCCCGTTATATCTCGGTGTTTTCTGGGTAAGTTTCCAACAATCCTGGTCCATTTGTCCAGTTATATATCGGTGTTTTCTGGGTAAGTTTCAAACAATCCTGGTCCATTTGTCCTGTTATCAGTGAGTTAGTCGTAATGCTACATGAACCTAAGCGCTAATGAGGGACAGCCATTAATACCATTTTTAACCGTTCTGGTATAATCCGGTTGCAGATCAAACCCGGCACAATCCGCACCCGTTTCGGACCCTCTATCTCATAACGTGACATGTCAAAAGAAACATTTATCCAAGCAAGACAAAGTGTACACCAAGTTTTGTTAGAAACGAAGAGATGTAAATGTCATAGCTCGAAATAGATATGAGCGTAATTCCGCGCTACCAAACATAAGGCATTTGCGACGAGTGAAGTCAAAATAAGCCAGCACATCCACACAGTCTGATCTCGCCCTACACTGTTCGTCAATTAGTCATAGAACGGTTCATGTAAGTCCTGTAAAGCAGTATCCATTTCGATTCTTAGCACGAATTGATACGCATTATTTTTTTCAACAGATGTAATTGTTGCATTTGGGTTGGTTTGCCTGGATAAACGCTTATATACCAATATAACAAAACAATAAGAGGGACCCGATACCATTGCAGATCAATTTCTGACCGTTTTTTTATATAATATTCCCTTTGAAAGTAAAAACAAAAATACAATACACCAACAATCAGTCTTGAGGGTAACAAATGTCTAACATCACACGGAAACCGACTCTCACCATTCATCGTGGTTTCGATCCTCGGCCGGGTATTACAAAATGCTTTACACATAGTAGTATTGGCTGACCTCATTTGCGCTCATGATTGAGGGGTTAACATTACGACTGACTGGCTGGTGTCAGGATAAATGGGCAAGTAAGTACTGGTAACTTACACAGGAAATGCTGTGATACAACTGAAATATTGTTGAAAGCAACAGACACGACTAAACAACCAATCAATAATAAGGTGTGAAGATCGCGATCAGAATGCTGCACGTTCGATATCTTCACTGAACAAGGAATTGCGAGGTAAAATTTAAGCATGATAAAAGTATTGATTAACACGTGCAGAGAAGTGTAAATTGGCCTCATCTGTTCAGACTTGCAATGCTTAGTTCAGATGTGTTCAAGTTATACATAACGACCAATACCCAACAACTAAACTGTGTACATCGACTTTGAAACATGTCATGTGTTTAATTTTTCGATCCTCATGTTACTAGTTATACAAAGCGATCAATAACATGCAACCAAGAAATCTGCTTCAAACCAAGTCATATGTTAAGGGTTTCAACCACGAAGTTTTCAATAACAACACCGGTGATACAGGTTAAGGATTAACCCATCTTCACATCTTCAATATTAAACTGTCCATAGTTCTATAGAAAGGGTGACACGGACACGCATAAAGGATCATACTCTTAAATCTGCCTCTCATTAATAAATAGCTGTAGATCGATCAGGTCGCACATCGATCATATGTTCTAGTATTGATATCATGTTTCTTTTAGTTTACCCGTATGGCCAGCTATTCCATTGTTGCACACAGTAGATACTAAGGTTTATCTGTGTGCAACTGTGCAGACTCGTCGGTGTATCGCCGCCTACCTGCACCATTGCCTGTAACCCTTTTATACATACCGCTGAACATATCGAGTGATCGTTCGTATACACACACACAGGGACATCTCTAGAGGTTGTTCAAATATTTTATTTCCGCTTAACAAATGTCAGACTGTGTACTCAGTTAGCTTCCCCACCGGACCATTAATGTAAAGAATAAACAGGGAACCGCTCTGTAACCTTTGACACGAACCATTTCTGTCTCCAGTTTGAAGAGCTTTTCGTCTTTCATCTGGTATTGACGCACTATGTCTGTGGTGATCTGAGGGTCCGAATGAATATATTATAACATTTTACTCGTATATAAAACTACATTAAATACGGTTTCACTAATGATGGAAAGTTGGCCTTATCCTGATTTAGGGAACGAACAGAAATCGTTTGTATATACTATTGACTAATATAAGCCTGTGTATACAATATTTACGGATATAGGTCTTGGCGACATTCATGGTTTAAACCAAAAAAATGTTTAAGTGCGAAATTATTGGTTTTCATGACGAAAAAAAATAGGTTATGCATTGCAACATTTAACGGGTTGACATGCCATTACATACTCCATCGGTTTTGAGTGGTTGGTGGTTTTTGTTCAGGTTTAACCTCGGTTTCAACAGTTTTCTCAAGTCAACCAGTTCATCTGCCCGTGCGATTCATTGCGTTCTCCAACCAACCACCATTAAGAGATTGTGCTATAAGCTTTAAGATTTCGCTGTACATCGGTGACGACGAAAAGATGAAAACACATTTTGTTCATATGGTATCTGATCCAATTGGTGTTTCCTGCATAGTGTGTAATGCGTCATGCGACAGTTTCATGATTTTACAGTCAGTCATTTGAAGTAACTATGTGAAGTCCTTTTACAAGCCAATCAATGTGGATCCTTAACAATTTTGAATAACAAACGATATGTTTGTTCGGGTTGACATGTTTGTTCGGGTTGACATGTTTGATTGATTGATTGATTGATTTGAGTATAACGCCATCTTCAACAGTGTCTTCAGTTAAATGAGCCGTTCCACGAGAAAAATAACATTATGGACTATGCGTAATGTATCGATCCGGATCAATATGCGCAGTCCGCGCAGGCTACTCCGGGGCAACACATTCACTCTCAGGGGGGATAGAGATAAGGAGTAATGAGTCTTGAAACAGAAAATCCACAGAAGGCGAAAAGTGTCTGTCCGGGTTAGCCTGCGCGGCATACTTAGGGTGATACTGGTCCACAATGTTAGTTTTCTCGCGGAACGGCTTACAGTATTACGACGACCAGTACAACTACCCATGTGTTGTATCGCCATCTGGTGTAGTATTTTTACAGAGTACAAGCAGTGATATGAAAAAAGGGTTTATATAATTGGGGGGTTTTCCAGAGTAAATACTGAAATGTAAATACACAATTAGGCGGATGCATATAGTTTACATAAATTAGGGACAAATTACACTCTAAATGTTCAAGTACGAATCCTTATGAAGTCTTCTGAAGAATTCACTTATACTATTATAGAAGTATTCCAAAATCTAAACATTTTAGAAAAAGATCTGAATATTTGGACAAAGCACAGACAAATTATTTCCATATAAGATAGAAACCCGTATAGGAAAACAGTACACCATTTTTATGAAAAATGTCTACTTTTCAGGCAATGTATTTATAAATAAACTGACTTCTTTTAAGGTTAAAAGTTATCAACGTTGCTTGCATGACAAATAAAGTTTATCTAATACTTTGGACGTATGCCTTTTAAATATGCATTAGAATGGGCGGTTGCTCTTTGCCATTGTATTTTAAACATTTTCGGTAGTACTTCGATTATAAGCATACGCCTTTTTTCAGAGTAAATATCAAGTACCAACAACGTGAATGACAACATTTCTGCTGTTTTAACCCTGTCCCTCATATGACAATTCTGCAGCATCAAAACATGGAAAAACTCTATAATTAAATGGATAACCTATGACTAAAAGTGGAAAACATTGTGACAAAAGGAGAAATTGCTCGTTTTGAGCAATTTCTTCTTTGGCACTATGTTTTCAAAAAGCCGTCTGCTGCAGAGGCGTCAGAAAGCGTCTATATGAGGGAAAGGTTTAACCAATATTTATCACTCAGTATCAGTGTCTGAGTGGTTAACACTAACTTGGTATGCCAGTTGGGCGTTTAAAATAAATCGTCCATGTACCAGTAGTTTCAAACTTAAAACCGGTAGCTGAATCAGTAACGACGCAGGATGTCTGTCCAGGGTTTGTCACTTCAAACCCTAGAGCGACCAACTTTACAGAGATTTGAAAGATACTTGCACCAGTGCTTAATACAACATTATTCCCAGAGAACTGGTCACCTGCGTACTTGGAAGACGTTTGACGTTCGATACAATTAATTTTATCATTCAGGGGAGAGCATGAATGACCATGCAGAGGTTCAAACATACGACCTTTGTGGTTATATCACGTGTGGTTACCGATTGAGCTACATGTATCAGGGCTCGACCAAAACATGAGTGGTCGGGCGTTTAATCAAATGTCTGAAGAAATGTTTCTTCTGTGTAAACGTTTGTTCAATTTTGGGTAGCTACTATAGACAAAGAGATTTAAGAAAGTTAATGCATATTCTGTATTCATGATGTTCATGTTTAGGACTGATTTATGCCTTACATCCTCAACCCTCGAGCTTTCTGATGCCTCTGCAGCAGAGAACATTTGAAAACAATGAGCACAATTTCTACTTTTGTCACAACATTTTCAACTATATCTACTAACTTTACGTTCAATTAGGGGTCCCGGGTTCGAAACCCCTGATCAGCGGATTTTGTCTTTTTGGATTTTTCCAGACAAACTCGCGCCGAGTACTGATTCAGTCTCCAGGAAAGAGACATGTACAATCGATTTGAAATGAATAAGTTTTAACAAATTAGAGAGATGTTCCATGTTTTGAAAGTCGTCTGCTGCAGAATTGGTGTATGAGGGAAAGGGTTAAGATTGAATTGGGACAAAGGAACTCTGAATAGCTTTATCGTACATGCTCCACGGCATTTGTTTGGGTAAAAGTACATCTTATGATGTCAGGCAGGAAAGTTAAGATCGTTGCAATATTAAAGCATTTAAAATGTGCAGGGTCAATACGCACGAGTTACAATCTATAAATCGCCATTCATTTTTGAAAATAACTGAAAGTGAAATAACAAATCAGGCTGTATGACGGCACATAGGATATGACGATGTGTCTGTAAGTAAATGAAAATCTAGCATAACGGTATTATTTCTACTTCGTTTTGGAATGGCTCGGCCTAAATCTATCATAATCTGAAATCTTGTTTAGCATCTTATCTCTACTCCGTTGTTTGTTCAGAACCCTCCATCTCTTTATAATAACACAAAATCTCTTGCTTATCATTAATACCTACATACATTAATAACAAATCGCAACTACCCGGACGCACGTAGCGCATGGCACCTGCATGATCGGACAACCTTCCTTCACCTCATCCGCATTATTCGAGTTCGCGGAGTATGAAATGCGATGTGTTAACCAGTTCCCACATATAATATATATATATTTATTATGCAAAAAAAATGAACAATCCATCCGTATACATGTATGAATGCATTTGACAATTTAACAATTTCCCGTCGAATAAAAGAATAAACCAGAGATTGACCCTCCATAACCCTCACACTGCTGCATGCTGAAAAAGGGGAGTTTTGAAAAAAACAATATGTATTTAGATGGGACCGCTCGTGATGAGCTGTCGTATCTGAGCATGCATATAGACACATTTTGACGAATGTGCAGCAGTCATCCTTTTAAAACAGTTTAAATGCCGAGCCCCGGTAGCTCAGTCGGTAGCGACGCGGGCTGTCAATCAAAGGGTTGTGAGTTAGAACCCAAGCTCTGCCAACATTCTTTACGACATTTACCAAAAGTCATTGTGACCTGCGTTATTCGTCTTTAACCAATGGGCTGTTTAACAGTATATGTAATGGTGTGGGAAAACCAGGAAACGCATGAGTAGATGAACTAGTCGCCGTGATATGATTGAAAAATTGTTGAAAACGGCGTTAAACCCCAATCAATCAATCCTTTAAAAACAATGTGGACAAAGGAAAAAACTCATTTTCTCCATTTGTCACAATGTTTTCAATTGTGATCAATAATTATACTTTGCGTTATGGAGTTTCTAACGTCGTCCTCTGCAAATAAGCTGTATGTAGACAAGGATTAGATGAGCGTCGTTAAAGGAAAACTAAACAATTCAGATTATTTAAGACCAGTGTAGGTTCAGAAAACGCTGTATATCTATGCCTTCTTATCTGAATCTTCAGTGTACACCAATTACATAGTCGTGTATACTTTTAAGAAAGTTCTGACACTCATATAAAACTTGGATCCGTTTGCATATTGAGATAATTCAACATTGGTGTAAACCAAAGTACAGACCGAGGGCTTGGCGTGAAACGGTTGTAACTAAAATTAGTACTTTTTTACCAAGGTTAATCACCTCGCCATAACGTCTTTAAAGCATTAAATCATTTTTCTTGGTAAACAATGGATATGTAGGTGCCATTGCTCGTTCTGAGCAATGGCACCTAGATTTGCATTGTTTACAAAGGGGTTAAAATTGCCACTAAACCAGGGTTTTCAAAATAGGTTTTAAGTTACAACCGTTTCACGCCGAGCCCTCGAGACAGTCTAGGCTGTTTAGACATGGAATGAAAACAATATGTAGCATTCGCAACAGACGATGTTCAATACACTGTGTAAAAATGAAAACATTTCAAAAAGGAAAAACATCTTCTTTTCCAAATGTTATAATCGAACCTTGTACTTTCATTTAGGCCGCTTCGGTGGTGTAGGGGTAGAGCGTCTGTTTCGGATGCGGGGGCTCGAAGGTTCGATCGCCGATCAGGTCAAACCAAGTACTTTAACGCTTTCCCTCATACATGTACGACAATCAATTCTGCAGCAGACGACTTTGAACATATTTTGTAAAAAAGTAGAAAATCTCTATAATTGAATGGATAACCTATGACTAAAAGTGGAAAACATTGTGGCAAAAGGAGAAATTGCACGTTTTGTGCAATTTCTTCTTTTGTCACTATGTTTTCAAAAAGCCGTCTGCTGCAGAGGCGACAGAAAGCGTCTATATGAGGAAAAGGGTTAATTAATTAAACATGGTGGTAATGATTTCCTTGGCGCTAAGGATTGCGGGATTAGCATTACGACTGACTCGCTGGTGTCAGGATATATGGACCAGTAGTGCTGGTCACTTACTCAGGGAACAATACAATGCCATACATTTTATTTGTACATAACGGCCACCGGCCCATCATACCATATACACATCCATGCATGACTTATATACATAGTTGTCATATTATGCAATTTTGTATTAAATATATAAAAAAAATATGATATTTAGTTGCGTTTTGCTCGCAATTAACTGAATAATTACTGTTGTTTGCTATTTTCAGACTCTTTCATTTTCATGACTGCTGCAATGAAGACTGCAATTTTTCTAATGATCTTTTCATCGCTAGAGTTCATTAATGAATGAAGGTTAGCATAACTAGATCTTCCAAGATACCAAGCATACAAAAAATGATTTTCTGTCTATTCCGATATGCCAGTTTCAATACTGAATAATTGTTAATAGCGGCGAAAACACCATGACAAACTACAACATTAATATAGAGAATTTTCCCATATATATGCCATCATATTTGCCTGAAAAATCGTCACAAAAACTATAAGTTGTTTTTACAAATAGTACATGTTATTGTTTGAGTTAAACTTTTCCCACATACAACAAATCTGCAGCAATTGACTTTGAAAACAGACCCCCGTAAAATAGGGAAAATCTTAAATATAATGAAAGTATGATTATTGAATAGATTGGAAAATGTTGTGGCAAATAGAGAAATTGCTCCTTATGAGTAATTTCTCCATTTACCACATTGTTTTCAAAACGTCTGCTTCAGAGAACGTCTGTATAGTAAAGGGATAAAATCAACTCTTTGGCTGTGATAATACAGTATGCTAAGGACCTTTCCACATCGCAACATCTGCGGTTAGCTTTACGAATGACAAGGCTCATCATGTTTTGGCAATCGGATCATCTCTGTTATCCTGGTAAACTTTATTAAAATGCCGGACGTTGTTCACGAATCAACTTCCGGTTATATGCTTTTATCGTACTATACATGTCATGGCCCATATATAGAAGTTGTATACGTGTTTTGCGGATTGTTGAGAAATAAAAGTGCTAGATCATAATAAAAGTCAGAATTATAAATTAGGTATTTTATAATATCTGAATCAGGCAGCAAGAACCACCTTCCATCATCGGAGTAAATTTCAACCGGTGTTTCGTCATGTTTTGTTCTGTCTTTGCGATATATGTAAATAAATGTTGTGTTTATTATTCACAAAGTGTTTTTGTGGCGCACTGCCACTTTAAGGGGGCAATGCCCAGTTCGAGAATCCTAGGTAAATGTTATATATTATAATGTATACACCAACCTAGATGTTTAATTCATAACGATAAAAGCGAGGAGCATTTGGAATCCTTCCCAAGCCATTGTTTACACCACCGGTGATGGAAAGACAGAATGCGGGCAGGAGTGAGTGCGATAAAACATATGAACGTTATCAACATAACACAAATACATGTAGGCCTTTCCTCTATTTTGTTATTATTATAATATCGTGATTTTTACCTTTTGTTGCTTGGACTTTAATGTCAATAAGGTGTCGGGTACATGAGACCCCGATCAGTTCACCTAGCCGAGATTCTTTATACAGGGGACTAAATAAGGATGAGTAAATAGGTCTTTCTTATATAATATCTTTCTTCGCACTCATTAAAACCTATGCTGTGGGTACTCAAAAGAATCGTCGATTCTTTTGAGTACCCACAACATAGGTTTTTGAGGTCCAATAAGGGTTTTAGAGACTGAAAAACTCTTCTTACCTAGATCCCGGACTCTTAACCACATTCTAAGTTACTGACAGAGCCATTGCGGCTCCTTGTGTATTTTGTAATTTTCATTATAATACGTACAAACAATCAATAGGTGCTTATAAAGAATTTCAAACTCCTGAACACTGGTCGAGCCGAGGCCCGTTAGCTCGTTTGCTAGCGACACGAGCTGCCTACTCAATGGTTGTGAATTCGAACGCTCTGCTTGGTCAACAATATCTCCGACATTTCACAGAAGTCACTGCGTCAGATGTTGTTCTCCTTTTACCAATCGGCCATTCACCCGTCCGTGTGAAAATGCAGTCAGTTGCTTGGTAAGACTGTGGTGTGTATACTTTAATTAGAGAAAACCAGGAATTACATCGAATGGTGAATCATTGAACATGGAGTTAAATCTCAATCATCAATCAACTGTAGAGGTCCATGGCATATACTAGCACTGTTTGTGTATGTATATGGCGTTTAATTGCCGATACTATTGCATTGGCTACGAACGATAGTGGATGATATTTCCTTAAACGAAGCCTGTTGTCTGCATACCATGTTTAATTGACGGTAATTTTGTTTTGGCTACAAGGAAGGAGAATAAACCTTTCGCCAAATCTGTATATAGCAACAATATAAAACATAAACGATCCATTGTGAGTCAGTTCGCGGAAATTAATTTCAGGTGATTCAGAGGAAACAGTTATTTGTTTGTTTCTATTTTCCTTTCCAGTTGTTTCACTGATGCTTGTGGGACTATATGTTAAACAGGTTAGAACCTGATCGGATTTCTCGGAGGCGTAGGCTGTTACGAATCTCCTCTTGTCGCAAAGTCCTGGTTGCTGAAGTCAATTTATATATGCCATAGGGTCGTTTATCGTGTGACGGAAATCTATTGGTTAATTGTCGTCGATAAAATGTTTCCATTCTTCCACGTGATTCGAAAATGGTTTAAACCTTTCCCACATAGAGACGCTCTCTGACGACTCTGCAGCAGAGGACGTTTTATAACTCTGTGGAAAAGGAGAACTGGAAGAATTTCAGTGATTATTATTTCTATTAAAGATATTTTTTACAATTTTGTTCAGATGTTTAAAAGTGGTCTACGGCAGATTTGTTGTATATGACAAAGGCGGCTTTAAACACATACATGTATTTCGAAATTAAGATACATGGACATTCCTACATGTACCATGACCGTCACCGGAATATGACCATGGCTGTAATACACAAACCACACACGCACTAACGTACAAAACAAATTGTTGACAATTATCGGTTTGTCTTTTATGTCAAATAAATAACGTAACAAAGCAAGCGGCGAAAGAAAAAAAGAAAAACAAGAATGACAAACTAATCTTCTGGACCTCCTGAGGAATCACGACCCGGTCAGTTATGTAAAAAACGTCATAACAATAGCTAGTCCGGTAATGACCATGTAACAAACAAGATGTCCGCCGTGTCATACACGACATGGTCTACAAATGTTCTTCGACAGTATTTTTATTGATTGTTCATGTTTTATACTCGTACAGAAAGATGGATTAAAGCTCTGTTTTGTTCTGCTCACGGGAAACGCAGAACGACCTTAATGACTCTTAACCCTTTCCCTAATATAGATGTTTTCTGACGCCCCTGCAGCAGACAGCTTTTTGAAAACATAGTGACAAAAGAAGAAATTGCTCAAAACGAGCAATTTCTCCTTTTGACACAATGTTTTCCACTTTTAGTCGTAGGTTGTCCATTTAATTATAGAGATTTTCTATGTTTTGACATAGTCAAAGTCGTCTGCTGCAGAATTGTCGTATGAGAGAAAGGGTTAAATATGTAATATTCGTACGGACAGTCTGTAAGTAGTATTCTCTCATCGTCACCAAGGCTTTAATGCACCACTTGAGAACACGACTAATTGCTTTGACTACAAGAGAACTTAATACTGTTAAAATATTTCCTGAATACAATGTTAATTTCCTATTATATCATCTATTTTGAAATCATCAGAAACAATCGATATCTAATCATCAGAAACAATCGATATATAGACACATGTAAGTATTTGAGATGAAGTAGAAGCATGTTGATACAAGGAGGTATTTCCAAATTAACCGCTCCATAATAATAACCAACGGACTTGATTCATATACGAGTGCTGCCGAAACGTTAAAATGCCCATATCTAGTTCATATATCAAGATAAGCAACGATATTACAAGTGTTATACGTTCTGTAATAAGACCGCCTCGGAGGTGTAGGGGAAGAGCGTCCGCATCTAGTGCGTGAGGTCGCGTGTTCGATCAACGAACTAGTCATACCAAATACTTTAACAATGATAGTAATGGCCGCCTTCCTTGGTGTTCAGGGTTGTGGTGTTAGCATTACTACTGTTTGGCTGGTGTCAGGAAAATGGACAATACTTCTGGTTACTAACCCTTGAAACGCCGTGGTCTTCCCCCAACAATATCTCGCTTATAACTCAACAAAACCCTATATTGTGGGTACTTAAAAGAATCGTCCCAATGAGACGATTCTTTTGAGTACCTATATCATAGGGTTTGAGGGTCATGTATGGATACCCTCATTGAGAGGATTGTTTTAGTACACACAGTTTAGGTCAAACTACACGTGGTATAACTGAACAATTGTTGAAGGCAGCGTAAAACACCATACAATCAATCAATCAATAAATCGTTCTGTAATATACACATGTTCGTGTTTATTTGTATGTGAAAGTCAATGCAGTAGTAGTTTTATTTATTTAACTAGAAGGTCAAAGACCCATGTGGCATCAAATTACAGATAAAATACAAACATGATAAACATAAAACTTACAAATTACATGTCAAACATGGCAGTATGTCATTTTTCAATACTAACATATAATACAATAATGGCAACCTTTAACAATGTATTTATTTCTGTGTATCATTAATTCCTCATATCCTATAACTCCGGTTTGGAGTGGCATTGTAGTTGTATGTTGTATTGACTATTTAAATGTTAAATTGTATGTACAATGATGAGATATAAATACATCTTATAACTATGTCCGTTTTCGTGGGGCGTGGTCGAGGTATGGAACTCGTTATCCCAGATTAGTTCCACCTAGGTCACTAATTGGTCACTAAGTGGTGGGGTATTTGGCTACGTGTTTTGTGTTGTTGGACAATCAATTTGGGCATCTGACCGAACTGAACCTTCACTCCCCTTTACCCTTTCCCACATACAACAAATCTGCAGCAGACGAATTTGAAAACATACCCGAAAAAAACTGGAAATTCCATTTAAATGAAAGTACAATAATTTAATGGAGTTGAAGACGTGTTGACAAAAGGAGATATTGCTCGTTTGATCAATTTCTTCTTTTGTCGCCATGTTTTCAAAAGGCCGTCTGCTGCATTGGCGTCATAAATCGTCTTTATGAGGGAAACTACTTCAGACCGTCATATCTGTAATTACGTTAGTATAATTGATTATGTGTAAACGTCACTTTCAGCAGTATGTTATTGAATAACAACATGAGTGTTCGTTGAATTGAAGGTTTTACGTCGTTTTCAACATGAGTTCAGTTATATCACGTTGAAAGAACACTTATTCATGACCCCTAAGTAAATAAACCAATACAATGCTAAGAAATGCCCCGCGCCCTAGAGCATTCAACTATTACCGCCGTGAATAGGGATTGAACCCGGTACGCCCGGTTCTAATTCCTCCACGCAAACATCTCGGCCTGGGTTGATAGGTAGAAAACAACCTCATTAAATTCACCTACATGTATGTATAGTGCAGAATCTGTCCCTAGATATCCGGGCACAAATCGTACATCAAATCGGACAACATAGAATTCCAAAAAGACAATCCGTTACTTTTTCTTTAAATCGGTTGATATATAACTCGACGGGGAACCATCTTCTTGTTTCCTTCTCTTAAGTTTGTTGCGCACACCACTTTGTCGAATACTTGAATAGATAACCATGCTCCCGGAAAAACAACAACCAAAGCTTATTGATGACGTTTGTAAAAAAAAAATACTTTCGCGCGTGAATCCATGCTATAGGATCCCAAAATATATTGTTTGGCGGAAGAATCCTCGAACAGTGCATAATACAGATCATACATCGATCCTAGTAAAATGATCCCACGAGACTAGTCAATCACATTGAACGCTTCCCTTGAGACATACCCGGTATCCGGTATCGTAGCTTAATTGTGGCAATACACAGCACTATTGAATCGGTACATCCCGGTAATCGAACCTGCGACCAACAGAACGAGATTTTTGGTCTCCATCTTTTAGGTTCGTATTCGACCATCGATTCTAAATGAATTATAACTCTTAATCAGAATCAGACTTTGAATCACAAAGTTACTCCATTTCTTACGGACTAAACAACATGGCTTAGCCAATCAGGCGTGAATTCCACTCAGGGGCGTAGCTTGGCAATAATCAATGTGTAGGCCGTCTCGTGAGAAAATCAACATTGTGGACTCTGCGTAAAGTATCGATCCGGAGCATGCCGCACAGGCCTACCTGGATATACACTTTTCGCCTCCTGTTGATTTTCTGTTTCAGGAATCACTACTCTATCTATCCCCTCTTAGACGGAGTGTGTCGGCCGGATCAGTCTTCGCGGACAGCGCAGGCTGATCTGGTCGATACATTACGCAGATGTGTATCGCCGCAGCTGCATTTTGGGGAATTTTTAGAAAAAATGTGTAGGCACGTGCCTACAGTGCCTAAAGGGAGCTACGCCCCTGCCACCAACCATACCTAGCGCTTAGTAATACTTAACATCTTACGTACATTCTACCTTCTACCTTTATGTTTTACAACTCAAATCAACTCAAAACGAGTATACTTGGCAAAAATAAATGACTGTAGTGACATACATAGTTACCAAACAACAATATTTTTCAATCAATTACATATTAAGGCATTCTTATTACGAAAACAAAAATGATGAAATGCGTACTTAAGTATTTAAGTATTACTTAGCGCTAAGTATCGTTGGGGGAATTGGGGCCTGAAATTGGGATTTGCTCTAAAATTTAGAATCGGTTTAAGAAAGACATTGACATCGTTGGCGAATAAGGTATGTCTGTTATAGTATCTTCCATACTAAACGAACCTGGACTTTTTAGAAGAAGTCACACGCAGGAATTTAACCCCACATGCAACAGGTCTGCTGCAGACGATTCTGAAAACATAGTGATATAAACCTGAAAAATTTCCATAAAAGAATAATTAATTGTTAAATAAATTTAAAAACATTGTGGTCATTCTGCTGATCGTCTGCTGTTATTGCGTCGAAATGCGTTTGCAGGTGGGAAAGGGTTAGAGGTCTTTCAACTTTGACGATGTCCAAACAATAAAGTAATCATTTACATGTCAAGGTTTGAGTTCAAGTCCATGTCTAACCGATTATAATGAGACAATATTCCGCAGGGAGTCTTCAGTTAAAACACTCGCAATCATGCACATGTATTGAGTCCAAGCGATCTGACAGCTAGTAATCTAGTCAAAACGACGCTATTGCGATCGGAAAATCCGATCTCATAGTTTTTGACTGGTACAACAGGTTTTGATCTTTTGTCAAGGATGACACCATCAGTTTAATGGTGAAAAAACGTCATGGTAGGTCTCTCAATGAATAGCTGTCATCACGACTAAGAGGTTTCCATGCTTTTGTGTAACCATTTGTCCCCAACATAACGTGAACTTTTGTGTAACCATTTGTCCTCAACATAACGTGAACTTTTTAAGATTAGGCAAATGAAAATAATTATGGACTACTTTCTGTTGCTAATAAAATGTGTAACGAAATGTTCGCACAATTTCTTTTGTTTGTTTGTTAAAATGGCTTTAAACTCAGATTTCAATAACTATTCAATTATATCACGGCTTTGTCTGTTAAAGATACCAGTTATAGTGGTATTTTTATACAATGAGGATATTACTACATATAATAGGACCGGGGATCGAACCCTCGACGTGTCTTAACATTGCAAGTCAGCCATTAATAGCGCAATCAGTAACGAAAATGCATCTCGATATTGAGGTCGTGAGTGAGAACCCCGGTTTGGCTATTCATTCTTCCAGATGATCAGCGTCATCCTGGCATCGGTCACCAATCGGCTAAAAGGTTTGTGAGATAAGGTACTCAGATTCCTATTGTATAGTGCTGAAGTGAGAAAGAGGCAAGGCACACGTGGTCACATGAGCTTGCCACCATTGTGTAACGGAATTAATGTTGAGAACGACGTGGCACTCAAATCAAACGGACCATGTTGAAATCAAACTACAGATTCACACAATCCCAAAGTTCTGTTTTTCATATTGTCGGGAGGTCATTGCTATAGTTTTAACTTATTTATTTTACATCAATTGCGAAATAGGCTTTTACAGTCCTATGTTTAGCTCATATTAATTACGCTCAATGTCTTCTTAATGGAGTCTCAACCAGTACTCGCGCCGTTTCTGTTGACAAATCCCAAAGGCAGAATCCGGTCATAACGGGATTTGAACCCGGGACCTTTGGTACGAGAGGTCGACGCTCTACCATTGTAATCCTTGTCTTCTACAGTCATTGATATAGATGTGTACAATGGTACAGTCATTGATATAGATGTGCACAATGGTACAGTCCTTGATATAGATGTACACAATGGTACAGTCATTGATATAGATGTGTACAATGGTACAGTCATTGATATAGATGTGGACAATGGTACAGTCATTGCTATAGATGTACACAATGGTACAGTCAATGATATAGATGTGTACAATGGTACAGTCATTGATATAGATGTGCACAATGGTACAGTCATTGATATAGATGTGCACAATGGTACAGTCATTGATATAGATGTACACAATGGTACAGTCATTGATATAGATGTGCACAATGGTACAGTCATTGATATAGATGTGCACAATGGTACAGTCATTGATATAGATGTACACAATGGTACAGTCATTGATATAGATGTGCACAATGGTACAGTCATTGATATAGATGTGCACACTGGTACAGTCATTGATATAGATGTGCACAATGGTACAGTCATTGATATAGATGTACACAATGGTACAGTCATTGATATAGATGTGCACAGTGGTACAGTCATTGATATAGATGTACACAATGGTACAGTCATTGATATAGATGTACACAATGGTACAGTCATTGATATAGATGTGCACAATGGTACAGTCATTGATATAGATGTGCACAATGGTACAGTCATTGATATAGATGTGTACAATGGTACAGTCATTGATATAGATGTGCACAATGGTACAGTCATTGATATATATGTACACAATGGTACAGTCATTGATATAGATGTGCACAATGGTACAGTCATTGATATAGATGTACACAATGGTACAGTCATTGATATAGATGTGCACAATGGTACAGTCATTGATATAGATGTGTACAATGGTACAGTCATTGATATAGATGTGTACAATGGTACAGTCATTGATATAGATGTGCACAATGGTAAAGTCATTGATATAGATGTACACAATGGTACAGTCATTGATATAGATGTGCACAATGGTACAGTCATTGATATAGATGTACACAATGGTACAGTCATTGATATAGATGTGTACAATGGTACAGTCATTGATATAGATGTGTACAATGGTACAGTCATTGATATAGATGTGCACAATGGTACAGTCATTGATATAGATGTGCACAATGGTACAGTCATTGATATAGATGTGCACAATGGTACAGTCATTGATATAGATGTGCACAATGGTACAGTCATTGATATAGATGTGTACAATGGTACAGTCATTGATATAGATGTACACAATGGTACAGTCATTGATATAGATGTGCACAATGGTACAAATAAATCTTAACTCGCTCACTGCCGAATTTCACAAAGTCGAAGCTTCCATGTCAAAAATTGGACCAATTCAACTCTCGTCTAACAGGAAATTAGAGTAACATTTAATGTCTAAGTGATGAGCTGTCTCACCTGAGTCTGCATTGTTTGCAAAAGCCTTTAATTGTCCTTAGCAAAGAAATGGTTAATATTGTATAACCAATGTATATGACAGACAGACATAGTCTCAGGATAAATCGATATGTTTCCTATAGTTGCAATCAGACTATTGGTCAACTCAATCACACTGTCTTGTATTGCATGGTGTCCAGTAATTGTTATATATATATTCGCAAGGGTATAACTCAACCTAAATATAGTTTAACCAATGTATAGGACAGACTAACATTGTCTCAAGATAAATCGATATGTTTCCCTAGTTGCAATCAGACTAAGTTCTGTAATGTTAAGGTGTCCAGTAACTGTTATATATATTCACAATATATATTCACAAGGGTATACCTCAACTTAATTAAGTACATCCAAATGCACATAACAGACTGCAATAGTCTCGAGATGTTTCGATCTGTTTCCTATGCTTCCTATAGTTGTAATCAGTCTATCGGTCAACTAAATCACAATGGTCTTGGTTTTTAAGGCGTCCAGTTATTGTTATGTATGTCCACAAGGGAATGAATAAACCTGAATATAGTTTAATCACAGTATAGGACAGACTGCTATAGGCTCATGATAATTCGAAGGCAAAAGGAACCAATATATTGTCTCGAATTATCCAAGTGTTCGTGTGATAGTTATGATCACACCTGAATAAATGTTTCGTCAGGTTCTGATCTCATTTATACTCAAATGCATTTTTATGAACAGAAAGCGAGCCAATGATAACATCCTATCAAGCAATCGGCGTGTCCATAATTTTGAGATTCTGCTCGACAAATCAATTACAGATAATGGCTTGAGTTGTACGATATTATTAGAGTAATCGACGGTCATTTGTAAATGACTGCATTTATAATCAAAGCGCCAATGGCACTGTAGTGGCGATCGTATGGAAAATCCTGCAAAGTAACAAGCAGTATATCGGTGTAGGGCTTGCGATGACTCTGGTGCGGGTAAATTTGAGAATGTATCAACCCTGCATCTTTTGACAGTAGAATAATGTTAGTTTGCAAGAATGTTGTCTTGGCGATTTTTTAGTTACGTTCTGAAAGTGGTCATGATGTGTTCAAAATTAGGCCATTCCAAATTCATGAAAAATCTAGTTGGTACTCGATAGACTACCGTTTTAGCTCATTAGAATGGCTATTTGTGATCTAAACTGTTCGGGTAATCACATGTTCATCAGCAGGTCGCTAGGCCATATCAGAGACATATAAACATATATATGTGTTTATATGTCTCTGGCCATATTAAGATAAACTATTGTGTACACTTTAGAAATGACAAAATTATCAAGAAAGGAGAGAAAACAGTATCCATTAGTTTGGTGTTTGTTTCAATGATGTCCGATATTAAACAGGTCTGTTCAATTTAGTCCCTTCACATTGCATGATTGAGGGTTGTCAGAGACATATAAACACAGTGTATGTATATGTCTCTGAGATTGTTAAACTGCTTAGAAAAATTTGAGTGCAATAACAAACACAAAACATGCACAAAAGCACAATTTCACTATTTGCCAAACTGTTCAATTTATAAAAATATAGGCATATATTATAATGCTCGATCTCCAAACTAAATTAGGCTACACTTTCAGTATTGATTGCTAATTGACTCTAGAACGTGCAGACGTGTATACATAACGTGTGTACACACTGACATCGTGTGTCCTTTAAACCTTTGTAAACCAGTCTTATCATCTAGACGCTTTCATATATTTAAACAACTACAAAATAAAGCGTTTATAATATTGAGATTAAGAACACTAGTTACGCGAGCTATTTATAGAACCTTTTGGAATTTCCAGATTTGAGTATCATCACAGTTATTTGCAAGGCAGATAGAACGCGCAATGATATTTATTATCAGCCCAATCATGACGAAGATAATATTATCATATTTTAAGTCTATGTAGATAATGTCTCGATAAAACTCAAATATAAGTAACAATCCGGTACCAAAGTAGCAATGACATAATTATTATTAATCGCGTCTCTGCATCAATGATGGAACTATAACGGATGTGAGTAAATTAGTTTGCAGTAAGGAAAAAAATATCAACCGATTATTCAAAACCGACTATGTAAATATTTGTTGTTGTTGTTGTTTCTGTTAGCATTGTGATTGTCAAACCAATCGCCACAAAAACGGTATTATGTGTGAACTTCAATTGGCATGATGAAGCCGGTCCGGGGGCATAAACAATGTATAAAGTGGCTTTTGTGAACAGTATAGATCATGATCAGCTTGTGCATGTTCACAGTGTTATCTACTGTTCACATATTACTTACTCAAAACTGTTAGATAATTATGCTAGTTTGGATAGATTCTGATAAGCCTGAGAAAATAGACAAGATTCTTTTATGAACTGTCTCAAATATTGATTTATACGTGATACCTCCCAAATAGTATATCATTTAACGGTGAAAAAGACCCTCGATTCACATTATTCGTCAACGCTCTATGGATAGGGAAACGTTAAGTTGGTCTCTGGTCTATACACGTTCGATCACCTTTAGACTTGACAAATCCCTAAAGTTAAAGTATTATACCAGCATATTCCATTTACAATTTACGATAAAACTCCAATAAAACATTGATTGATTGATAGTGTGGTGTTTTACGCCTCTTTCAAAAATGTTTCAGTTATATCACGGCGTTTCCTGGGTAAGTTACCAGTACTTCTGGTCCTCTCATCGTGACACCAGCCAGTCAGTCGAAAGGCAATCCCCGAATCCATGAGCACCAAGGGGGGCAGCCATTACTAGCATTTGTAAAGTCTTTGGTATGACACAGTTGGGTATCGAACCCGCGAACTCCCGCACCCGAGGCAGACGCTCTTCCTCTACACCACCAAGGCGGTCCAAAATAAAGCAAAAACAACAAAACAAACAAAAAACGAAATCCTTTGACCGTTAGGGACTCCAGTTTGGCTGTTGGTACATTCCGATGATGACCAAAGGTCTTCACTACTAACTTACTTCTACTTCCACCACTGAAAACAGCTTAAAATAGGATTTTCGCGAGGTAAGCCAATTGCATTGAAAGAAAATCGTGCGGAGTTTTGGTAATGTGAATTGGTCGCCGTCATACAACTGAAAACCTGCTAAAAACGTCGTAAAATCCAATCAATAAGTGACGTTTAACAATTGAATATAACTATAGCAGATGACCTATTTCCTGTCTACATGAGATATATTACAATGAAAGGAAAACGAATTTCGAAACACCGAGTACAATTTAAATTCAATACAATTTAATTTCTATATCCTAAATGTTCATATAAAAGCATACATTGTTTACACCGTGACACACAGATCGTACACAGTTTTTTATATAAAATATAATTTGTTTGCACAATGATATCTAAATAAATATAATATGACGCTTAATAGTAAACGTAGGGCGTGTTTACCATTCTCTGGTATAGACGAGGGGTGTCTGTATGATTTTTTTAACAGGCGACTTCTGAAAACATTGTTGGAGATAGAGAAATTGTTGAAAAACGAGCACTTTGTCTCTTCCCCTAAATATTTCGAATTCTGCATCAAGGTGCTGCCTTTTTTCTTCATCTTGTCTAGATACGGGATTTTTGTTTGCCCTGCATTATACCATTCACGTCATACCAGTGGTGTGTTCAATAGAGACCATCAGTATATCTTAACCCTTTACCATATATAATAAATCTGCAGCATACTACTTTTTAAACATACCTGCAACAAATTAAAAAATCTCTTTAAATGAAGGTATTACAATTGAATAAAGTTGAAAACAAAGTGGCAAACATTTTTAAAAGTCATCTGCTGCACAGGCGTCAGATAATGTCTCGTATATGTAAGAAATTGTTTTTTACGTATAACTCCCGAACCATACTGGGTTTGTTGCGAAATATGTTTCTATAGAACGCAGGACAGGTAGTTAAATCGGTTAATTGATATACATGTACAACAAAACATTCTGTAAAAAAAAGCATTATCCTTACATCATTAACCATTCTGTTTAAGTGATGTGTTCCTTGCTCCCGGACAACAAACCTAACGATCCGTATAGTGCAGACCAAGATCCGTACAGTACAGACCAAGATCCGTAGAGTACAGACCAAGACCCGTACAGTACAGACCAAGATCCGTAGAGTGTAGAACAAGATCCGTATAGTGCAGACCAAGATCCGTACAGTACAGAACAAGATCCGTACAGTACAGACCAATATCCGTACAGTACAGACCAAGATCCGTAGAGTACAGACCAATATCTGTAGAGTACAGACCAATATCCGTACAGTACAGACCAAGATCCGTAGAGTACAGACCAATATCCGTACAGTACAGACCAAGATCCGTAGAGTACAGACCAAGATCCGTACAGTACAGACCAATATCCGTACAGTACAGACCAAGATCCGTAGAGTACAGACCAAGATCCGAATAGTGAAGAACAAGATCCGTACAGTACAGACCAAGATCCGTAGAGTGCAGACCAAGATCCGTAGAGTACAGACGAAGATCCGTAGAGTACAGACCAAGATCAGTAGAGTACAGACCAAGATCCGTATAGTGAAGAACAAGATCCGTACAGTACAGACCAAGATCCGTAGAGTGCAGACCAAGATCCGTAGAGTACAGACCAAGATCCGTAGAGTACAGACCAAGATCCGTAGAGTACAGACCAAGATCCGTATAGTGAAGAACAAGATCCGTACAGTACAGACCAAAATTCGTAGAGTACAGACCAAGATCCGTAGAGTACAGACCAAGATCCGTAGAGTACAGACCAAGATCCGTAGAGTACAGACCAAGATCCGTATAGTGAAGAACAAGATCCGTACAGTACAGACCAAGATTCGTAGAGTACAGACCAAGATCCGTAGAGTACAGACCAATATCAGTAGAGTACAGACCAAGATCTGTAGAGTGAAGAACAAGATCCGTACAGTACAGACCAATATCCGTATAGTACAGACCAAGATCCGTATAGTGAAGAACAAGATCCGTATAGTGTAGAACAACATCCGTATAGTGCATAAGAAGGTCCGTAGAGTGTAGAACAAGATCCGTTTAGTTCAAAACAAGATCCGTACAGTACAGAACAAGATATGTACAGTACATAACAAGATCAGTAAAGTACAGAACAAGATCCGTACAGTACATAACAAGATCCGTACAGTACAGAACAGAACAAGATCCGTATAGCGCAGAACAAGATCCGTATAGCGCAGAACAAGATCCGTATAGTGCAGAACAAGATCCGTAGAGTGTAAAACAAGATCTGTACAGTGCAGAACAAGATCTGTACAGTGCAGAACAAGATACATAGAGTGCAGAACAAGATCCGTACGGTGTAGAACAAGATCCGTACAGTGCAGAACAAGATCCGTATAGTGAAGAAAAGATCCGTACAGTGTATAACAAGATCCGTAGGTTGTATAACAAGATCCTTACAGTGCGGAAAAAGATCCGTAGAGTGCAGAACAAGATCCGTATAGTGCATAAGATGGTCCGTAGAGTGTAGAACAAGATCCGTATAGTGCAAAACAAGATCCGTACAGTACAGAACAAGATCCATACAGTACATAACAAGATCCGTACAGTACAGAACAGAACAAGGTCCGTATAGCGCAGAACAAGATCCGTATAGCGCAGAACAAGATCCGTATAGTGCAGAACAAGATTCGTAGAGTGCAGAACAAGATCCGTAGAGTGTAGAACAAGATCTGTACAGTGCAGAACAAGATCCGTACAGTGCAGAACAAGATCCGTACAGTGCAGAACAAAATCCGTACGGTGTATATCAAGATCCGTACAGTGCAGAACAAGATCCGTATAGTGCAGAACAAAATCCGTACAGTGTAGAACAAAATCCGTAGGGTGTAGAACAAGATCCGTACAGTGCAGAACAAGATCCGTAGAGTGTAGAACAAGATCCGTACAGTGTAAAACAAGATCCGTACAGTGCAGAACAAGATCCGCATAGTGCAGAACAAAATCCGTACAGTGTAGAACAAGATCCGTACAGTGTAGAACAATGTCCGTATAGTGTAGAACAAGATCCTTATAGTTTAGAGCAAGATCCGTACAGTACAGAACAATGTCTTTATAGTGTAGAACAAGATCCGTACAGTGCAGAACAAGATCCGTACAGTGCAGAACAAGATCCGTACAGTACATAACCAGATCCGTACATTACATAACAAGATCCGTTCAGTGTAGAACAAGATCCGTAGAGTGTAGAACAATGTCCGTATAGTGTAGAACAAGATCCGTATAGTTTAGAGCAAGATCCGTACAGTACAGAACAAGGTCTGTATAGTGTAGAACAAGATCCGTACAGTGCAGAACAAGATCCGTACAGTGCAGAACAAGATCCGTACAATACATAACCAGATCCGTACATTACATAACAATATCCGTACAGATCATAACAAGATCCGTACAGTGCAGAACAAAATCCGTACTATACAGAACAAGATCCGTACAGTGTAGAACAAGATCCGTACAGTGCAGAACAAGATCCGTAGTGGCATTTCTTGTCTTGACCTTGGTTCTTCAATTTCGTTAAAAAACAAAATGCTGGTTTGTCTAATTTACCGCAGGCATGTTTTAAGCACTCCTCCGAAAAGAACACACTATCGACCAGTTCAGTGTTCGAATCCTGAGGCTAAATTAAATCATCATTTGAGTATAGTACATCCTCAGAAATGTTGTACTTCTTACGTCCATAATTATGCAAGTATATAAACACTATCCCGTTGCCATGGTAACCGATATAAACAATATGTGTACACCTGTACGGATTACCATCCCCGTAAACCATTGCCGGTGGTCCATTGTTTACAGTCGGACACTGAACTGAACAGGTGGTCACCACATGGATCCCAACAGCTTTATTCGTCCTGTTCTTTCTTCCAACTTGTACCATCAACCGGCTTTTTAACCCTTTCCTACATGTACCAAATATGAAGCTGAGGAAATAGCTAGACAAATAAACAAGATATATATATATATATAAATAAAAGTGTATAATCATTGAATAACTTTAAAAACTTTGTGACAAAAAAGAAAAATTGTTCATTATGATCAATAAATCATTGTCTTACAATGCATTCGAAATTCGTCTGCATTCGGAAAAATACGTCGCCAGGTGGTAAATACAAAATAAATATTCGATACTGTTTTAAATATGCAAATTAGCCGTTTTAATTCGTACATACAAATTACTTATTTCGTAAAAACTAAAAACTTATTTCTTAAAAAAGAACTAAATATTCGATACTTTTTTTACAATTCAAATAAGCCATTTTATGTCGTGCTCGAGACGTAATATTTCAGTCGGTACTGTCAGGGTTGATCGATCGAGAAGTCGGAAGGTCGAACCCCGGCATTACCAGTCAATATTTTCGATGATTGAACAAAGCCATTGCGACCTACGCCAGTTATTGATTGATTTACTGGTTTCCCCGCAGCAGCACTCCGCACAACACAGGATTCCTAGTCGACTAGCAACCTTTCTACATATGAGCCGTTCCACGAGAAAACCAACATTATTGACTCTGCGTAAAGTATAGACCTGGATCAGCCTAAGCAGGACCCATAGGCTAATACGAGCATTAACTTTTCGCCTCCTATGGATTTTCTGTTTCATGAATCTTTACTCTATACCTCTATCCCTACGAGACGGAATGTGTCGGCCCGGATTAGCCTGCGCGGACTGCGCAGGCGATCTGGGTCGATACATTACGCAGAGTCCATAATGTTGGTTTTCTCGTGGAACGGCTCATATATTTTTGAGCAAAATGGTGGATGGCGAAGAAAGCTAGTTCCAATTACTTTTGTCAATCATCGAAAAGAAAGAAAAATGATCAAATCGAGTATCGAAATCACTACCCCTAGATCGAACGGAGCCATGGATGTTACCGATTGAGCTATGGCTGTTAGACCCGGCATTGGGTAAAACAGTCTATCTAAGTAGAATGTTACATGGATATAATCTTGTATGGAATACTGGTACAAAAGTCCAGGTAACGCAATGGTGATTGAAGAAAGCGCTATGGTGTGACAGGACACCTGCGTTAAACACCAATCCATCACAAATCAGTGAAGGAACAGGAACAGTGCTATCTAGAAAAGCGCACTGCTGCTACACACTATTTAATAGTGGATAATACCGTGAATAATGATCGCGTGAATACGAAATCAAACTGCTTATTTGCACAATGAATAATCCTTTCGTTTAAACGAAATAAAATGGCAAATGTCTATACAAGCATAGGAACAGGAACAGTGCTATCTAGAAAAGCGCAATGCTGCTACACACTATTTAAAAGAGGCTAATACACTGAATAATGATCGCGTGAATACGAAATCAAACTGCTTATTTGCAAATTGAATAATATTTCCGTTTAAACGAAATAAAATGGCAAATTTCTATACAAGCATAGGATGTCTATTTCGATTTTACAAAATAATATTTCGAATTTAGGAAATTATTATTTAATTTTAACGAAATGAAAACGGCCGATTTGTATATTAGAAAACTATGTTGAATGTCAATTTCAGTTGGTCTCCATATCAAATCTGTTTGCTTTAGATTTGTCGTATGTGGGAAAGGGTTAACGCAAGTTAATGCTTTTGAATCGACAGTATTATTTAGAGTTAAAGTTGAAAACATTTTGGGAAAAGTAGAAACAGCTGTTGTAGAGTAGTTTCATTTTTTTTTAAATATATCAAACAAAAATTGACAAGAATTTAATGAATAGTGGTATACGTTTAATAGACTTCGTCTTTGTATAGAAAATAACAACACTCTCTAGACACATCCCTGGGGTCAAGGGTTCAATACCCGATTTACGGCTCAGTCCTTCTAATCGTATTACCCCATGTTGATAGGCACAACACTGTCGGTACTTAACGGTCGTTTCATGTAGTTAACGCGCCCCAAGTATCAGGCTTTTAGTCTACGGATAAAGTCAGGTGGTTGCGACTCGTGAAACATCCGCGGACAGATACAGCTAGGCCTCGTGACAGTCTATACACAAGCACAGCTTTTTCTGTACATTTACATGTAATGCTTTTATATATTAGCCGTTCCAAGAGAAAATGTAACATTATGGACTCTACGTAATGTATCGACCCAGTGCAGGCAGGCTAATCCGGGCCGACACATTCCGGCTCAGGTGGATAGAGGATCATGATTCCTGAAACTGAAAATCCAAAGGCGGCGAAACATTTATGTTCGGGTTAGCCTGCGCGGCATGCTTAGCCTGACCCGGGTCGATACTTTACGCAGATACCACACTGTTGGTTATCTCGTGAAACGGCTGATATATGTGATACCCCACGACTTTTACGCCAATGTAAGTTTAAATAACGCAAACATGGCGATGAAATAAGATACCAAATCGGCAGAACAGGTTTTTTCATTAAATGACCCAGTGTATGCGTTGGCATTTCTGACCAGTGGTAATTCAGATCAACCTATACAGCTTGGTTATTATCAAGCGGTGGTTATTTGTTGTATCTTGTTGCATCTACATGTACATACGCTTACGGGTGTTACTACTAAAGTAGGGTTGAGCCTGGACATCTTGTATAGTACTTTTTCGACCGATTTGTAAAGTCAAAGGTGTCCTCAGTCCCCGTCTATAAAAGTAAACAGTTCTAGTAGAAGAAATAAAAGCACAGAGATTAAAATCAATTTCTGTATAATTATGCAGTTGACATTCGTTGAATAATCTTTTTTTTTTTGTATTTTAGATGATGCAGATTTGTATCATTTTATATGCCCTTGTCCATGTTTAATGATGAAAATGAAACGTGCGATAATAATTGATAAAATGATGAAAGTGGCTTAAAGCTAAAATAAAGAAAATAAACACTGAACTGACTGTAATTAAACACAATATGTGCAAACATGTTCCGTAGTTTATATATACACATATTTTCCATATAAAAGTCTACAAGACAAAACGAGCACTGCATATATATGGCCGTCTTATAAAAAATAAATTCTGTGCATGCGCGATCGACTAAAGTAGGGCTTCTCTTGTAACTATTATTAGCAATGTTCTTCAAAGTCATTATAATGTTTATACGTACAGTGAAGACTTCGGTGAGTATATGTGAATCAGCTGACTTACCGGGGTCGTATGATACGTATATGTAGTGGACGCCGTGTTTGCGTGACTCGGCTGTTAATAACTAGCCTAAACACGAGCAAGGATTTTCACAAATATATAAATATTTATTCTATAGCCAAGTGTTTCCTCTAACGATTCCTGTTCATATGTATATAAGAATAAATGTAAACATCGGAGCTTGAATATAATATGTAAACATCGGGGCTTGAATATAATATGGCTTGGCTAGATAGAGTTGAGAGGTAGGGAAATGTTGTATGTCGAAAGATAAACAATCCGAAAAATGCAGCGAGCAAGTAAATTCGGAAAAATCGATTGGTGCTTGCAGAATGGCTTGCATACCATAACAAAGGGCGATAACTGCAACAGAATACGTCGAATCTAGAGATGCTGATGTTTTACTTATATCCCTTTTATACAGTGTACTGACCAGGGTTTAACGCTGTTTTCAGCAAGTGTTAATTATATCACGGTTGTCAGTTCACCTACTCTGTTGTCCCGGACTGTCTCACACCAGGACTCCACATAACAGTCTTTCCAAGCAGCTGGCTGCTTTTCCACATAGATTGCTAGCACAGTGGGGGATAACGGATGAAGCCTGTCGCAGTGACCTTTGTCAAACGTCGGAAATAATGTTGACCGAGTTGGGGTTCGGACTGACAACGCTTAGATTGATAGCCCGCGTCGCTACCGGCTGAGCTTGACCCCCCCCCCCCCCCCCCCCCCCCCCCCCCCCATTTTATCCTAATGCTTCCAATAACATTCAATAAACATTCAGCCATGACTTGCTTAGAAATTACACGGACACGAAAGTTGGACCAACACACGCGAACACGAACATACGAACGCCCGTACGTAAGGTATGTACTTCATCCAATTTCCGTGGAGCATAAAACACGTTCTGATTAACCGCTCATCTGAGAATCGGTAGCGACGCGGGCTGTCAATTATTTCTGAAATTTGACAAAAGTCACTGCGATAAGCGTCTTTCGTCTTCCGACAATGGGCTTACAATTTATGTGTAAAAAGCATCCAGTTGTGGAAAGTCTGCCGTGTGGAGTACGCATGCGGGAAAGCCAGGACACATATGAGTAGATTAACTGGCCGCCGTGATATGACTAAACAATTATTTAAAACGACTTTAAACCCAAATCAATCAATCAATCAATCAATCATATAATATCAAAACATTTAAGATTTTCTCAGTAATCGGATAAAACATTTTAGGTAAAAATTATATGTAAGATATTTTCGGAAATTGTAAATATACCTTTAATAGTTCGTGAAAAGTAATGAAAGTGCACTTAAATAAAAAGCGCAATAAAGATCCATCAAAAATCCATCAAATAAACATCAACATGCGGAAGTTTTATAATAAATATCGATTCAGATCATTTACGATACTTGTACAGTCATCCTTCGTGTCCTATGCACAGGGGGAATATGACCGATATACGT
Organism: Serripes groenlandicus; assembly: GCA_031761405.1. Lineage (NCBI taxonomy): Eukaryota > Metazoa > Mollusca > Bivalvia > Cardiida > Cardiidae > Serripes > Serripes groenlandicus. The sequence goes on from JASEVX010000018.1 coordinate 4,517,605, forward strand.
GCACACGAACGTACGAACACACGCACGTACACACATATAGGTATATAAGTCAATTTGGATTACTCAGATCAGTCACGATACTTTACAGTACTACTTTGTGTCCTGTGCAATTTATCCGAAGCTATAAGCATACTTTACTGTCTTGACAGCGAACAGGAATACTCACGCAGTCTTGATCTAGATCTTCGCTTCTCACAAAACCCCTCAACATCTAGGGAGCATAAAACACGTTTGTATGAGTCGTCTTTTTTAACTCACATGAGGAAATATATGCAAGAAAGTCTTCGAAATTTAAAGTTACATTTGTATAGTTTATGGACAATTTCAGAGAAAACTGGCGTAAATAAGTGAACACAAGGCAGAGCTCTAGATCAGGGGCATTTTTCAAATTCTAAAAACCTTATTTGACATTCAAACCCTATTCTATAGGTACTCAAAAGAATCGTCTCAGTGAGACAATTCTTTTGAGTAACCACAACACAGGATTTGGTTGAGTAACAAGATAAATATTGTTGGAAAAAGACCTGCTCACTCCATCTTATCTATTCCTCTACATAAGGTACATGTACATCGGACGAAAATCGACACGCGGAAGTATTAAAATGAACAGCGATTTGTGTCATCTAATATACTTACTTGCTTAGTCATCACTCGTATCCTTGACATTTATTCAGAAGTTATAAGTTGTTTCTAAAGTAAGCAGGAACATTCACGCAGCCTGGTCCATATATTCCGTTGTCGTAAAAACCCGTAGGTATCTTGTCCTATGGTATGGATGAAAGGGAACGATAAGCAGGAAACAGTTTATTAATTGAGATATTCAAGAGAAACATGCATTTACATCTTATGAATTCCACAATTGAGACATCTCTTAAGAAGTAAATAAATGTACATGTTATTCTTCGTTATTTTATCGTTTCGAAAGATGGTAGGGCTTGAGATGTATGAGCGTTTAGTACAAGGGAGCTAACTAAAACCATATTGAAGCTGACAACTTTGAGCAGAGTGACTTCCCTTACTATAATATAATGCCATTGGAAGGTCTCCTTCCCTTACGTTTTTTTCCGACGTTTGACAAAATTCCATGAAACACATGAGAAGGTACACTGGCCGACTAAACAATTGTTAAAAAAGGCGCTAAAACTCAATCAATCAATTAATTGCCGTACGAAAGTTTAGTTCTCAAATCACGAACGATGTTTTTAGAAATGCTGACTCGGACTCGAGCACTGGGTAAGTATTTGATTGTCATAGTAAACAATCGCTTACCAAAATAAGTTTGCTTGCATTTCGAATTACCTTTTCGGAATCAGTAAAGAAACATAAATTGAAATAGTTTATCTTTATACCTAGATACAACAACTCTGCGGCGGCCGACTTTCCACACATCTAGACAATCATATGTATATTTTCTAAAATGAAAGTTTTAAAATGGGACGTAAAAGCATTGTACCTCATGGCAACTTGCTAAATACTATGCGAATCGTAAAGATGTGTTATCAATATTATGAAGTTTATAATGAACTAACCGAACTCAAGCCTTTCCCATACACACAAACTTGCAGCAGACGACTTCTAACAGTTTAAGGCAAAATACATGCATTGAAAACAGCTTCAAATGATAGCATCACATTTGAACAGAGTGACAATAACTTTATTTCGTAATGTAGGCCTCCTGCCCATTACATACAATTTGCCCAATGAAAAATTCATTAGAATGACAGATAAGACAGTGAAAATCTGATTTTAAAAATGAAATATGCAGAAATGTAATGTATACATAAATAGTTACACTATTCAACCTGGTAAAATACTTTTCTGATTTTAAAACTTAAAGCCTTCACCAAATATTCACCAGCAAATTAACACGTGGGCGACTGCATACACCCACAATGTTGTTACACAATCTTGTTGTCGGATTTGCAAGTTTCCATTTGTTTTGAAAGTAAAGTGTTCGAAGTTCCGCATACATTGGACAAACTTAAAGGAAGTTGTAGCCTGATGTCTACCTTTCTCTACATTCAAACAACAATCACCAGAACATCTAACATTTGAATATATACGACGATTATAATATGCCATATCAAATGACAAATATTTTTCTACTTCGAAAGTGACTTATAGTACTGATATTATTTAGCCTTGGGGAAATCTCTGATTGTATGCTGTGAATTGTGTAAAGAAGAATTAATAAGATGCTGTTACAAATATTTTAAAAAGTTACCAGTATTTCCGACTCCATTTTCTATCCAAGCAAATCCAAAACGATTTACGTATAGCAGATATTTTACTTTTGACGCCCATATTTTTCTATCATTTTCGTTTGATCTTCTGAGCATAAGATTGCACTGTTTTAGAAACTTACTGTTTGTCATTTTTGTCCGTTTAATCCAGTAGTTAATACATTGCGACATATATGCTACGTTGAGAGCATATTTACCACATTCACTCAAGGCGAGTGGAAAATTTTCTCCATTTGTTACAATGTTCTCAAAGGTAGTCTGCTGCAGATGCATCAAAATGCGTTAAAATCGGAAATGGTGAAGACCGGAACACTCCATTACTTTGTATCATCAAGATACTACTTAAATCCGGTGGCCCGGGGCGAGATAATTGCATCTATGTCTTGGCTTTTACCAGGAAATGTGTCTGAAACTCGTGGGAGTACAATTGCTATTTTGAATGATGTATTTATGGATGTAATATGAACCGTCCCGCGAGAAACCAACATTATGTCCTTTACGTAATGTATCAGACTGCGCAGTCCGCGGGGATAGAGGTATAGAGTAATGAGTCCTGAATCAGAAAATCCACATGGAGGCGAAAAGTGTCGATCCGGGTAAGCCTATAAATGAAAGGATACTTATTCAAAAGAGTTTAACATATTCTGGCAAAAGGAGGAATTTCTCTTTATGAACAATTTTTCGATTTATAATAATGTTTTCATAATCGTCTGTCGCATAGACGTCAGCATATTTGAAAAGGTTCAACTATTTATTTTCCGATTATGCACGACATTCAGATACACGGGCGAAAAATAGATTCCGTGTTCAGCCTGCACATTCGAGATATTTGACAAGGTCTTCGCCCGTCAAGACTTCACGCAACCGTCTTTCCAAGCAACTGGATGTATTTCCACATATTCTGCCCATTGGTGAAAGACGAATGACGCCGGTCACGTTGCCTTTTGTCAAACGTCGAAAAAAGTGTTGGCCATGCTGGGAATCAAAATCAGAAACCATGAATAGACAGCCTGCGTCACTACCGACTGAGCTACAGAGATTCAGAAATATATATAACAGTGTGGGAAAACCCGCGTGTCGTGCTCATTACGTATTGCGTGTTTGAGTTTTGGAGTCCGGTGACAAAGAACACGATACATCTACGAAAGGTATGGCATTGATTTAATAGTATAACAAATGGAAATTCAGACAATTGCGAGCATTTTCAATTATTTACGTATTTCCAGTTTGAGATGCCAAACCGGGACGTTCTAGTATTCTAAATGAGGTCATTTGGACCGTAAATCAACCTTATTTCTAAGGTTTCTTTGTCCGCAAATAGTCTATTGCATTTGTTTATGTCCAAAGTCTGCTGTTTGTTTAAATTGCTGTTAGATATTAGAATCATAAAGAAAGCGGTTTAATTTCCTGTTATTGTCATCTATCCTAGAAAAATAACAAAAAAATAATAACGAAACAAACAGGATTATTTTCAATACAATCGCGCCATTTCACAGAAAGTTGAGCCACAATAATTCACGACGTCAATCCTGGTGTCCAAATCCAGGCTCGGCCATTCGTTCTTATCAAGTTAGTGATGTTCAAACCCCGGCTCGGCCATTCGTTCTTATCAAGTTAGTGATGTTCAAACCCCGGCTCGGCCATTCGTTCTTATCTAGTTAGTGATGTTCAAACCCCGGCTCGGACATTCGTTCTTATCAAGTTAGTGATATTCAAACCCCGGCTCGGCCATTCGTTCTTATCAAGTTAGTGATGTTCAAACCCCGGCTCGGCCATTCGTTCTTATCTAGTTAGTGATGTTCAAACCCCGGCTCGGCCATTCGTTCTTATCAAGTTAGTGATGTTCAAACCCCGGCTCGGCCATTCGTTCTTATCAAGTTACTGATGTTCAAACGTTCCCTTAAACATGTGTTGACATCCTGTATCCATAGGAGTTTACTGAATACATTAAGCTGCACACACTGATAACTCGTTTTTAATCAACATTTTCAATGTTCACATGACTTGGTTAAAATTGATGATCACATATTACATGACTGCGAAGATTTATAGTAATATCCGGGGATGTGAACATATAGAGAATATTACGTCATGGACTTATCTGACGAGGTTGGGAGAACTAATAATAATCGAGCTTTTGAAGACAACATTCAAGCAAATGTATGATGCTTAATCGTCATAAACTATGGACTCGTTGACGCCGCGTGGAAGCGCGGTGTCAGTATTGATTCGGTTTTAATGTTGTACCACGGGGTTGCGTAATCAATAGGGAGCAACCAACATTATTCTCTGTAATATGTTTGAACAAAAAAAAACCTTTATGAATCAATAATTGTATTAACTGATTTAAGAAACAACAAGATACAAATTACGTTTAATTGTTTGGTTTACGGCCCTGTCCTCGGGTGATGTTTGAGCCTATTTATAAAATTTAGTTGTATTTCTAAACTTAAAACGTTCCTCCCCATACAGTTTCTTCATTCAGACCATTGTACTGTTTCTATATGTTGACTATACATGTGAAATATTTCTTTTAATTTCATCAATGCTCAATTTTGATAATAAATATAATATGAGTGTTTATTTATTATCACTTTTATTAAACGAGTTTACTAAGAGGATATGCCGCATGCCTTGGCGGAGGAGATATTATTGTTATCATATAAAGTGATTTATGAGGCGTATTACTTAACGTTTACCATATTTCTACATGCAATTCACTGGTTTTGGCGCTAAAGTGATTAACCTTATGACGTCAATTTTAATTTAGCAGCAGAAGTATTGTTGATTTGCCTTCAGTACCTGCCAGTTATATCATTATCTTTCTGCCTTGCTTAACTAGTGATATTTACAGAGTACCTAAACTGTTCTCCCGAAATTTATTTTATTCAAATTGTTAGTTAGGCACACACTTGGATTGTATCTTCTAGGAGTATATCATTCCATGGATACTGTCCATGCAGTGTGTCCATAATAGCTACATCTACCGTGTATATATTTAATAGTTTTATCACATAAAACTTACCGATGGTAGAATAATTGTATTGGAACAAACATCAACTTACCGCTGGTAGAATAATTGTATTGGAACAAACATAAACAAAGACAATCTGTGATATAACTTATATTATTGAAAACGGTGTAAATCAGCATTTATATCAAATCAATTAAATTTGATATCATTAGCAATGACTGATCACAAACAATTTCGGGACAGGATCGAAATTTCTGTAATACACATATTTCCACCAGACGAATTTGCAATGGTTATCAGCGATAACATTATACAATTGACCTTTTCGCGCCATTTATACCTTTGTAAATATGTAATAGACTTCTTAGTTTGGTGACCAAAGCCTATTTGATTATTGATTAATACGTAGCGAACAAACGCACGAATATGCAGGCACTACTGGGTCTCTATTGTTCGCAAATGAAGTTAAAATCTTATATTTCGGCATATGCAAATGGGATTTAAAGTCTTACATAATGGTATACGTACATGCCGTTCAAAGTCTTACATTTAGACAAAGGTAAATGTAATTTAATTTCTTACACTATGACATATGTAATTGTACCTTAAGGTCTTACAATATGACATATGTAATTGTACATTAAGGTCTTACAATATGACATATGTAATTGTAAGTTACGGTCTTACAATATGACATATGTAATTGTAAGTTAAGGTCTTACACAAAAGCATACGTAAATGTTGTTTTAGGTCGCATATGGTTGGATAAGGGTTAATATGATATAATACCACGCTAGGGAGGCTGTTGTCTATGGAACATATTAGCGCGATGGGACCCACACGAACCATTTAACCGTGACCAATTTGACAGGTTGTGGCTGGAGCAATCTATTTACGAGTGTACCATTCCACAATCGATGACCAGAAGTTGTACTTAATTCACTCGTGACTGGTGGGTTGCATTGTTTAAAGGTGATTATTAACTGCTCTTGTATGGTTACTAGAAATAGTTGTTTGAATGTTTCGTCTTTGTCTATTAAAGTGTATTCACGATGTTGCTAATGGATGTTTGTTAAATTTGTTTTATATGTATATCTGTCTATATTATTTGTATATCTGTCTATATTATTTGTATATCTGTCTATATTCTTTGGCTAAAAAAACACAGTATGTGAGGCATTTTCTTCATTTGACAAAATGCTTTCAAAACTAGTCTGCTACATATGCATCAAAATGCGTTAAAAGACGGGAACACTCTATTACTTTGTATCAAGATATTACTTAAATTCGGTGGCCCGGGGCGAAGTACTTGCATCTGTGTCTTGGCTTTACCAAGAAATGTGTCTGAAACTCGTGGGAGTTGAATTGCTTTTTTAAATGATGTATTGATGGATATATTATGAGCCGTCCTGCGAGAAACCAACATTATGGCCTCTGCGTAATCTATCGATCCTGATCAGTCTGTGCAGTCCGCGCAGATTGATCTGGGCCGACCCATTTCGTCCCAGGGGGATAGAGGTATAGAGTAATGATTTCTGAAACAGAAAATCCACAAGGAGGCGAAAAGTGTCGATCCGGGTAAGCCTGCATGTCAGGCTTAGGCTGATCCGGGTCGATCTTTTACGCAATGCCCACACTGTTGGTATTCTCGTGAGACGGCTAATTTTATTATGTGGGCGGATACTTAAATGCAACGATGAGTCTGGTCGAACGCGAGTCCATACAGTTCCTTGATCGTTAATGTACAATGGTTGTATATACATCAAGACACAATATTCAGTTACAACCGTTTGCCATGGAACCCTCTAAATGCGGAAAGATCTTCTTTTTTTTGCATGACGATACTCTAAGCTGATTTGATGAGTGCGTAAATGTCCCCCAATTGAAATATAAACAAGGATGTGATTGACATATATCTGTGAAACAATTGGGTTCTTTCGCTTATCAATCCAGAACCAGCGTTCAGCTTAGAATATATCACACGTACACAAACAACCCCGTTCCTTTTGCCTGCAAACCTCTTTAATGCAAGAGCATGTGTATGCATTATGTTGTCTTATCAACTATCAACTAGGTGACTGGATCTAATGGATCGTAAGTGGGACGCTGCTGGTTCGAGATCCGACCTAGTCATGACAAATACTTTGAATATGCTTGCCTCCTTGGATGCCTAGGTAAGCAATACAGCTGGGATTCCACATTCCATCTTTTATCTCCTTCTAATGGAGTTTAATTATTAATCTAGAGAACGCCATTTAAAGTTATTGGCAATAAACACGGTGAAAAATATAAACATAAATTCCGTACAAAGCATATAATACTTGAGTCAGTGAATGAGAACAAATATAATTTGGCTTTTGTGAACAGTATATATTCTAATTGACATGTACATCTGCACAGACTGATCAAGGTCTACACTTTATATATAACTTATACAAATTGATTAGAAGATTCTCTTAAATTTTGTAGAATTGGGAAGACTGAGAAAGTGAACAAGTTGAACCTGTACTGTTTAGAAATGCCATATTGTACATTTCCATATGTACTGGCTCAATTATGCTTTCTGTGTTTTTGTTTAGTTTTCAATATACAGGATGAAGTGAAAGAAAGTTCTGCATATGATTTCTTCTTCTTCCTATCTGTTCCTTTAAGATATAACCAGAAAGTGTCTTTCATACTAGTGCAGTCTGTCCTGCATATTCATGGCGAGGGTAACGATCAGATTGCATATTTATATAACATTTTTGGCGACATACCTGTTACACAAATTGAAATAGGATGAATTTATGACTTGATAGCTCGCAAGAAAGACATTGATTAGACTTCACAGAGGCGCATGGTGATCTTGGTCTTTTCAGGTGCTGAATTACCGAGGGTTCGTTTTGTAATGGCGCTATTCAATGTATATACATTTATTGACATAAGGGCTATGATGGTGATCGATTTGTAGTGCACAACGTAATTTGGTTTAATGTTTTATTTGGGGCTTTATGTCTTTTTCTCTTGTAGTTCAATTCAATCACCGAGATACTTATGCATGGTCGCTGTGAAACACATCAGTATTAGAACTTAAAATAAGTATTGGCCATGGACACTGAAAGATTACTGTTATGAGAGGGTTTTAAACCTGCGACGCTAACTACTAGTCGTTGCACATATTGAACACTGATAGGTGTATATAAGAACACCCTTTCTAAAAACAAATCTGGAGCAGACGACTTAAAAAACATTCACTATAAGTATGGAAACAATTTTGACACACGAAAGCATAACTACTTGATATAATTGAAAACATCATGGCAACATCATGGCAAATGGAGACTTTGTTCATTAAGAGCAATTTCTGCATTTGTCACATTATTTTCAAATGTCGTCTGCTGCAGATACTTTAAAATGCGTCTTCGTTCACGAAAGGGTAAATGATTGGTTTATGTATTTTCGTTTAGGAAGGGTTAATGATTGGTTAATCCATTCCCCGAGCTTGGTTCAGTCGTGTAATATAAGGTTATTGAATAAAGCAAAATAACTCTTAGAACGTTTTAATTACTGCCGCGATAAACACACATTTCAATTAACTTGCTGTGATTACAATTAGCTGTTTGCTGAAAAGGCAAAAATGTGAAGTAAGCATTTTTCCCATTGGCACAGACGATATTTTGACAGTTTTACTTGAATGTGTTCATTCATTACTCTAACATTTATTCGACTAGTAAGTTAATGATTCGAGCGTGTAACTCATGGGTAGCATACCAGCGTTCGATCCCCGATAGGGCCATACCAAATACACTTCAAAATGGTAGTTATGGCTTCCCAAGTACATTTCCGCTCAGTGTTTTGTTGATTTCTCAAAGACTGTTTAGTTGGGCCTATGTATAACCAACTGGAAGCAGGGTAGTTAAAGCACTGGGTTGTTTGGGCTTCACATGTTTCAAGGTTTCAAGTTTATTGGCAATCAATAAATAATATCATTGCATTCAGCAGATTACAAAACATCTTTTCGGCAAAAACAGGCATAAGACATGAATTCATACAAATACATAAACACGAAAACAATTCAACGATTATATACATTTAAGATACAGCAATATCATCAAGGGTATTTTGCGTAATTGATATAGCTTTCTTCATACATTTAGCAAATTGTAAAGTATCTTTTAATTTGATTAAAACATAATTATAATTAACTTTTGCGCTGAGAGTCATGTTATATTACATAATATTTAGATATATAGAGATTAATTAACTGTATTCCGATGATATTAAAAATATGTCACGAGAATGGGTGTTATCGGGTGAAAAAACTCTGAAGGGAACGAGTTTTTTCACCCGATAACACCCATTCGAGTGACATATTTTTCATATCATCGGAATACAGTTAATTAATCTGTTTATTATAAATCTTTTTTGAAGTGATGAGAATTCTAATTTAGCGGTAGAATTGGGAGGAGCCATTACGTCATTAGCCAAGCTCGAGTGACGTAACTGTCGCGCATGAATACACAAGAACCCGTCAAATTTAAATTTTCCTCCATGTTGTATTTATACAGCGAAGCGGGGAAGAATGTTTGCTGTGATATTTTGGATTAAACATACTTTAAACAAAGGGTTGTGATTTCAATCGTGAATATAATTCCGGTTTGTGTAGTATAGTTTGTTTTTAGCGACTTAGAATAACGTGTCGTGTTAACTAAACACCAAAAGAAGCTATGTTTTCAGATGCTTTCATACTGTGTCATAGGAGCAACACGCGTGTATTACACTAGGACAAGATCAGGCCTGGTAAAACGGAATATAAACATAACACAAGACAAAATGTGAAAGTAAAACAACGTGAACATGTTGTATTTAATTCAAAGTGTTTTTGGATCATATAATTAAATTCCTAAATTGATAATGTTCATGAGAAATATTAAAAGATATGTGATAGTTAACTTCAGAAATGGATTAAATAACAAATGGATTTATAACTGGACATCAAAATGTAAATGTTTATACAATGACAATTTTCACTGACAACTACTGTAGTGTTTAACCATTGCTACTATCTATGAGTCTTAATCACTGTCAAAATCAATGGATAACGGCATAATTCTTCTACACTTTCTTTTTTGACTTTGGGCTCTTCTCAGCTTTCGCGTAGAAGTTGAAAGTACCCCCGTGTTAGTCCTTCAAAGAAAGACATCGCATATGCTCATTTTTCATTTTGTTATTATCCTGCATACGCGACTTTGGTTGACCAAAAAATGACGATGATAAAAAGAGAAACCGAAAGTCTAAAAGATTTGGACTACCCGTGTATGATTGTACTTCACTGTGGACATTGGAGGAAAGGATAACAAATGAAGGAAATAACTAACATTGTTTTAAACTTTAAGGCAGTTTGTAATTTGTCCTTTGGTCACAGGTGTTTGTTTGTTTTAAAATGCAAGTATCTTTGACTTGGGAAATGTGACTTAATAGTATTTTCTCGCGGTGCGAAGTATAGAGAGAAAATGTTGTCTTAGCGACATGTGATTTGAATTGTGGGTATGTTATTTACGCACGAGTGAACCCGTGCGCAGTTTGTGTAAGCAACTCATTCTACCAGTCAGTCACGTACAGGCAAGACGTGTTTAATTTCAATTTCATTAATGATTTCGGTATTTATTTATACATTACTTTAGATGAAAGTCGATTATTTTCAATAATTGAAGTCCTTTGAGAGTTGAAAGGGACAATATTTATATTTGGTTAAGTCACCATGTACCACTAAAGGTATTACTGCGCACTAAAGGAGTACGTATTGCATTTGTCTAGAGCAAAGTAAGGTCCGGCGCTTCGCGGTATGGCATTTGACGCCCGGACACAGGTTTCCAGAGTTATTTCATCAAAAAGATGTTTTTTATCTCTGGTTGTTCCTGGGCCAGTCGACCGCATTAAATAAGCTCATATTGTTTATAGATCTGCTCGATATATCAAGATCGGGTTTATATAACTAATGTTGATTTAAGACTTGATCAGAAGAATCTGTTAATGATTATTTGTATCTCAGTCCTGTACTAATAAAGCCTGCCTGGTACATGCTAACAATGTTGTTGTTGTCGTTGTTGTTTATATGAATGAATGAATGAATGAAAGTCTTTATTTACAGAGGGTAACCCAATTAGTATAAACTAATCTTCCTTGGGGCCCTCTAAAGCAATATTTACATACATACAAATACATAATTATATAGCAATATAACAATCAGCATAACAAATTCAAAGTTAGCATTATTCATAAACATGATCAACATGATAACAATGTTACACAACAACATAATACATACATATGGCGGCAGAGGTTTAACTTACAGACTTACATATGGCCATATTTACAATTTTAGCTTCATGACTGTTGATTCGAATTTATCCACTTAGTATAATTTACTGTGAAACCTTTAATACTTTCGCTCTGTCTTATTTCATTTGGAATGTTATTCCATACTTTTACCCCAGAGTAAGACATACTCCCTTTAAAAAGTTCTATATTTGGTTTGGTTATTAAAAAATCCGATTTATTTGAAGAACGTAAAAGATTTGGACGCCTGACATTGTAATTGAACATATTTTGAATATATGGCGGGACTGCATTTTGCGATACCCTGTACATAAATTTGGCTTTATGAAGTGAAACCCTCTGTTCAATATTAAGAGAATTAATTATATTTAAAGCCTCGCTTAAAGTGGTATATTGTTCACCTAGAATGATACGACATGCTCTTCGTTGTAATCGCACTAAAACCTGGATATTTGATTGTTTTGTACTACCCCAAATGATACTACAATAGTCAAGATGTGGTTGGACATAGGCTTTGTAAAACATTATTCTATAATTAACAGGAATAAATACTTTAATTCTTGATAATAGCCACAAATTACTAGATATTTTCTTCCTAAGAAATTTTATATGCGTATCCCATTTAAGGTTTTCATTTATATATATGCCAAGAATTTTATCACCTGTTGTGATTTCCAGATTTAAGTCTTTATATTTCAAATTTAGAGGTTGATTAACTAATCTTGTCCGTTTCTGGGGTGTCGTTATCAATATTACTTTTGTTTTTGAAGCATTTAATACCATACCATTGTTTAGACACCATGTACTGACGTTATTCAAAGCAGCTTGTAAATTCATTTCAACTTCTAATTTAGATTTATTTATGTCATATATTGTAGTATCATCTGCATACATATCAACGTTTGAAACATTATCCTGTACATACATAGGCAAGTCATTTATGAATAAAATAAATAAAAGAGGCCCTAGAATAGACCCTTGCGGGACCCCGCATGTCGTAATTTGCTTATCAGAGAGAACACCGTTTAAGTTCACCGCTTGAGTTCTATTTGTAAGATAAGAGTTGAACCATTTAATAGTATTATCTCCACATTTGTAAATTTGTAATTTTTTTAATAGTATTTCGTGGGAACATAAATCGAATGCTTTAGAAAAATCTAACATAACAACGCCTACAAATTCTCCATCATTTAAAGCTGTTAACCATTTATCTATCATACATACTAATGCTGTTTCGCAGCTATGTTTTTTTCTAAACCCACTTTGGGATTTACATAATAATTTATAATGATTAAGGTAATTAACAAATGAATCATGCACATGTTTTTCAATCAATTTTGAAAGAGTAGGTAAAATTGATATTGGCCTATAGTTATTTACATCATTTGATGAACCTTTTTTAAATAAAGGATTAACTTTTGCGCATTTCCATTCATCTGGGAAAACACCTTGTTTTATACTACAATTTATAACATACGTAAGACTATTTGATATAACATCGGCTGATAATTTTAAAAGTTTTGGCCCTATTTGGTCAAGTCCTGTAGCTTTGGATACATCTAAATTATTTAACATTTTACGCGTTTGGGATTCCGTAATCAGAGGAATGTGAAAATACATATGATCAGGAACTTTTGTTTTTACAAAATCATTTACTTTATCAAAATTTGAAGTTGGAATAGGTTCTTTTAAGTTAGCGGCTACGTTTACAAAAAAGTTATTAAAAGTATTTGCAATATCTTGGTTATCAGTAATATCTATTCCATCTTTATGAATGCTTTTTATTAAATTACAGTTGTATGTCTTTTTTGTAGACGCACCATGTTCTTTAAATATTTTCCAAACTGTTTTAGGGTCTGATTTTCCTTCCTCAATTTTTCTTTCATAAGATTCTTTTTTAGAATTATCTATCAATGTACAAACTTTATTTCTTGAAGCTCTGTAGTTATCCATATCATATTTAGCCTTAAATTTATCACGTTCTTTAATTTCATCTAAAATATCAGGTGTAAACCAATCTGGGTTTGCTGTTTAATCTGTTTAACTCTGTGAATTCTAATTGGGACGTGATTATCTACAACACTTGAAAAATTAGACACCCAAGTGTGAAGTACTTCATTAGTATCAGTGTTGTTTAGATTACCCCAGGGGATGCTGATAAGATCTGATAAAAATGACTCCTCCGAAAATGACCTAAATGATCTGTATTTTATAAAATTATGTGAATTGATTTTTTCTTTATAATTTAACTTTCTTGTACATAGGATCGGATAATGATCGCTAATTCCTATTTTGGGCACGCTTACATTACATATATTTTGATCACAATTAGTATAAATGTGGTCTATTAAAGTTTTTGAAGTTGAACATTCACGCGTCGGCTGCTTAATTAACTGTTTTAATCCTAGTGATAAAATATAGCTAGACCATTCATCATTTATTTTGGAATTTAATAAATCTCGATTTATATCGCCTAAAATTAATATTTCTTTTTCTTCAAGTTGAACCTTTTCTAAATGAGTGTCAAATATTTCTTTCCATGCAACTTTAGATTCTGGATGCCTGTAAAGTGAACCAATTAAAAAAGATTTACATTTAGTTGGCATAATTTCTAACCAAATTATTTCTATATCATCTCCTTCTAAATCTAATCGTCGTATGCAATTTACGTTTTGTTTTACATATACTGCCAAACCTCCACCGCCATTGAATAAACGGTCGCGACGAAAAGGTACTTGATATCCATCTATATGAAATGTTTCAGTTTTATGGTTTTCATTGAATTTCGTTTCACTTATACCCATTATGTCTATTTTGTTTTTCTTAGATGTTAGCATTAATTGTAATTCATCAAATTTAGAAGACAGTCCAGCTACGTTTAAATGACCGATGGTTAAACCTTTTTTATTATTTAATCCTAAATTTGTTAAATTTATGTGTTCCGAAATATTTAAGATAGTAGCGTTAGAGTTTTCATAAGCATTTGGAAAATTGTCACAATTACACTCAATTTCTTGGCAAAGTGTGCATATATGATTTAAAACATCATAACTATTTTCATGAACAAATACATTTGGAATATAATGTTCGGCTTCATTGCCATCATCCTAGTTCCAACATCGATCCTGTTTATGTCCCACGAGCCCGCACCCCCAACACTTGACAATATATATAGGGGTATGAAAGAAGTGTAGCTAAGACTGCATAAACATCACCATTGATAAGAAACATAATAATTACTTGACTAGAAGCCTATCATGGATTTTAAAAGAATGGAGATTTATAGTACAGGAATTTCAATTGAAGATTGACAATATACTGATATAAGCTTAGAATAGTTTTCCCATTGTTTACATTTTTCAGTAAATTGAAAATAATTTGGAAAGCACAAAAAGTAGTTCCGGCAAAATGATATCATCATTCAAAAATTGATATCATCACTAGTGATGATATACAGTGTAAAATGTTGAAAATTATTACACTAATAAATCCTCTTAGTTCTTTGATAGGAATGTAATAAACGTGAATTATATTGTGCATACTCATACTATAAGATAATGATATTCTAGTTCAATTACATAATGTCTCTAAATTCTGTTTTTCTGTTTATATGATTAAATCTACACTGTTTATTTTTAGAATGGTGAGGAACTGATCAATTGTACAGCTGGTGAATATGAAAGAAGAATACAAATCGAAAATCACTGATTTGTAAACAGTCATAGACCGAGATGTGAAATGCACCATTTAATCAAAGTAACACAGAACAATAGCGTATGTTCCGGTGATCAGATTAGTTAATCTTTGCCCATCGTTAACGAACGATGGATTCTAGAATGAAAGTTAATTCCGTTGCATTAAAAGTGTATTTAATCAAACTAAGAATCCACTCGCTTAAAACGAACAGACACACAATTACATGGGACACAAATTCGAAGACTTCCCAAACGACTTAATTATTTTGGTTACTGAGAGCATTGCATTAACGAAATAACAGGAACACACAGGCACCACAATTCCGTTAGACATTCCATAATCCAGAATACTTTTCGGATTCGCTGCTCTATGAGTATATATGGCCTTATTCAGCTGCATGGAACTACATTTCCTTATAAACATACAACAAATCGGCAGCAGACGACTATAAAAAACATTTAGATACGTACGAAAATGTGAATATCTATAAATGAAAGGATACTTATTCAAAAGAGTTTAACATATTCTGGCAAAAGGAGGAATTTCTCTTTATGAACAATTTTTCGATTTATAATAATGTTTTCATAATCGTCTGTCGTATAGACGTCAGCATGTTTGAAAAGGTTTAACAATTTATTTTCCGAGTATGCACGACGTTCAAATACACGGGTGAACAATAGATTCCGTGTTCAGTCTGCACATTCGATATATTTGTCAAGGTCTTCGCCCATCAAGACTTTCTCAAGCAACTGGATGTATTTCCACATATTCTGTAAGCCCATTGGTGGAAGACGAATGACGTCGACACGTTGCCTTTTGTCAAACGTCGGACAAATTGTTGGCCATGCCGGGGATCAAAATCAGAAACCACGAATAGACAGCCTGCGTCACTACCGACGGAGCTATAGAGATTCAGAAATATATGTAACTGTGTGGGAAAACCCCGCGTGCCACGCTCATTACTTATTGCGTGTTTGAATTTTGGAGTCCGGTGACAAAGAAAACGATACCTCTACGAAAGGTTTGTCATTGATTTAATAGTATAGCAAATGGATATTCAGACAATTGCGAGCATTTTCAATTATTTACGTATTCCAGTTTGTGATGCCAAATCGGGACGTTGTGATATTCTAAATCAGGTCATTTCGACCGTAAATCAACCTTATTTCCAAGGTTTCTTTGTCCGCAAATAGTCTATTGCATTTGTTTATGACCAAAGTCTGGTGTTTGTTTTAAATTGCTGTTATATATTAGAATCATAAAGAAAGCGGTTTAATTTCCTGTTATTGTCATCTATCCTAGAAAAATAACAAAAAATAATAACGACACAAACAGGATTATTTTCAATACATTCGCGCCATTTCACAGAAAGTCGAGCCGCAATAATTCACGACGAGGTCCGTCAATCCTGGTGTCCTAACCCCGGCTCGGTCATTCGTTCTTATCAATTTACAGATCTTCAAACGTTCCCTTAAACATGTGTTGAAATCCTGTATCCATAGGAATGTACTGAATACATTAAGCTGCACACACTGATAACTCGTTTTTAATCAACATTTTCAATGTTCACATGACTTGGTTAAAATTGATGATCTCATATTACATCACTGCGAAGATTTATAGTAATATCCGGGGATGTGAACATATAGAGAATATTACGTCATTGACTTATCTGACAAGGATGGGAGAACTAATAATAATCGAGCTTTTGAAGACAACATTCAAGCAAATGTGTGATGCTTAATCGTCATAAACTATGGACTTGTTGACGCCGCGTGGAAGCGCGGTGTCAGTATTGAATTGGTTTTAATGTTGTACCATGTGGTTGCGTAATCAATAAGGAGCAACCAACATTATTCTCTGTAATATGTTTGAACAAAACAACAAACCTTTATGAATCAATAAATTGTATTAACTGATTTAAGAAACAACAAGATACAAATTGCCTTTAATTGCTTGGTTTACGGCCCTGACATCGGGTGATGTTTGAGCCTATTTATAATATTATGTTGTATTTTTAAACTTAAAACGTTCCTCCCCATACAGTTTCTTCATTCAGACTATTGTATTGTTTCTATTAGTTGACTATACATGTGAATGTTTTCTTTTAATTTCATTAATGCTCAATTTTGAAAATAAATATAATATGAGTGTTTATTTACTAAGAGGATATGCCGCATGCCTTGGCGAATGAGATATTCTTTTTATCACATAAAGTGATGTATGAGGCGTATTAATTAACGTTTACCATATTTCTACATGCAATTTACCGGTTTTGGCGCTAAAGTGATTAACGTTATGACGTCAGACCGCTGAAGTCACGTCATTTCCATAGTTTGGTTTCCGCGTTGTAACAAAGACTTGAGCGTAAGACTGGAAACCAAACTAGTATTGTCATATATTGTTGTGTAGTGTGTCATATTATATTTATGTTATTGCATTTTGACATTCCCAGAGAGGATTTATGTGATAAAACTATTTAATATATACACGGTAGATATAGCTATTATGGACACACTGCATGGACATAATTCATGGAATGATATATTCCTAGAAGATACAATCCAATTGTGCCTAACTAAGAATTTGAATGAAATAAATCTCGGGAGAACAGTTTAGGTACTCGGTAAATATCACTAGTTCAGCTAGGAAGATAGCTAATGATATAATTGAAGGTACTGAAGCCAAATCAACAATACTTCCGCAAAGTGCATATACAGTGAACAACACAGTCAAAGTTCAAGTGAGGTTCTATATTGAGTTTATGACCCTTTATTATATTTAGCAGTCTACAATTCCTGATTATCAAGTACATCAATTCAGTTTATGACCCTATATTATATTTAGCAGTCTACAATTCCACAATTATCAAGTACATCAATTTAAATTAACATAATTCAAGAGTAGTAAATTGTATTCGTAAAGTTCATGTCTTACATACTGATGGATTAACCAACCATCCAACACGACGACGCTGTGGTTACGGTATAACACGTATTATGAATATTTCCCGGTCGTTGTAATATTGTATTGAAACAAACTTAAAATTACTGATGGAAGTATTATTGAATTGGAACAAACTTAAAATTACTGATGGAAGTATTATTGAATTGGAAAAAACATAACATTATCGATGACAGTATGCTTGTATTGGAACAAACTTAAAATTACTGATGGAAGTATTATTGAATTGGAAAAAACATAACATTATCGATGACAGTATGCTTGTATTGGAACAAACTTAAAATTACAGATGCAGTAGTATTGTATTGGCACAAACATAAACTTACCGATCAGAGTATGCGTGTATTGGAACAAACATAAACTTACCGATGATAGTGTGCATGTATTGGAACACATATAAACTTACCGATGACAGTATGCTTGTGCTGGAACAAGCATAAACTTACCGATGGGAGTATGAGTGTATTGGAACGAACATACACTTACCGATGACAGTATGCTTGTGTTGGAACAAACATAAACTTACCGATGGTACTATCATTGTATTGGAACAAACATAAACTTGCCGATGGTAGTAATATTGTATTGGAACAAACATAAATTTACCGATGGTAGTATTATTGTATTGTAACAAACATAAACTTACCGATGGTAGTATTATTGAATTGGAACAAATATAAACTTACCGATGGTAGTTCTATTGTATTGGAACAAACAAAAACTTACCGATGGTACTATCATTGTATTGGAACAAACATAAACTTAGCGATGGTAGAATAATTGAATTGCAATTAAGATATAAACTTACCGATGTAGTTCTATTGTATTGGAACAAACAAAAACTTAGCGATGGTAGAATAATTGAATTGCAATTAAGATATAAACTTACCGATGTAGTTCTATTGTATTGGAACAAATAAAAACTTACCGATGGTAGAATAATTGAATTCCAATAAAGATTTAAACTTACCGATGTAGTTCTATTGCTTTGGAACAAACAAAATCTTATCGATGGTAGAATAATTGTATTGGAACGAACATACACTTACCGATGACAGTATGCTTGTGTTGGAACAAACATAAACTTACCGATGGTACTATCATTGTATTGGAACAAACATAAACTTGCCGATGGTAGTAATATTGTATTAGAACAAACATAAATTTACCGATGGTAGTATTATTGTATTAGAACAAACACAAACTTATCGATGGTAGATATATTGTATTTGAATAAACATAAACTTACCGAAGGTAGAATAATTGTATTGTAATAAACATAAACTTACCGATGGTAGTTATATTGTATTTGAACAAACACAAACTTATCGATGGTAGATATATTGTATTTGAATAAACATAAACTTACCGAAGGTAGAATAATTGTATTGGAACAAACACAAACTTACCGATGGTAGTTATATTGTATTTGAACAAACATAAACTTACCGAAGGTAGACTAATTGTATTGCAATAAACATAAACTTACCGAAGGTAGAATAATTGTATTGGAACAAACAAAAACTTACCGATGGTAAAATAAATGTATTGGAACAAACATAAACTTACTTCTGGTAGAATAATTGTATTAGAGCAAAGACAAACTGTGATATAACTTATATTATTGAAAACGGTGTAAATCATCATTTAAATCAAATCAATTAAATTTGATATCATTAGCAATGACGGATATCAAACCATTTTGGGACAGGATCAAAATGTCTTTAGAAACATATTTCCACCTGACAAATTTGCAATGGTTATCAGCGATAACATTATACAATTGACCTTTTTGCGCCATTTATACCTCTGTAAATATGTAACAGTCTTCTTAGTTTGGTGCTCAAAGACTCTTTGACTATTGATTAATGAGTAGCGAACTAATGCACGAATATGCAGGCTCTATTGTTCTCAAATAAAGTTAAAATCTTACATTTCGGCATATGTAAATGGGGTATAAAGTCTTACATAATGGTATACGTACGTGCCGTTCAAAGTCTTACATTTCAACAAAGGTAAATGTAATTTAATTTCTTAAACAAAGACATTGGGAAATGTAATTGTAAAAGACATACGTAAATGTTGTTTAAGATCGCATATAGTTGGATAAGGGTTAATATTATATAATACCACGCTAGGGAGGCTGTTGTCTATGGAACATATTAGCGCGATGGGACCCACACGAACCATTTAACACCAATTTGACAGGTTGTGGCTGGAGCGATCTATTTACGAGTGTACCATTCCACAATCGATGACCAGAAGTTGTACTTAATTCAGTCGTGACAGGGTGGGTTGCACTGTTTAAGGGTGATTTAGTGCTTGTATGGTTACTAGAAATAGTTGTTAGAATTTTCGTCTTTGTCTATTAAAGTGTATTCACGATGTTGTTAATGGATATTTGTTAAATTTGTTTTATATGTATATCTGTCTATATTATTTGTATATCTGTCTATATTATTTGTATATCTGTCTATATTATTTGGCTAAAAAAACACAGTATGTGAGGCATTTTCTTCATTTGACAAATTGCTTTCAAAACTAGTCTGCTACAGATGCATCAAAATGCATTAAAAGACCGGAACACTCCATTACTTTGTATGAAGATATTACTTAAATTCGGTGGCCCGGGCCGAAGTACTTGCATCTGTGTCTTGGCTTTACCAAGAAATGTGTCTGAAACTCGTGGGAGTTGAATTGCTTTTTTAAATGATGTATTGATGGATATATTATGAGTCGTCCCTCGAGAAACCAACATTATGGCCTCTGCGTAATCTATCGATCCTGATCAGTCTGTGCAGTCCGCGCGGACTGATCCGGGCCGACCCATTCCGTCCCAGTGGGATAGAGGTATAAAGTAATGATTTCTGAAACAGAAAATCCACAAGGAGGCGAAAAGTGTCGATCCGGGTAAGCCTGCACGTCAGGCTTAGGCTGATCCGGGTCGATATTTTACGCAATGCCCACACTGTTGGTATTCTCGCGAGACGGCTAATTTTATTATGTAGGCGGATACTTAAATGCAACGATGAGTCTGGTCGAACGCGAGTCCATACAGTTCCTTGATCGTTAATGTACAATGGTTGTATATACATCAAGACACAAGATTCAGTTACAACCGTTTGCCATGGAACCATCAACATGCGGCAAGATCTATTTTTGCATGACGATACTCTGAGTCCTCACAGTTCCTTGATCGTTGACTTAAAGCACAATGGTTGTATATACATCAAGACACAATATTCAGTTACAACCGTTTCTCATGGAACCATCAAAATGCGGCAAGATCTATTTTTGCATGACGATATTCTTAGTCCTCACAGTTCCTTGATCGTTGACTTAATACACAATGGATGTATATACATCCAAACCCAAGAAGCAGTTACAACCGTTTGCCATGGAAGTCTCTAAATGCGGAAATATCTTTTTTTTTTTGCATGACGATACTCTAAGCTGATTTGATGAGTGCGTAAATGTCCCCAAATTGAAATATAAACAAGGATGTGATTGACATATATCTGTGAAACAATTGGGTTCTTTCGCTTATCAATCCAGAACCAGCGTTCAGCTTAGAATATATCACACGTACACAAACAACCCCGTTCCTTTTGCCTGCAAACCTCTTTAATGCAAGAGCATGTGTATGCATTATGTTGTCTTATCAACTATCAACTAGGTGACTGGATCTAATGGATCGTAAGTGGGACGCTGCTGGTTCGAGATCCGACATAGTCATGACAAATACTTTGAATATGCTTGCCTCCTTGGATGCCTAGGTAAGCAATACAGCTGGGATTCCACATTCCATCTTTTATCTCCTTCTAATGGGGTTTAATTATTAATCTAGAGAACGCCATTTAAAGTTATTGGCAATAAACACGGTGAAAAATATAAACATAAATTCCGTACAAAGCATATAATACTTGAGTCAGTGAATGAGAACAAATATAATTTGGCTTTTGTGAACAGTATATATTCTTATTGACATGTACATCTGAACAGACTGATCAAGGTCTACACTTTACATATAACTTATACAAATTGATTAGAAGATTCTCTTAAATTTTGTAGAATTGGGAAGACTGAGAAAGTGAACAAGTTGAACCTGTACTGTTTAGAAATGCCATATTGTACATTTCCATATGTACTGGCTCAATTATGCTTTCTGTGTTTTAGTATAGTTTTCAATATACAGGATGAAGTGAAAGAAAGTTCTGCATATGATTTCTTCTTCTTCCTATCTGTTCCTTTAAGATATAACCAGAAAGTGTCTTTCATACTAGTACAGTCTGTCCTGCATATTCATGGCGAGGGTAACGATCAGATTGCATATTTATATAACATTTTTGGCGACATACCTGTTACACAAATTGAAATAGGATGAATTTATGACTTGATAGCTCGCAAGAAAGACATTGATTAGACTTCACAGAGGCGCATGGTGATCGTGGTCTTTGCAGGTGCTGAATTACCGAGTGTTTGTTTTGTAATGGCGCTATTCAATGTATATACATTTAATGACATAAGGGCTATGATGGTGATCGATTTGTAGTGCACAACGTAATTTGGTTTAATGTTTTATTTGGGGCTTTATGTCTTTTTCTCTTGTAGTTCAATTCAATCACCGAGATACTTATGCATGGTCGCTGTAAAACACATCAGTATTAGAACTTAAAATAAGTATTGGCCGAGGACACTGAAAGATTACCGTTATGAGAGGGTTTCAAACCTGCGACGCTTACTACTAGTCGTTGCACATATTGAACACTGATAGGTGTATATAAAAACACCCTTTCTAACAACAAATCTGGAGCAGACGACTTAAAAAACATTGTCTGTAAGTATGGAAACAATTTTGACACACGAAAGCATAAATACTGGATATAATTGAAAACATCATGGCAAATGGAGACTTTGTTCATTAAGAGCAATTTCAGCATTTGTCACATTATTTTCAAATGTCGTCTGCTGCAGATACTTTAAAATGCGTCTTCGTCCAGGAAAGGGTAAATGATTGGTTTATGGGTTTTCGTTTAGGAAGGGTTAATGATTGGTTTATCCACGGGGAATGAGCTTGGTTCAGTCGTGTAATATAAGGTTATTGAATAAAGCAAAATAATTCTTAGAACGTTTTAATTACTGCCGCGATAAACACACGTTTCAATTAACTTGCTGTGATAATAACAATTAGCTGTTTGCTGAAAAGGCAAAAATGTGAAGTAAGCATTTTTCCCATTGGTATAAAGCACAGACGATATTTTGACAGTTTTACTTGAATGTGTTCGTTCATTACGCTGACATTTATCCGACTAGTAAGTTAATGATTCGGGCATGCAAGTCATAATACAATAGACTATTTGCGGACAAAGAAACCTTGGAAATAAGGTTGAGTTACGGTCGAAATGACCTCATTTAGAATACTAGAACGTCACGATTTAGCACCTTAAACTGGAATTACGTAAATAATTGAAAATGCTAATAGTTGAACCTTTTCAAACATGGTGACGTCTTTGCGACAGACGATTATGAAAACATTGTTATAAATCGAAAAAAAAAATCACAAAGAGAACTTCTTCCTTTTGCCAGAATATGTTCAACTCCTTTGAATAAGTATCCTTTCATTTATAGATATTCACATTTTCTTACGTATCTAAATGTTTTTTAAAGTCGTCTGCTGCCGATTTGTTGTATGTTTATAAGGAGATGTAGTTCCGTGCAGCTGGATAAGGCCTAATATACTCATAGAGCAGCAAATCCGAAAAAGTATTCTGGATTTACATACACGACATATGGAATGTCTTACGGAATGGCGGTGTCTGTGTGTTCCTGTTATTACGTCAATGCAATGTTCTCGGTGAGCAAAATAATTAAGTCGTTTGGGAAGACTTCGAATTCTCGTCCCATGTAATTGTGTGTCTATTCATTTGAAGCGAGTGTATTCTTAGTTTGAATCAATACACTTTTAATGCAACGGAATTAACTTTCATTCTAGAATCCATCGTTCGTTAACGATGGGCAAAGATTAACTAATCTGATCACCGGAACATACGCTATTGTTCTGTGTTACTTTGATTAAATGGTGCATTTCACATCTGGGTCCATTACTGTTTTAAAATCAGTGATTTTCGATTTTGTATTCTTCTTTCATACTCGCCTGCTGTAAAGTTGATCAGTTCCGCACCATTCTAAAAATAAATAGTGTAGATTTAATAATATAAACAGAAAAATAGAATTTAGAGACATTATGTAATTGAGCTGGAATATCATTTTCTTATAGTATGCACAATATAATTCACGTATATCTAAATATTATGTAATATAACATGACCCTCAGCGCAAAAGTTAATTGTAATTATGGTTTAATCAAATACAAAGATACGATACAATTTTCAAAATGTATAACAGAAGCTATATCAATTAGGCAAAATACCCTTGATTATATTGCTGTATCTTAAATGTACATTATCGTTGAATTGTTTTCATGTTTATGTATTTGTATGAATTCTTGTCTTATGCCTTGAAACATGTGAAGTCCAAAAACCCAGTGTTTTAACTCCGCTGCCTCCAGTTGGTTAAACAGAAGCCCAATTAAACAGTCTTTGAGAAATCCACAAAACACTGAGCGGAAATGTGCTTGGGAAGCCATAACTACCATTTTGAAGTGTATTTAGTATGGCTGGATCTAATGGCTCGTATGTGGGATGCTGCTGATTCGAGATCAAATATGTAATTGTGCGGGAACACCACGCGTGGCACGCTCTTTACTTTTGCGTCACCGAGTTTTGGAGTCCGTTGTCTCAGAAAACGAAATATCGTCGAAAGATATGTGAAGGATTTTATAGTATAGCAAATTGAAATTCAGACAATTGCGAGCATTTTCAATTATTTACATAATTCCAGTTTGATATGCCATATCGGGCCGTTCTAGTATTCTAAATGAGGTCATTTCGACCGTAACTCAACCTTATTTCCAAGGTTTCTTTGTCCGCAAATAGTCTATGGTATTTGTTTATGACCAAAGTCTGGTATTTGTTTAAATTGCTGTTAGATATTAGAATCATAAAGAAATCGGTTTAATTTCCTGTAATTGTCATCTATCCTAGAATAATAACAACACAATAATAACGACACAAACACGATTATTTTCAATACATTCGCGCCATTTTACAGAAAATTGAGCCGCAATAATTCACGACGAGAGCCTTCAATCCGGGTGTTCAAACCCAGGCTCGGCCATTTATTCTTACACCGATTATTAATAAAAATCTCCGTGACGTGCGAATTCCGTCTTCAACCAATGTTCAACATAGTAAATATAGAACAGCATACCTATGACACGCCTCAACTGTCTTATAATGACGATTATTGTTTTGTTGTGTGCACATTTTATTATGTTGTGTACATATTTTATTAGGATGAGTATATCTTTTATTATGGTATGTGCAATGTATATTTTTTGCATTTCTCATTATTTTATAATAGCTTGTCTATTATGTTACGTGCACTCATTGTTATGTTCCGTGAGAGTTTTATTGTCTTATGTGCATTCTCTGTTATGTTGTGAACATTCTGTATTCTGTTACGTAGATTCCTTATTCCTTTATGAAGGCACATATAGTATATTACATTGTGTAGGCTCTGTTTTTTGTTTTGTGTCTTTTCTATTATGATATTCACACTATTTGTTAAGCTATGTACACTTTTTTTATTGTGTTTTGTACATTATTCAATACCTTATGAATACTGTTTATCATGTTATGCACACTATTTATTTTTTCATTTACGTTCTTTATTGTGTTTTATGCAGTCTATATTATCTTGTGAACACTATTTATAATGCTGTATACAATGTTACTTGTATTCCGTCTTCAACCAATAGTCCCCATAATATATGGCAAAGTTGTCAGTTACGAATAATGTTGTGTGGAGTACCGGTCCGAGAAAGCAAGAACAAATACGTCGCCGTGGTATAACTGAAATACCATTGAAAAATGCATAACACTCCAAACAAATTTAGAAAGAAAATATGATTTCAATATACATCAATCTCATTAAAATCATCTCCTAGTAACGCTACGCATAGGATCTGAAGACAACCGATAGAGGGTCATGTTCAGACGAACTTTCCGCCAGCCAATCAGAACCTTGCTTTCACGTTTTTGAAAGTGAAAGTAAAAATCTATATTTACCAAAAAAATATATATTTAGCATGGGATCCCAATTTTCGCATAGTGATTTACACGTGTGTATAGTTCTTATGACGACCACATCATGGCTACAAATGTGGAAATGAGGCAAAACACCGATACAGTCTTTCCCTGACCATACAGCATCGAAAAGTGTTCTTTGCTCTGGTTTTAAATGGTCTATTTTAAATTTGCTCAACTTCGTCGATTGACGCCATTTTGAAGGTTAAGCCAAACGTTTGTTGAAATCAGTCCTCTGATTGGTTCAAATAAAAATAGCTTGGTGGATCTAAAAATAGAGATATTGGAAATCCAATAAAACAAGAAGATGAATTCGAATTGATCGCCATCAGACCTTACATTTGGTCAGATCGTGTACTTTAGTCAGATTGAATATACATGTACCAGATATCAGCCCAGACTAAGATCACAATCCTGTCACACGTTCTTCAGACCTCACTATATATCAAGTTACTGTCGTTCAAACGTTTCCGTAAACATGTGTTGAAATAATGTAGGCACATAATGATCACTAACTTATTTTCAATCAACATTTTAAATCTTCACATGACTTGGTTAAAATTGAAGGCCACACTGAGACGTGATATATTACAGCACTGTGAAGATATATAGTGATTTCCGGGAATGTGAACATATGGAGATTACGTGATGGACTTCCGATTATCGTATTCCAAAGTGATTTACCTCACTTTAACGTAATTATCCGTACACTTCTGTTGCTCATTACCAAAATTATACCGTACCTTCACTTAGTGCAACGTAGTTTAATCTAGTTCAACGTCCGACCCTACTCTGACGTACTCTACGGATCACTACGTCCACTAACGACTATGTGACAATACATTTAGTAACTGTATATGACGTTGTTGGGAGAACTGATAATGTTTGAGGTTTTGAAGACAACATTCAAGAAAATGTGTGATGCTTAATCATCGTAAACTGTGGACTTGTTTATTTGTTTGGAAAAGGACATCGTCATAGTTGTGGACAGACTGGCGATGACCAGTTACGAAACTTTCAGATTTAAGAATGATTATATTAACTTGCTATGAAGACACTACGTAAATAACAAGATTATATAACAAGAATAAACATTCTTTTCGAACCTCCGACCTACCGCAATTGAGGAGGACCCTATCATTACATCACCGAATAGTTCCGTAAACTCAATGGTATCTTGACATCGCTTTAATTCTTTTCTGGTCATATATTTGCCATGTGATTGTTATATGTTTGAAATGTGCGTATTTGTATGGCTATATTTAACGAAAGTTTATATGTAACCGTTAAATGTATTTCAGTTATATCACTGCGGCCAGATCACTTAACGTATACTTCCTGGTGTTCTCGCAATAGTACTCCACACAACATTCTTCCCATTGTTGGACACCCACGGTTATTGACTCCGCTATGCTCCAACACAATTAGAGATATAACATGTACATGGCCCTGTTAGCTCAGTCGGTAGAGTACTCGCCCTGAAATCGAGAGGACCAGGGATCGAGCCCTGGATTTGCTGCATGGTTTTCTCTTCATTTGACATGACATTACTTCATTTCTGATAACAAGATCAGTAAATATGAAATCGTACTCTTCCTTGCTGCATTTTGATTCGAACTTTCGGTAATGTTAATTTTTAGTGACGATAAACGGCCATTTTTCTATGCATTTGCACGTAGGAGAGTTTCGAAAATGTAATCGCCAATTCGATTTGTTTATGAGAAAATTCTATTCTGTTCTGTCAAAACGGCGAAACGACAGTGAAAACTCCCACGAGTTATGGGAGTTGGGGTCAACAACAGTGGATATTCTACGATGCATTATTCCAAGGTAACTGGCTACTTTCCCACAAAGTCTATTAAGCCCATTGGTGGAATACAAATGACGCTAGTCACAATGCCTTTAGTCAATCATCAGAATGACTTCATGGCCAAGTTTGATATCGTACCCATGACCTTTTCATCGATAGTTTTCGACGTTACCGACTGATATATCCCGGCTCTACAACCGACGGGTATTAACCAAGCGCGAAATATGCAGCTGTCACCAAGCTTAACAAGAGATACCAGGAAGTTGCGGTATTTGACGCCGTTAAAATCCCCATCACTACCTCACGGTGCGGGCAGCCATCAACCCTCGACAGCATACGACAATTCCTCAGCAGACGTCTTTTGGAAAACAATTCGGCAAATGTATCAAATATATATAACTGAACTTTGAACAAATTCTGACAAAAAGAAAAGTTGCTGGTGAGCAATGTCTTATTTTTCTCAAAAGTCGTCAGCTGCATGTGCCTCAACATGCGTCTACAAATGTAAATTGGTCGAAATTATTGAGGGAATGTTGCTGCGACAATGATGGAATAGACATCGACTCACTATATGATTATTTGCTGAAGTAATTCTTGGGAGATACAATGAATTCGAAAACGAGCGATCTTTTGATAAATTGTTATCCGACAAATGGCAAAAGCCTTTGAGACAAGCGCCGTTATCGTCCAACTAAATGAAAATGTATGCTATATAGACCTTGTACAAACAAAATACAATAGCTTGCACCGTGTTGATACAAAATAAACATGACAAAACATACGTCAAAATGATGCCTTTAAATATATAATACTTGGCAGTTATAGTGCACGCTTGTATCGGTAATATTGTTTTCTATTTAATCTCAGTTCAAAGATAATGATATATATATATATCCATTGGCAAATTGCTCCCGTTGATCACTCAAATTCAATGAGGCTTGACAATAGCAGATCTCTAGATAAGGGGAGTTTTGCATGTTACCAACTCCCTATTTGACCCTATAACCCTATGGTGTGGGTACCCAAAAAAATAGTCTCAATGAGGCAATTATTTTGAGTACCAATGACATGGGTTTGATTGGATACTTAGCAAGATATTGTGGGGAAAAGAGCTGTATACCCTCCTTATCTGGACCTCTGCAAAAGTATTTTAGGACTATCACTTCAGCAATCAAGAACCCGGGGGATAATAGCCCTCACCTTTATTACCGACTGAGCAAGCGTCAGTGTAAGATATATCTTTTTAAGAACTCCGCATGATAAAAATAAAGACATTACGTGTCATTTAGTTGCGTGTCTCAAGGAAAACACCACACGGTCTCCTTTTCCCCCAAACTATATTGACATAAAACAGCTGGCATCAGTTCAAAGCCAATATTTCAGTGACAATAAAAACACGGGGATTACTGCAAATTTATGTTTCAGTCTCCAGGGGGCGTTGTAAACGATGTTTTTGGATTATTGCACATCTTCTATTTAAAGTTATGGCCTCAGATGTGAACATTTAACATACTATAAATTTCGAAAGATATTATGCCATAGATTCTAAAGAACCGCTTCAATTGTTCTCGTCTGAAAACACAAAAGTGCGTAAAAGTGACTTTATTGGTAAAGACATGAACTGCTTCAAATGCAAGTTCAGCTGAACTTATGATAATGACCAGCTTGGAATAGCAACTCCTTGTCAATAGCAACTGCACTTTCAGTATCCCAATTACTCAATTTCTGATTAAATGATCTTTCAAATTAAAAGTACCTTTCAGCGAAGGCCAGATTATTGTCTCCGCATTGGTGGTATGTATACATACATGGGTCCCACTGTATATACTCAATCAGTATAGTTATTGTTGTACATTTACATCTGTAGAAACAGGATAAACACAATTGCGACTGAAATATATTCTTAGAGTGTTTCACGTTCCTTTCAACAATTCGTCAGTTATATTACGACTTTTCTGGGCAAGTTTCCAGTACTACTGGTCTATTTGTCTGTCAACCTAAGTCAGTCGTACTGCTAGAACATACATTGTGAACGCCAAGGAGAGAACGCCATTACTCCAAGTTTTTGTATGACCCGGTGGGGATTGAACCGATTACTTAAATTGAACCAAATCGAAGTTATATTTACTTAGTTTTAAATTTTTAAATTATAGTTAGAATATTTTTTCTCTGTTTGAAATTGAAACGTACACGACTGTGTGGCACTTCCTGTATCTCTTTCCAAGATGCGAAACAATCTACAGCAGATGACTTTCAAAGCATAATGGGAGCAAACATGGACAATTGCTATATATACGGATCCCTTTAGTTCGTGATCATAAGCATTAACAATACTATATTAATCGTTACACATAAGAAAACAATAACACATTTCTCAATTGTCTGCTAATGCAAAGTCATGGAAGAATAGGACGAACATAATGACGTCAAGAACTAAGGTAGATCACGAAGTATGAAGGCTCTACGATATATGAATCATTAAATTATTGACAATATTAGAAAACATTGTAGCAAAAGAAGCAGAAACTGATCATTGTGAAGAAGTACTCTTACTGTAACCCAGCTAAAAGAGTCCGACCCGAACAGGGCTCGAACTCGGGACCTCTTGTCCGGTAGGCGAACACTCAACCACGTCGCTATAAAAGCTAGTTCCACGCCATGATATACACACTTTACCAAGAGTTGTAACCAGTTGTACTGTATAAAGGAAATGATAAAAGACACGCCATGATATACACACTTTACCAAGAGTTGTAACCAGTTGTACTGTATAAAGGAAATGGTAAAAGACACGCCATGATATACACACTTTACCAAGAGTTGTAACCAGTTGTACTGTATAAAGGAAATGATAAAAGACACGCCATGATATACACACTTTACCAAGAGTTGTAACCAGTGTTTTAAATTTTCCAGATTTAAGATGTTCATACAATATGTTTTCGGAGAAAACGACTTTAAATAATTAGCATTCAATGTTATCGATTACAATCAAGAACACATGTCCAAAATGTATAGTTAAGTTAAGTTGTATACAGAAACGATATCTCATTGATGCCCACTATTATTGTTGTATCAACATTCTAAAAGACAAATGCTTCTTCACTTACTTTATAAATAAATCGCTTCTTTAGTCGGGGGTATAATTTGCAAATACGATTTGCACGTAGTAATACAGCACTCCAAAATTACAATACAGATCGTGCTTATTAAATTTAAAAGAAGGAAGCCAACTTAAAGACTACATTAAGCCAGTTAGAGATAACAGTAATTACCCAAAACTGTCAACGTTGACCGCACTTTTTGAAGGAACTGTCTGACAGATTTGAAATTAAAAGTTTTAAAAACACGAAAACATTTTTAATTGTTATATACAGTAACAACAAAGACACACACGGCTAAGGCACTGGTTTACTTCTTCTTCAGTAGTTATATGGATGTTCATTTTATAAAGCTAAAGATTGCAGAAATAAGCTTTGGTTGCATGTTGTTGTTATTTTCTTTTTTTATTGAAAGTGATTGTCCGGTCTAGTCAGTCTCCAACAGGGCGCACTTATAGAGTAGAGTAACACAGTTTTATATTCTGTTAATTCCGCTTGTTATTTGCTTCTTTTGAAAAATTGCTTTTCGACCTACTAGCATGTGAAACGAGTAAATATAATATATCTAATTTTTTAACTTGCTTTAAAACAGAAGACGCATATCGTTTGACCTAATTGTGTTTTCCGACTTCATGAGAAGACAGATTTACAGAATCGAAGAAACAATAGCGCTACACCTCATGTCATTAACAAGAGAATATGTATCAGGATTAACAAATATCTTAAGTGAACATTTCTTTAAAACACTACTAGTGGATGAAATATATGCTTTCTGAAGCTAAATAACTTGAAAATGTGTATCAAGTAGAATTCAATCAGTCTCAGAAAGGCTGACGTCAGATACGATGTTTGTAAAATGTCTGTGTTAAAGGGTCTGAACACCATAATGGTTCAAAATTGTTATAGTTTATACTTATTCTAATTAATCCAAAATACGTCTATATATATGTAACGGAATGTTGTAGACGGTCGTACAAGTCTTGTTTTTCATTATTTCATAGGAAATAAGCAGATAAAAAAACGTCCGCTCCGTGTTTTCCCGTTTAAAAATAACGTGGAATTTCCTCTTGCTCATTTGAATTTGTGGATTCAATTCGACATTCTCTAGCACTATCGACTCATTACATTCATGTATGCGTGAGTGTAAGGAACAACAACTCTGGGAAGGAGATTATCAATTCGGTTGTAGTGATAACGTGATAAATATAAAGCGATATTTTTAGATTTACTGGGTTACTAACCCAGTAGATTTTACAATGCAAAATAACGAAAAATCTCCGCAATATTAATAGTGTGCATATATTGTATTACATCAGTCAGCAACTATCAATGCCTTACATGCAAAAACATTAAGGTAATAGCAATTTTTAACAATTTTCTTTTTTTTTCGCTTTTTTCTCATATGGGATTCAATCCCTTTAAATATTTAACTGCGACAAATATATTTGTATTGATATTATCATTTTGTTGTTTCCCTATGAGCAAAAAACTCAACTTCGAAATGTTCATACAATAGGTCTCTTTTGTCTGACGGGTTAAATAACCGCATTGCCTCACAATATAGGTTACGGATATAGTTCATCTTCGTGTAGAAACATTATGTGTTTTACATAATCACTTTAACAACTATTCGAAGTTATTTTAACACGTTTTATGCTAAGACAGAGTGGTGTGAGACTGCCACGCTAATTCAATGGAACACGCCAAGAGCTCGGCTAAATTGTTGGAATGTGATTATTTATAAAAAAAAAGAATTACGTAAATTAAGCCGTCCCGCCTTATGATCTCTGCGTAATGTATCTGCCAGATCAGCCTGCGCAGGCTTATCCGGGCCGACACATCAAACTGCAAAATTCACATAATTAAATGAAGTATGCGTATGATCGAGTTTCCTTGTAATTCAAAGGCGAACCAATGTAAATATTTAGTATAATGATACATTACAAATACTGCATACTAGCAACAATTATAGAAATATACGGGGTGAGCAAAATCGCACTTTCCTAGTAGTAAACTTATTTGCGTCAGTCGCCCGGATGAAATAAACTTACGTCAATGATATTACGTCATCACTTACGTCATGATACATATTCGCGTCACGCAAGCGCACACCACAGAGCTTAAAATAAATATCGAGAATTGGCAAACGTTTTCATCGAGCGTATATATGTAATATGCAAATTATGTACACTGGATTTTGTTTTATTAGGATTTAATGCCGTTTTGAACATTATTGCAGTTATATAATATGCCCTTGGTAAACAAACCAGTGCTAGGCTAGGAAATGTTCCTTGTTAAAGGGCGCTCAAACATGACCGTAGCGCCGCGACTGGGGATCGAACCCGGGACACTTGTTTCAAAATCACCGGCGCTAATCCCTCGGCCACGGCGGATTTCATGTACACTTGAATGTTCAACAGAATAAGTATAATTCCTCGAGATTTGTTTCGCCAATAGCAAACTGGGGCAGACGTAATCGTTTGTTTCACGGACGTTTATATCAATATAAACATTGTCTCTGATTGTACATTATTTACCAACATATTACAATCGGTACAGGCTAATGTTACGCTGATTTGGATTGGACGAGCTGTCAGCCAATCACTTTTAGTTCACGTTCTGGGTTATCTAAAGATGTCGCATGAAGTATATGCTACAAAGTTTGTCATGAAAAAATAACGTGTTTAGGACAAATCATTATAGTTGGATGAAATCTGCCCAGGACCGCTTTAAGCTCGTGAAAATAAACATCCGACGAAATGACCAAACTATTGTGTATATTATTTCAACCTCACACTACCTCTTTTCTGTATTATTTCGGACATAATTATGTTAGTTTTGATTTAATAATGAACATTGTTTATTTCTTCTGACTTGTACATAGTACATCATCATACAATCAAATACAAAATACAAAACAAACATTACATCACATGAAAACATAACACAAACGGAAAAGAAAAAGAAAACAGGGTGTTAATTACAAGTTATTGAGGACAAATATTGTTCTAAGGTGACAATTCAAATAAGGTAATGTTGGATCTTTCTTTTAAGGCATCCTTAAAACGCTTAGCTACGTTTCACAATGGTACTTTGTTTTAATATATGAGCAACACGAGGAATTTGAACATTGACGGCTTTACAAAATAATATTTAGGGATAAGTTTTCTACGTACATTGTTAAAAGATGTGCATAAACATGTAAAGTGGAATACCAACTTACCGTCATGTTGTAATATGTTTAATCAATTTAAAATTGTTATACACTTCCGGAGAAAGGAATTTGTAGGATACTACCATACCATTCCTGAATAAAAAAGTCAATGTAGTTTGAATATGAGTGGGAAAGATTCAGTGAATATGAGTATGCGCTGTTAAATACATCCGCAAAGCTTTATGAACATAACAACTTGTTTACATTATCTACCCAGTTGATATTCTGCAACACTGTTTTCGTGCACTTTTCTGAGTAAGATATTGTCAGTAGATACTAAATTACACCAACTATTTAGCTGTGTGAAGTTAGCTAAACATACGACATTCGACATTCGACATTCAAAAGTTGGAAAAAAAAACGAATGTCGTGCTGGCACGACATTCGACATTCGACATTCAAAAGTTGAAAAAAAAAAACGAATGTCGTGCTGGCACGACATTCGACATTCGACATTCAAAAAATAAAACTTCAAAAAATTGAATGTCGTGCTGGCACGACATTCGACATTCGACATTCAAAAAATAAAACTTCAAAAAATTGAATGTCGTGCTGGCACGACATTCGACATTCGACATTCGACATTCAAAAGTTGGAAAAAAAAAACGAATGTCGTGCTGGCACGACATTCGACATTCGACATTCAAAAGTTGAAAAAAAAAAACGAATGTCGTGCTGGCACGACATTCGACATTCGACATTCAAAAAATAAAACTTCAAAAAATTGAATGTCGTGCTGGCACGACATTCGACATTCGACATTCAAAAGTTGAAAAAAAAATCCGAATGTCGTGCTGGCACGACATTCGACATTCGACATTCAAAAGTTGGAAAAAAAACCGAATGTTGTGCTGGCACGACATTCGACATTCGACATTCAAAAGTTGAAAAAAAAAAACGAATGTCGTGCTGGCACGACATTCGACATTCGACATTCAAAAGTCGGAAAAAAAACGAATGTCGTGCTGGCACGACATTCGACATTCGACATTCAAAAGTTGAAAAAAGATCTCAAGGGAGTGCAACAACGGCCTTAAGGCGGATTTCACCCGAGTCTGCCGCGTGTATTACGGGGAGCACTTAGGCCTACAAGCCCTTGTCACGGGAGTCGAACAAAAAAAAATCACAATGGAGTGGAACACTTTTTTTTTTTTCTTACGGGCGTGGAACAACGGCCTTAATGCGGATTTCTACTCGAGTCTGCTGCGTGTATTACGGGGAGCACTTGGGCCTACAAGCCCTTGTCACGGCAGTCGAACAAAAAAAAAATCACAATGGAGTGGAACACTTTTTTGTTTTTGTTTCGGGCGTGGAACAACAGCCTTAAGGCGGATTTCTACCGGAGTCTGCTGCGTGTTTTACGGGGAGCACTCTGCTGCTAGTCGGGAAAATGTAAGCCGGGGCCGCATACTCTTTAAGGCAGGTCCCGCAGTCTACCCGCGCTTACGGCAAAGTACAGAGCTTTGTTTTACGCTAGCACTCCGCTGCTAGTAGGGGAAATGTGCGCCGGTGCCGCATATGATATACGGCCGGTCCCGCAGTCTAGCCGCGCTGAAGGCGAAGTGCTGAGCCTTGATTTAGGCGAGCAATCGGCTGCTAGTAGGGGAAATGTGAGCCCGGGTAGCATACGCTATAAGGCAGGCCCTGCAGTCTACATTCGACATTGGAAATTCAAAAACGAATGAATATTAAAACTTTAAAAAATCGAATGTCGTGCTGGCACGGGACAGCTACCAGGGCCGTAAGTCGAATTTCTACCCCAATTTACCGCATAATTTAAAGGGAGCACTCGGTCCTAGAGGCCATAGTCAAGGCAGTCGAAGCCCGAACATTTCACAATGGAGTGGAACACTTTTCTTTTTTTTTTCACGGGACAGCTACTAGGGCCGTAAGTCGAATTTCTACCCGAGTTTACCGCGTAATTCAAGGGAGCACTCGGTACTAGAGGCCATAGTCAAGGCAGTCGAAGCCCGAACATTTCACAATGGAGTGGAACACTTTTTTTTTTTTTTTTTCACGGGACAGCTACCAGGGCCGTAAGTCGAATTTCTACCCGAATTTACCGCATAATTTAAAGGGAGCACTCGGTCCTAGAGGCCATAGTCAAGGCAGTCGAAGCCCGAACATTTCACAATGGAGTGGAACACTTTTTTTTTTTTTTTTCACAGGACAGCTACCAGGGCCGTAAGTCGAATTTCTACCCGAATTTACCGCATAATTTAAAGGGAGCACTCGGTACTAGAGGCCTTAATGAAGGCAGTCGAAGCCCGAACATTTCACAATGGAGTGGAACACTTTTTTTTTTTTTTTTCACGGGACAGCTACTAGGGCCGTAAGTCGAATTTCTACCCGAGTTTACCGCGTAATTCAAGGGAGCACTCGGTACTAGAGGCCATAGTCAAGGCAGTCGAAGCCCGAACATTTCACAATGGAGTGGAACACTTTTTTTTTTTTTTTTCACGGGACAGCTACCAGGGCCGTAAGTCGAATTTCTACCCGAATTTACCGCATAATTTAAAGAGAGCACTCGGTCCTAGAGGCCTTAGTCAAGGCAGTCGAAGCCCGAACATTTCACAATGGAGTGGAACACTTTTTTTTTTTTTTCACGGGACAGCTACCAGGGCCATAAGTCGAATTTCTACCCGAATTTACCGCGTAATTTAAAGGGAGGACTCGGTACTAGAGGCCTTAATCAAGGAAGTCGAATTTCTACCCGAATTTGCCGCGTAATTTAAAGGGAGCACTCGGTACTAGAGGCCTTAATCAAGGAAGTCGAAGCCTGAACATTTCACAATGGAGTGGAACACTTTTCTTTTTTTTTTCACGGGACAGCTACTAGGGCCGTAAGTCGAATTTCTACCCGAGTTTACCGCGTAATTCAAGGGAGCACTCGGTACTAGAGGCCTTATAGTCATGACATTCAAAAGTTGGAAAAAAACCGAATGTCGTGCTGGCACGACATTCGACATTCGACATTCAAAAGTTGAAAAAAGATCTCACGGGAGTGGAAAAACGGCCTTAAGGCGGATTTCTACCCGAGTCTGCCGCGTGTATTACGGGGAGCACTTGAGCCTACAAGCCCTTGTCAGGGGAGTCGAACAAAAAAAAAAATCACAATGGAGTGGAACACTTTTATTTTTTTTTCTTACGGGCGTGGAACAACGGCCTAAGGCGGATTTCTATCCGAGTCTGCTGCGTGTATTACGGGGAGCACTTGGGCCTACAAACCCTTGTCTCGACAGTCAAAAAAAAAAAATCACAATGGAGTGGAACACTTTTTTTTTTTCTTATGGGCGTGGAACAACGGCCTTAAGGCGGATTTCTACTCGAGTCTGCTGCGTGTATTACGGGGAGCACTTGGGCCTACAAGCCCTTGTCACGGCAGTCGAACAAAAAAAAAATCACAATGGAGTGGAACACTTTTATTTTTTTTCTTACGGGCGTGGAACAACAGCTTTAAGGCGGATTTCTACCCGAGTCGGCTGCGTGTATTACGGGGAGCACTCTGCTGCTAGTTGGGGAAATGTAAGCCGGGGCCGCATACTCGTTAAGGCAGGTCCCGCAGTCTAACCGCGCTTACGGCGAAGTGCTGAGCTTTGTTTTACGCTAGCACTCCGCTGCTAGTAGGGAAAATGTGCGCTGGTGCCGCATATGATATACGGCCGGTCCCGCAGTCTACCCGCGATTACGGCGAAGTGCTGAGCCATGATTTATGCGAGCACTCGGCTGCTAGTAGGGGAAATGTGAGCCGGGGCCGAATACGCTATAAGGCAGGTCCCGCAGTCAACGCGCGCTTACGGCGAAGTGCTGAACCTTCTTTTACGCTAGCACTCCGCTGCTAGTAGGGGAAATGTGCGCCTGGGCCGCATATGCTATACGGCAAATCAGGCCCCAACGCACATTTTCCCAGCAAAATGCGGAGTGCTGCCTTGAAACTAGGAGAGCACTTCGCCGTCAGCGCCGGTTCTAACGGCGGGACTGCCTTGTAGCAAATCAGGGCCCAGCGCACATTTCCCCAGTCATATGCGGAGTGCTGCCTTGAAACAAGGGGAGCACTTCGCCGTCAGCGCGGATTCTAACGGCGGGACTGCCTTGTAGCAAATTCGGCCCCGGCGCACATTTCCCGAGGCATACGCAGAGTGCTGTCTGGAAACAAGGCGATGATTTCGCCGTCAGCGTGGGTAAACAGCAGGACTTCCTTATAGCAAATTCGGCCTCAGCGCACATTTCCTCGGCCATACGCCTCTAAAACAAGGCGAGGACTTCGCCTTCAGCGCTGGATTCATCGGCAGGACTGCCTTATTGCAAATTCGGCCCCAGCGCACATTTCCCCAGCCATATGCAGAGTGCTGCTTTGAGACAAGAAGAGCACTTTACTGTCAGCGCAAGTTCTAACGGCGGGAATGCCTTGTAGCAAATAAGGCCGTTGTTCCACGCCCGTAAGAAAAAAAATAAAAGTGTTCCACTCCATTGTGTTTTTGTTTTTTTCGACTCCCGTGACAAGGGCTTGTGCTCCCCGTAATACACGCAGAAGACTCGAGTACAAATCCGCCGTAAGGCTGTTGTTCAACGCCCGTAAGACAAAATATAAAAGTGTTCCACTCCATTGTGATTTTTTTTTTGTTAGACAAGGGCTTGTAGGCCCAAGTGCTCCCCGTAATACACGCGGCAGACTCGGGTAGAAATCCGCCTTAAGGTCGTTGTTCCACTCCCGTAAGATTTTTTTTCCAACTTTTGAATGTCGAATGTCGTATGTCGTGCCAGCACGACATTCGATTTATCGATTTTTTTTTTTTTTTTTTTCAACTTTTGAATGTCGAATGTCGAGCCAGCACGACATTCGACATTCAAAAATTGAAAAAAAAAAACCTTCAAAAAATCGAATGTCGGTTTTGTTTTCAACTTTTGAATGTCGAATGTCAAAACTTTAACAAATACGAATGTCGTGCTGGCACGACATACGACATTCGACATTCAAAAGTTTGAAAAAAAAAACGAATGTCGTGCTGGCACGACATTCGACATTCGACATTCAAAAGTTGAAAACAAAACCGAATGTCGTGCTGGCACGACATTCGACATTCGACATTCAAAAAATAAAACTTCAAAAAATTGAATGTCGTGCTGGCACGACATTCGACATTCGACATTCAAAAGTTGGAAATAAAAACGAATGTCGTGCTGGCACGACATTCGACATTCGACATTCAAAAGTTGAAAAAAAAAAACGAATGTCGTGCTGGCACGACATTCGACATTCGACATTCAAAAAATAAAATTTCAACAAATCGAATGTCGTGCTGGCACGACATTCGACATTCGACATTCAAAAGATGAAAAAAGATCTCACGGGAGTGGAACAACGGCCTTAAGGCGGATTTCTACCCGAGTCTGCCGCGTGTATTTCGGGGAGCACTTGGGCCTACAAGCCCTTGTCACGGGAATCGAACAAAAACAAAATCACAATGGAGTGGAACACTTTTATTTTTTTTCTTACGAGCGTGGAACAACGGCCTAAGTCGGATTTCTACCCGAGTCTGCTGCGTGTATTACGGGGAGCACTTAGGCCTACAAGCCCTTGTCACGAGAGTCGAACAAAAAAAAAATCACAATGGAGTGGAACACTTTTATTTTATTTCTTACGGGCGTGGAACAACAGCCTTAACGCGTATTTCTACCCGAGTCTGCTGCGTGTATTACGGGGAGCTCTCTGCTGCTAGTCGGGGAAATGTAAGCCGGGGCCGCATACTCTTTAAGGCAGGTCCCGCAGTCTACCCGCGCTTACGGCGAAGTGCTGAGCTTTGTTTTACGCTAGCACTCCGCTGCTAGTAGGAAATGAGCGCTGGTGCCGCATATGATATACGGCCGGTCCCGCAGTCTACCCGCGTTTACGGGGAAGTGATGAGCCTTGATTTATGCGAGCACTCGGCTGCTAGTAGGGGAAATGTGAGCCGGGGCCGAATACGCTATAAGGCAGGTCCCGCAGTCTACGCGCGCTTACGGCGAAGTGCTGAACCTTCTTTTACGCGCCTGGGCCGCATATGCTATACGGCAAATCAGGACCCAGCGCACATTTTCCCAGCAATATGCGGAGTGCTGCCTTGAAACTAGGAGAGCACTTCGCCGGCAGCGCCGGTTCTAACGGCGGGACTGCCTTGTAGCAAATCAGGGCCCAGCGCATATTTCCCCAGTCATATGCGGAGTGCTGCCTTGAAACAAGGGGAGCACTTCGCCGTCAGCGCGGATTCTAACGGCGGGACTGCCTTGTAGCAAATTCGGCCCCGGCGCACATTTCCCGAGCCATACACAGAGTGCTGTCTGGAAACAAGGCGAGGATTTCGCCGTCAGCGTGGGTAAATAGCAGGACTTCCTTATAGCAAATTCGGCCTCAGCCTATTTCCTTGGCCATACGCCTCGAAACAAGCCGAGGACTTCGCCTTCTGCGCTGGATTCATCGGCTGGACTGCCTTATTGCAAATTCGGCCCCAGCGCACATTTCCCCAGCCATACGCAGAGTGCTGCTTTGAGACAAGAAGAGCACTTCACTGTCAGCGCAAGTTCTAACGGCGGGACTGCCTTGTAGCAAATAAGGCCGTTGTTCCACTCCCGTAAGACAAAAAATAAAAGTGTTCCACTCCATTGTGTTTTTGTTTTTTTCGACTCCCGTGACAAGGGCTTGTGCTCCCCGTAATACACGCAGAAGACTCGAGTAGAAATCCGCCGTAAGGCTGTTGTTCAACGCCCGTAAGACAAAATATAAAAGTGTTCCACTCCATTGTGATTTTTTTTTTGTTAGACAAGGGCTTGTAGGCCCAAGTGCTCCCCGTAATACACGCGGCACACTCGGGTAGAAATCCGCCTTAAGGTCGTTGTTCCACTCCCGTAAGATTTTTTTTCAACTTTTGAATGTCGAATGTCGAATGTCGTGCCAGCACGACATTCGTTTTTATTTCCAACTTTTGAATGTCGAATGTCGAATGTCGTGCCAGCACGACATTCAATTTTTTGAAGTTTTATTTTTTGAATGTCGAATGTCGAATGTCGTGCCAGCACGACATTCGGTTTTGTTTTCAACTTTTGAATGTCGAATGTCGAATGTCGTGCCAGCACGACATTCGTTTTTTTTTTCAAACTTTTGAATGTCGTATGTCGTGCCAGCACGACATTCGTATTTGTTAAAGTTTTATTTTTTGAATGTCGAATGTCGAATGTCGTGCCAGCACGACATTCGACATTCGACATTCAAAAGTTGAAAACAAAACCGACATTCGATTTTTTGAAGGTTTTTTTTTTTCAATTTTTGAATGTCGAATGTCGTGCTGGCTCGACATTCGACATTCAAAAGTTGAAAAAAAAAAAAAAAAAATTTCGATAAATCGAATGTCGTGCTGGCACGACATACGACATTCGACATTCAAAAGTTGGAAAAAAAATCTTACGGGAGTGGAACAACGACCTTAAGGCGGATTTCTACCCGAGTCTGCCGCGTGTATTACGGGGAGCACTTGGGCCTACAAGCCCTTGTCTAACAAAAAAAAAATCACAATGGAGTGGAACACTTTTATATTTTGTCTTACGGGCGTTGAACAACAGCCTTACGGCGGATTTCTACTCGAGTCTTCTGCGTGTATTACGGGGAGCACAAGCCCTTGTCACGGGAGTCGAAAAAAACAAAAACACAATGGAGTGGAACACTTTTATTTTTTTTCTTACGGGCGTGGAACAACGGCCTTATTTGCTACAAGGCATTCCCGCCGTTAGAACTTGCGCTGACAGTAAAGTGCTCTTCTTGTCTCAAAGCAGCACTCTGCATATGGCTGGGGAAATGTGCGCTGGGGCCGAATTTGCAATAAGGCAGTCCTGCCGATGAATCCAGCGCTGAAGGCGAAGTCCTCGCCTTGTTTTAGAGGCGTATGGCCGAGGAAATGTGCGCTGAGGCCGAATTTGCTATAAGGAAGTCCTGCTGTTTACCCACGCTGACGGCGAAATCATCGCCTTGTTTCCAGACAGCACTCTGCGTATGCCTCGGGAAATGTGCGCCGGGGCCGAATTTGCTACAAGGCAGTCCCGCCGTTAGAATCCGCGCTGACGGCGAAGTGCTCCCCTTGTTTCAAGGCAGCACTCCGCATATGACTGGGGAAATGTGCGCTGGGCCCTGATTTGCTACAAGGCAGTCCCGCCGTTAGAACCGGCGCTGACGGCGAAGTGCTCTCCTAGTTTCAAGGCAGCACTCCGCATTTTGCTGGGAAAATGTGCGTTGGGGCCTGATTTGCCGTATAGCATATGCGGCCCAGGCGCACAT
This sequence comes from Serripes groenlandicus, assembly GCA_031761405.1. Classification (NCBI taxonomy): domain Eukaryota; kingdom Metazoa; phylum Mollusca; class Bivalvia; order Cardiida; family Cardiidae; genus Serripes; species Serripes groenlandicus. The sequence goes on from JASEVX010000018.1 coordinate 4,560,434, forward strand.
TTCCCCTACTAGCAGCGGAGTGCTAGCGTAAAAGAAGGTTCAGCACTTCGCCGTAAGCGCGCGTTGACTGCGGGACCTGCCTTATAGCGTATTCGGCCCCGGCTCACATTTCCCCTACTAGCAGCCGAGTGCTCGCATAAATCATGGCTCAGCACTTCGCCGTAATCGCGGGTAGACTGCGGGACCGGCCGTATATCATATGCGGCACCAGCGCACATTTTCCCTACTAGCAGCGGAGTGCTAGCGTAAAACAAAGCTCAGCACTTCGCCGTAAGCGCGGTTAGACTGCGGGACCTGCCTTAACGAGTATGCGGCCCCGGCTTACATTTCCCCAACTAGCAGCAGAGTGCTCCCCGTAATACACGCAGCCGACTCGGGTAGAAATCCGCCTTAAAGCTGTTGTTCCACGCCCGTAAGAAAAAAAATAAAAGTGTTCCACTCCATTGTGATTTTTTTTTTGTTCGACTGCCGTGACAAGGGCTTGTAGGCCCAAGTGCTCCTCGTAATACACGCAGCAGACTCGAGTAGAAATCCGCCTTAAGGCCGTTGTTCCACGCCCATAAGAAAAAAAAAAAGTGTTCCACTCCATTGTGATTTTTTTTTTCGACTGTCGAGACAAGGGTTTGTAGGCCCAAGTGCTCCCCGTAATACACGCAGCAGACTCGGATAGAAATCAGCACTTAACGAGTATGCGGCCCCGGCTTACATTTCCCCAACTAGCAGCAGAGTGCTCCCCGTAATACACGCAGCCGACTCGGGTAGAAATCCGCCTTAAAGCCGTTGTTCCACGCCCGTAAGAAAAAAAAATAAAAGTGTTCCACTCCATTGTGATTTTTTTTTTTGTTCGACTCCCCTGACAAGGGCTTGTAGGCTCAAGTGCTCCCCGTAATACACGCGGCAGACTCGGGTAGAAATCCGCCTTAAGGCCGTTTTTCCACTCCCGTGAGATCTTTTTTCAACTTTTGAATGTCGAATGTCGAATGTCGTGCCAGCACGACATTCGGTTTTTTTCCAACTTTTGAATGTCATGACTATAAGGCCTCTAGTACCGAGTGCTCCCTTGAATTACGCGGTAAACTCGGGTAGAAATTCGACTTACGGCCCTAGTAGCTGTCCCGTGAAAAAAAAAAGAAAAGTGTTCCACTCCATTGTGAAATGTTCAGGCTTCGACTTCCTTGATTAAGGCCTCTAGTACCGAGTGCTCCCTTTAAATTACGCGGCAAATTCGGGTAGAAATTCGACTTCCTTGATTAAGGCCTCTAGTACCGAGTCCTCCCTTTAAATTACGCGGTAAATTCGGGTAGAAATTCGACTTATGGCCCTGGTAGCTGTCCCGTGAAAAAAAAAAAAAAAGTGTTCCACTCCATTGTGAAATGTTCGGGCTTCGACTGCCTTGACTAAGGCCTCTAGGACCGAGTGCTCTCTTTAAATTATGCGGTAAATTCGGGTAGAAATTCGACTTATGGCCCTGGTAGCTGTCCCGTGAAAAAAAAAAAAAAAGTGTTCCACTCCATTGTGAAATGTTCGGGCTTCGACTGCCTTGACTAAGGCCTCTAGGACCGAGTGCTCTCTTTAAATTATGCGGTAAATTCGGGTAGAAATTCGACTTACGGCCCTGGTAGCTGTCCCGTGAAAAAAAAAAAAAAAAGTGTTCCACTCCATTGTGAAATGTTCGGGCTTCGACTGCCTTGACTATGGCCTCTAGTACCGAGTGCTCCCTTGAATTACGCGGTAAACTCGGGTAGAAATTCGACTTACGGCCCTAGTAGCTGTCCCGTGAAAAAAAAAAAAAAAAGTGTTCCACTCCATTGTGAAATGTTCGAGCTTCGACTGCCTTCATTAAGGCCTCTAGTACCGAGTGCTCCCTTTAAATTATGCGGTAAATTCGGGTAGAAATTCGACTTACGGCCCTGGTAGCTGTCCCGTGAAAAAAAAAAAAAAAGTGTTCCACTCCATTGTGAAATGTTCGGGCTTCGACTGCCTTGACTATGGCCTCTAGGACCGAGTGCTCCCTTTAAATTATGCGGTAAATTCGGGTAGAAATTCGACTTACGGCCCTGGTAGCTGTCCCGTGAAAAAAAAAAAAAAAAAGTGTTCCACTCCATTGTGAAATGTTCGGGCTTCGACTGCCTTGACTATGGCCTCTAGGACCGAGTGCTCCCTTTAAATTCTGCGGTAAATTAGGGTAGAAATTCGACTTACGGCCCTGGTAGCTGTCCCGTGCCAGCACGACATTCGATTTTTTAAAGTTTTAATATCTGAATGTCGTATGTCGAATGTCGTGCCAGCACGACATTCGTTTTTGAATTTCCAATGTCGAATGTAGACTGCAGGGCCTGCCTTATAGCGTATGCGACCCGGGCTCACATTTCCCCTACTAGCAGCCGATTGCTCGCCTAAATCAATGGCTCAGCACTTCGCCTTAAGCGCGGCTAGACTGCGGGACCGGCCGTATATCATATGCGGCACCGGCGCACATTTCCCCTACTAGCAGCGGAGTGCTAGCGTAAAACAAAGCTCTGTACTTTGCCATAAGCGCGGGTAGACTGCGGGACCTGCCTTAAAGAGTATGCGGCCCCGGCTTACATTTCCCCGACTAGCAGCAGAGTGCTCCCCGTAAAACACGCAGCAGACTCCGGTAGAAATCCGCCTTAAGGCTGTTGTTCCACGCCCGAAACAAAAACAAAAAAGTGTTCCACTCCATTGTGATTTGTTTTTGTTCGACTGCCGTGACAAGGGCTTGTAGGCCCAAGTGCTCCCCGTAATACACGCAGCAGACTCGAGTAGGAATCCGCCTTAAGGCCGTTGTTCCACGCCCGTAAGAAAAAAAATAAAAGTGTTCCACTCCATTGTGATCTTTTTTTTTTGTTCGACTGCCGTGACAAGGGTTTGTAGGCCTAAGTGCTCCCCGTAATACACGCGGCAGACTCGGGTGAAATCCGCCTTAAGGCCGTTGTTGCACTCCCTTGAGATCTTTTTTCAACTTTTGAATGTCGAATGTCGAATGTCGTGCCAGCACGACATTCGTTTTTTTTTTTTCAACTTTTGAATGTCGAATGTCGAATGTCGTGCCAGCACGACATTCGTTTTTTTTTTCCAACTTTTGAATGTCGAATGTCGAATGTCGTGCCAGCACGACATTCAATTTTTTGAAGTTTTATTTTTTGAATGTCGAATGTCGAATGTTGTGCCAGCACGACATTCAATTTTTTGAAGTTTTATTTTTTGAATGTCGAATGTCGAATGTCGTGCCAGCACGACATTCGTTTTTTTTTTCCAACTTTTGTATGTCGAATGTAGACTGCAGGGCCTGCCTTATAGCGTATGCGACCCGGCTCACATTTCCCCTACTAGCAGCCGATTGCTCGCCTAAATCAAGGCTCAGCACTTCGCCTTAAGCGCGGCTAGACTGCGGGACCGGCCGTATATCATATGCGTCACCGGCGCATATTTCCCCTACTAGCAGCTACAAGCAGCGGAGTGCTAGCGTAAAACAAAGCTCTGCACTTCGCCGTAAGCGCGGGTAGACTGCGGGACCTGTAATAAAAATAAAAGTGTTCCACTCCATTGTGATTTTTTTTCTTAGACTACCGTGACAAGGGCTTGTAGGCCCAAATGCTCCCCGTAATACACGCAGCAGACTCGAGTAGAAATCCGCCTTAATGCCGTTGTTCCACGCTCGTAAGAAAAAAATAAAAGTGTTCCACTCCATTGTGATTTTTTTTTCGACTCCCGTGACAAGGGCTATCGGCCCAAGAGCTCCCCGTAATACACGCGGCAGACTCGGGTAGAAATCTGCCTTAAGGCCGTTGTTCCACTCCGTTGAGATTTTTTTTTAATTTTTGAATGTCGAATGTCGTATGTCGTGCCAGCACGACATTCGTTTTTTCAACTTTTGAATGTCGATTTTTTTTTTTCAACTTTTGAATGTCGAATGTCGAATGTCGTGCCAGCACGACATTCGTTTTTTTTTTTCAACTTTTGAATGTCGAATGTCGAATGTCGTGCCAGCACGACATTCGTTTTTTTTTTCAACTTTTGAATGTCGAATGTCGAATGTCGTGCCAGCACGACATTCGGTTTTTTTTTTCAACTTTTGAATGTCGAATGTCGAATGTCGTATGTTTAGCTAACTTCACACAGCTCAACTATTTTGATATAACGCATTATATAGAATGGATATCGACCAAGTTTACCATATATTCCTTAGTGCTTGTATTAGGTTTAACATTTAAGATTCGTTTGCAAAACTCGAGGTGTATTCTTCTATTGTTTTATAATATATCTATAGGTGCTACCTATTTACGAAAAAAAACCAAGATAATTATAAACAAAAATTAAAAAGCATACTTTGGCCATAAAAAAAGGATTTATAAGTAATTGACTAGACAATAATAATGTTAATGTAATATCAAAACATATTTGGAATTCGTATTACTGTTGTCTATTATTTGAACAGAAAATAATAAAGTAAAGACTTTCAGAAAATCAAGGAATACATTTATAATGAACGAGGTTAAAACATTAAGGGCCAAGATGATCCTTAATCGATCACCTGCATTATGGTAAAGAAGTAAATAGATCAGCCCTTTTCTGATGCCACCTGGCGACTGCCTTTTTCAACCAGTCAATATGACTGCAACAAATTATGTAAGGGGTCACATTTCTGCTAAACCCTTTCCCTATTAGAGACGGTTTCTGAGGCCTATGCAACAGACGATATAGGAAAAATGGCGGCCCCCATGGATTTTTCCAGTTTCATTTCAGAAAGCTTCATGGGTTATTGAAAAAAAAAAAAAAATCTCACACCTGTTACCTATAAGCGAAAAACCCCATTTATGTTTGTTTTTCGTATTAACAGTTACCCCTCACTGGAGTATGATAAGCATGTACGAATCCCTTTATATGCGATATCACCATATAAGGGGATGTTGGAATGTAATAATCTAATATCAATCGGGATTTTATCCCAGTATCAAAAGTTCACAGGCAAATAAACTATAATTATGTCAAATTGTCTTTGAGTTATAGATAATTCACCATAAACAAAGGGTTTGTTAAACAGTAATAACTATGTCACAATATGAAATAAATAGTCTAATGCTACAGTCAAACAACTGATCTACAAACACCGTTATTTCCTTCAAATAATTGATTAATGTCCTGCTTCTTTGTTTAATGTCTACTGATGTCTGTTAAAACACATTAAAACTTCACCACATGTTATCGACCAATAAATATTTCAGGTGGATTAACCGATATATTTCCGAGAAAGGGAATAGGTCAATCGCCTTCTTTAAAGATGGTATGGGCAATAGAACAACCAATCTTCAGAAATGTGCGACTTTGAAAGACCCATATATCGTAGTGCTATTAGGCAGTTTTAACCTTTCTCCATTTTCAGACTGTTTCAAGCCTGTGCCTACATGTATATATAACCACTAAACAGTCTTTGTCTAATAAACATGATGTGGTAATTTGATAGGATATATCAGTCGGAAAATTAATTCTATGTTGCATCACGCAATAGAAATCACTCTATTTTGGAAAATAGTAGACGAATAAGTTTTGTAGATATTTGTTAAGAGAATAAATCTCGTGCGAATTTGTAATACATTTGAAATAATCTAAATACTATTATAATATTCTAGCCGAATTATCATTTTTATTCGCATTGTGTCGTCACTTAGGTTATATCAGTCCCTTAAATATACGGTATTACCGAATACCACTTCAAACTAGCTGGTAATAGCAATGCGATGTCTTTAACCATCTATTTCGAGGTCGAAAACGTGTTATTTTAAAGATATGATTCTATGCAAGTGTTTACAGAATACATAAACAATGTGAACAACTTACTGTACATACTATGTGTCCTGCTTTCAATATATGAGCCGTCCTGCGAGAAAACAAACATTGTGGACTCTGCATAAATGATCGACCCGGATCAGCCTAAGCATGCCGCACAGTCTAACCCAGACATACAATTATCGCCTCCTGTGAATTTTCTTCTATTTCAGGAATCATTACTATATACGGAAAGTGTCGGTCCGGATTAGCCTTCGCGGACTGCGTAGGCTTGTCTGGGTCGATACATTTAGCAGAGACTAATTGTCGGTTTGCTCGTGAAACGGCTCATATATAGAAGTCCCTCACCGTAACAATGCTACACGACTTTATACACACTTTTCTACCAGCGTCGACACAACTCAGGCTTTAAACATTTGGAGACCAATAACAATATATATTTAAGACGCGTCCGCTTATTGGGTTAGTAACTATTATTGTGTTTGGTCTCCTTTAACGTCGTATTGAAGTAGTCGGGAAACACATAAGGTTACAGATATACAGATTGTGTAGATTCTGGTGTGACGGTGAGTATGTACTGAAGTAGTCGGGAAACACATAAGGTTACAGATATACAGATTGTGTAGATTCTGGTTTGACGGTGAGTATGTACTGAAGTAGTCGAGATACACATACGGTTTACAGATATACAGATTGTGTAGATTCTGGTGTGACGGTGAGTATGTACTGAAGTAATCGAGATACACATACGGTTTACAGATATACAGATTGTGTAGATTCTGGTGTGACGGTGAGTATGTACTGAAGTAGTCGAGATACACATAAGGTTACAGATATACAGATTGTGTAGATTCTGGTGTGACGGTGAGTATGTACTGAAGTAGTCGAGACACACATACGGTTTACAGATATACCGATTGTGTAGATTCTGGTGTGACGGTGAGAATGTACTGAAGTAATCGAGATACACATAAGGTTTACAGATATACCGATTGTGTAGACTGATGTGACGGTGAGTATGTACTGAAGTAGTCGAGATACACATAAGGTTTACAGATATACAGATTGTGTAGATTCTGGTGTGACGGTGAGAATGTACTGAAGTAGTCGGGAAACACATAAGGTTACAGATATACAGATTGTGTAGATTCTGGTGTGACGGTGAGTATGTACTGAAGTAATCGAGATACACATAAGGTTTACAGATATACAGATTGTGTAGATTCTGGTGTGACGGTGAGAATGTACTGAAGTAATCGAGATACGCATACGGTTACAGATATACCGATTGTGTAGATTCTGGTGTGACGGTGAGTATGTACTGAAGTAATCGAGATACACATAAGGTTTACAGATATACAGATTGTGTAGATTCTGGTGTGACGGTGAGTATGTACTGAAGTAGTCGAGATACACATACGGTTACAGATATACCGATTGTGTAGATTCTGGTGTGACGGTGAGAATGTACAGACACACCCGAGTCTTCCCATTTCGCAGAGTTAATACGATTGCACATCGTCATATCATTTGCTGACATTGTTGACAATTTGACTCTACAGATACACCTAAGCTTGTCTAAGATTTCGACATGTTAATTCAGCCCTTTAATATATCACAACCATACATCTCCCGTACGCTTTTAGTCGCTTTCGTGATTATTTTGTTCTCTTTCCGTTAATGACTTTTCACATATTGCTACACTAATTAAGAAGGGTTACAAGGCAAGCAGATTAGTTATGTACTGGGTGTTGCGTGGCACAGACAGATGGTCCATTTCGCTCAACTCCTATCCGTCGATGAGTTTAGTGCTCTACAAAAAACAACCTATAGACTTATGTTGCGACCAGTGTCGGTCCAGCTCACCAAATTATCAACAAAGTATCATCTATATCTACACACTTCAACAGCAAGTAAAAACCGCATTCAAGAAATATCTTATATACAGTATACATTCAGATTACTTAACCCTTTCGCTGCCATTGAAAATTAAATACTTTTTGCTAACAGTACAAATTCAGGTAGGCCAGCTCGTAATGCGCTGTCTCTCCTGAAGTCTACATGTATCATTTCCGGAGAAGATTGACAAGATCCTCACCATTGTGGAAACAATTGTGGTATCATTTGCATCACTGTGAATCGTTTACCTTATCTTGTGTGGATTTTAAAAAACAAACACAAGAATTGATATTTGAGTTAACATATATGTACAGGATGATGATATTCACCTTTTGCATAAAGGTCAGAATCAGGTCAATAATGTCGAAACAAAAAATAATAATTCGATAAAAAATATTTGCTTATCATGATAATACACCAATTTACATAAATGTCAGGATCTGATAAATATTGTCAAATACAACACAGATTTAATAAAGATTCTATGAAAATTCCTGCATATCATGATAATACATATATTTACATAAAGGTCAGGATCCGATAACTATTGTCAAATACAACACAGATTTCATAATAATTCGATGATAACTCCTGCATATCATGATAATACACACATTTACATAAAGGTCAGGATCTGATGAATATTATAGGCTATTGACCCTGTACTGTGAAATCATCGTTGGACCGAGTTCTTGCGCTGACGTTGCCGAGCTTGCGAGGCTACGTTCGCCGAAGAACGAGGTCCAACGATGATTTCACAGTACAGGGTCAATAACCTTTTTATTGCATACTTTCATATTGTAAATTATTTGCTTTACGTTGTGGATTTTTGTGTTATTATCTAGAATTGATAAATCTGCTTCCGAATTAGAAACAAACTGTTTGTTTATATAAGTAGTAATTTCTGTACAAATGCCGTTTGAATTATAACGATGACGTTATTGTTTTAATTGACGTCATGCACGTGCATGCTCAACATTGTAGACGCGCGTGCCATGTAACAGTATACTGATATCCGGGCAAAAACGTACTTTTACATGAGATAGTAAGAAAGTGTCCATGCTCAGTATATTAGAATCTAACATTACAAAGTCACGTGAGGTATAATAATGATATTTAGGTCAGCTTTGTTTTTTTACATAAATAAAGTAGTCCCTAGCATGTTAATTATGCAGAATTTTCGCACGTCCTTATCTACGGTCATGATCACTCCTTGACAGCGGTATTGATCGAAAAATCATGACCACTTTCTTCAATGCAAAGTGAACGGAACAATATGAAAGTATGCAATAATGTCAAATACAACACAGATTCAATAATAATTCGATGAAAATACATGCTTATCATGAAAATACACAAATGTACATAAAGTTCAGGATCTGATGAATATTGTCAAATACAACAAAGATTTAATAATAATTCGATGAAAATACTTGCTTATCATGAAAATACACAAATTCACATGAAGGTCAGGATCTGATGAATATTGTCAAATACAACAAAGATTTAAGATAATAATTCGATGATAACTCCTGCACATATCATGATAATACACACATTTACATAAAGGTCCGAATCTCTATTTTGCAGTAATTTATACCAGCATCGATTTTGTACAGAATTGAACGGAATATAATACAAACTTTGTTAAACTCTCACCCAAAAAAGTTGGCTTTTCGTTTGACGTGATACGTTTTACTATACCAAGGTTCTTTTATGAACAGTGGGGGAGGCGTGTTCATGTATTAAACCAGCGCTGTTTTTGAAATATTACCCTCCTTGTAATAAAGAGCTCACATTTATCATATTTTTCAAATAAATGACTACTTTTTTTTCTCCCTAATGAGACATTTAAGAACGCTAAAGAGCGGATAACACGGCAGGCCCATATTGATAGGATATCAGGTTATTATATAAGGGTATAATTTCACTGTCTCGGGACGTGGAAAACCTTAAAAAAAACGAAATAAGATATCTCACAGGGAAAGGTACCTTCTATAATTTAGGTAAGAGATCAGCATGTACATGTACCTCCGAACTGTCTTGTCACGGTCTTCACGGTTTGACATGAATGGCACGTATCCATAGTGTATACGGTTTCTAGGAGTATAATTGCACTGTCTCAAAACGCGTAAAACAGTAATATACTATGAAATAAGCCATCGCACATGGAAACTTACCTTCTAAAATGATTGCCAAAGAAGACCTATATCAGCGTATACCTCCGCCCAATCTTGTAAGAACTTTCAATGTTCGCCATTTAATCATATACATGTACAATTATGTTATATATATAGTATATGTACGCATTGGGCAGTCCACCGTTGTTTCCTCATTGTACTGTTGCTGTTTCAACTCAAGCCTATTGCAGTACACTCCATAGCTAACTAGTGCATGCACCGATTTTATCGCTACCTACAAAAACTAAACAACTAAACTCCTCTGTAAAGAAATGAATGTCAAATAAGTCTTAATTGCTACCAAGCAGAACGGATACAGTCTTTCGGTTTGTCTGCAGGTTTGATATGTTCTACCAAGCTAATGAGATATAAAGGTAACTTCAGTTTTAAGACATCATTTACATGTATTATAACGTAATTACATTACTAGTTTTATTCCCAAAGAAATAAAAGAATAATCATGTTTACGCCTTTTTTCAATTTGTCTAACTGTACCAACATGTTCCCAACATGCAAACAATCCGCCGTAAATCCACTGGAATCAATATAGAATGAGAAATGTATGTATTAATAAAGAAGAGTTGTATATCAATATAGTTTTATAAAAGTGTCAACAATAGAAAATGCTGACAATGAGTAAGTTCTCCGTTTGTCATAATATTTTCATAATACATTTGCAGCCGATGCAATGAACGTTGTCTTCATATGGAACCGGATTGATTGTAAGAATACTTAGACACTCATATCACGATACATAAGGTTTTTGTGTTCGAGACTCCTACGGGACACAGAGAAATGTTTAATGAAATACGTACTATTTTAAAAGAAGCACCCGCTTTCTTTTTACTACCAAGTTCAAGCTGGAAGCAGATACCCGCTAGTTCAGTCGGTAGCAATTTGGACTCTCAATATATGGGTTGTGAGTTCAAACCACAGCTCCGCTAAGATTCTAGCCGACAGTTGACAAAAGCTAATTCGACAATGGTCTAGCAGTCTATGTGAAAGTCAATCCGTTTGTCTGGAAACTGGTGTAAGACATCCTGGAAATGGATTGTTAGATGAACATGTCTCCGTGGCATAGGTAAAAACGGTGGTGTTAAATCCCAATCGATCAAACTAATAAGGCGATGTCACTAAGTCTTTATAGCCGTATAAAACATGTTTCAGTTGTTACCCGCGGTTGTTTCATGGAAATTATTACAACATATGGGGCGAAGCAAACGATTCATTGTCGTACTAGAATTACAATAAAAATTAATGGAACAAAAATAACTTCATCGTGTAAGCTATGTTGCATCGTGATTAGAAAGCGTCTGTATGGGTTAAATGCTATGTCTTGTTTCCTTGTTCCTGCTTCCTGGTGACCAGTGGTCCAATGTCGAATGTCTAATGATGTATGTTAATGATTACTACTGTAACACATTATTGTGCATTTCAGAGAATCACATTGAAATATCTCGACATGTAATCTTAAAAATCGATTTAATTTGGCATCACTTACGCAATAGAAATCATCCCAACAATGTATAATTGAAAATGAAAAAATGTATTTCTATACGGTGTCAACAGACGAATTCATCGTAAGTGGATGCGTTACGTGTTTAACTCCGTTCGTCTGCCACGCCGAAGACCAAGGTTGCAATCACGGCTATATGGGATTTTTTTTTAAGAAATAGTTTCATTTTTATCAAGTGAATTCATAATATAAGCGGTTCAAACCTCTGTTGACATATACATGTTATCTGCTTATTCAAACATATTGAGAACACTCACAAATTAAAGCACTGCATCTATTTTCTCACCTATTTTTAGCTAACCTGGGCCAGAGAAGATTTTCTTAATGTTCACGATACACATATAGGTAAAACAAGATACGCACATCGGTGGCCATGTTTTTTAACGGATCAGAATGATTTGAACAATCCGGAAAAAGGGTCACCCAAGAACTGTCTGTGCCAAATAATTTTCAAATCGGGACAGTACTTTGGACAAGAATATTTTGAAAGTTTTCAACATATAAGGAAAACAAGCTCCGCCTCCTGGTAACCATGTTTTTCAACGGATCAGAATAAGTTGAACAATTTTGAAAGAGGGTGACCAATAGAACATTTATGCCAATTTTTTCTTAAATCAGGCAAGTGCTTTTGGACAAGAAGATTTTCTAATTGTCACTATATACATAACAACTCAGTCTGTAACAACATGAAGACCAATAACAGTATATATTTCAAGGTGCTGAAATCCAGATGGTGATCAACATATTGCTAATAGTGACACTAAAATAAGTAATGAGTATTTCAAAACTATTTCGGCAGTAAATGTTGAAAACAAATTGAAAGTCATGCAAATGTAAAAAGTTGGCTTACTGAGTATATCTACCCAATAAAAATTAAGCATACACAATCAATATTTAGATGTTTATGGTAGTGGAAAGTGAAATTATTACTCTTATCTTATTCCAGAATTATGATTATAATTAAAACTTTGAATATAATATCTGTTTTTTGGATTTCAGCACTTTTAAGACGCGTTCGCTTATGTTGGTCTTCTTAACTATTGTGTTTCGCATACTTTAAAGTATAATTTTATAGTACATCTGTTTTTGTCAGAAGATGCATAAGGTTTACAGATCGTGAAGACTGATATGATTGTGAGGATGTACAAACGCACCTGAGTCTTCACTTTTCGCAGATATAATACGATCTCACATCGTCATATTATTTGCTGACATTGTTGACAATATCACTCCACTAATAAACCCAAAGCTTGTCTTAGATTACAACATGTTGATTCAGCAATATAAGGTAGCTCATCAATACATCTCCCGTACAATTTTAATCGCTTACGTAATTACTTTGTTCTCTTTCCGTTAATGACTGTTCACATATTACTAGACTAATTAAGAGGAGTTACAAGGCAAGCAGATTTGGTCTGTACTGGGTGTCGCGTGGCACAGACAGATGGTGCATTTCGCTCAACTCCTATCCGTCGATGCGTTAAGTGCTCTACGAAAACCAACCTATAGACTTATGTTGCGACTAGTGTCGGGCCAGATCACCAAGTTATCAACAAAGTATCATCTATATCTACACACTTCAACAGCAAGTAAAAAACGCATTCAAGTAATATCTTATATATAGTATACATTTAGATTACTTAACCCTTTCGCTACCAAATACAATTAAATACTGTTTGCTAACAATACAAATGCAGGTGGGTCAGATCGTAATGAGCTGTCTCTCCTGAAATCTGCATTGTTTCGCCACTCAGACATTAACAACTACCAAATTAGTTGATGGATGAAAAATGAGGTGGTCCAATTTCAACATGGACGAGTCAACTTTGTCAATTTCGGCAGTGAACAAATTAACATAAATGAACTACACGTTGGTATTTGACAATTGACACGCACTAACTATGGTTCGTTTTCCTACAGTGCAGCTCATAAACAACCACCATCATTTACATTACGTTAAAGCCCCACCACTCATAAGGTCCGTGTCCGGCCTGTCAAATTTCAGAATATAAATTTTATTAATAGCTTGCCAGGTCCCTATGTCAACAATTACTAGTCAATAAATCACTTCCGACAGGTTATTATATATTCAATTAAACGCTACAACAAGATGCTCCATTGAAGCTTATTGGTGCCAGCAATTGCCAATTACATCAAACATCTACTGTTTATATATAAATTGGATGTATCAAGCTCGTAAAAGAGTAGACACGCTTGATAACATTACATTCTTAATCTAGTTAATATTTGATGGAGAAAAGTGGAATTTGAACAATCGTGTTTGATATGAGTTTCCAAAACTTACTGTTTAGCAGTATGAATAGCTGATTAACGTATATTTGTTAGTATTGTCTTGCTTTCGTTATGTATGCGTGGATATAACACATCATTATTGAAATCAGATATTCATACTTCAGTCTGCATACATTGGATCTGACAACACCGCATGCAAGGACGTCTCGAAATGACTCTATACATCTAAATATGCATGAGTAGGCTCTCGTTGTTCTAGCCAATCAACTCTCACAATACAGCCAAAGCTCGATTCTGCTAATGAAATGGTTACTTACAAATCTATATCTCGTTTATATATGGGGGGAGGGTGGCAGTCATCTACACTGTTCATACCTAACGAGTTGTAGGCGACAATGTGATTGGTTGACGTAAAGGTTAATCTGAAACCGACCTGTAAAAGGCAGTCATCAGATACACCTAATTGTTTGCTTTAGCAGCACAACTTCCCATCAGACGCAAATTTGTCGACAACCTGATTTATTACAAGTTGCAAAGTGATGTCGAATAGAAATATAATGTATTGTTTGTTTCAGTGTATTATCGAGATTTCGTGTATAGAGTGAAAAGAAAGGGTCTATAATGTTGAAAGGGGAAAAGTCCCTACAGAAATAAAAACCCTAACTTTTCTCAAGGTGAAATAATTTATTTTCGATAAAATATCGAGAAAAATATATATTTACACGCTTTGTTGATGCTGCAGAGATGTTAATAGTAAATATCGTCGAATAACACAACCATTAAGAGTAATGATTGTTCTTAAAGCGGATTTACAAATATATATAACACTGCTGCCGCAGCTTTGCCTTTTTAACTTTATTTTTAAATACAGTTTGGGATATTGGCAATCAGAATATGCATGTTTTATCTAGAAGTCTGGTGTTACTCAATATGCAATATCACAAGTTATCCATTTCAGTCGATACTTCATTCAATGAACAAGTCTTCTTGTTGTATTTTTTTGTTCGATTTACACACGTTTCGGCAATTTCATAAGTAATGTTAACAATACAAAGCCGATAAGATTGAGAAAAACTCAAAAACGACACTTGAAGTTGTGAATAAATAAATATTCATTGAGAAATGTCTATTATTTATAGATAGCATTAAACAAATAACATGTTCTGTGATGTTTATATCCTTTCTCTAAATGAAGAAAGATCCGTTGTGATTTTTTCTGAGTCTCAAAATCCACGCCAAGTGTAGCATCTTAACGTTACTGGACTGTACCGAAATACCTTTCGATAACTTTACTTATAGTCAAGTCTGCAAGAGTTGTGATAATGATTCTTTATCCTGCATAACGACACGTCGAAGCCCAAACCTTGCATTTCGGAATGTTATGAGTATAGCTGCCATTGTATTGTGGCTGTTGCATTCACAAATTGCAGGACTAGTAAAGAGAGAGGGAGAGAGAGAGAGAGGGGGAGGGTGGGAGAGAGAGAGAGAGGGGGAGGGTGGGAGAGAGAGAGACACACACACAGACAGAGCGAGACAGAGACAAAGTCAGAGACAGATAGCGCAATATATATATATATAAAGAGAGAGAGTGCCAGATAGAGAAAGAGAAAGAGAGCGAGAGTGCGAGTGCGAGTGCGAGTGCGATAGTGCGAGAGAGAGCGAGAGAGAGAGAGAGAGAAAGAGAGCGAGCGAGAGAGAGATAGAGATAGAAAGAGAGAGAGAGACAGAGAGATAGAGAGATCAGAATGTCTTATAGGTGTTCAATTTCCGGTTGACACAACGACACGGAGGGAGAGAGAGCGAGAGCGAGAGAGAGCGAGAGAGAGAGAGAGCGAGAGCGAGAGAGAGAGAGCGCGCGAGAGAGAGAGAGAGAGAGCGAGAGAAAGCGAGAGAGAGAAAGAAAGAGAGAGAGCGAGAGAGAGCGAGAGAGAGCGAGAGAGAGAGAGAGAGAGAGAGAGAGAGAGAGAAAGAGAGAGAGAGCGAGAGAGAGCGAGAGAGAGAGAAAGAAAGAGAGAGAGCGCGAGAGAGAGCGAGAGAGAGAGAAAGAAAGAGAGAGAGCGAGAGAGAGCGAGAGAGAGCGAGAGAGAGCGAGAGAGAGCGAGACAGAGAGAAAGAAAGAGAGAGAGCGAGAGAGAGCGAGAGAGAGCGAGAGAGAGAGAAAGAAAGAGAGAGAGCGAGAGAGAGCGAGAGAGAGAGAAAGAAAGAGAGAGAGAGCGAGAGAGAGCGAGGGAGAGCGAGAGAGAGCGAGAGAGAGCGAGAGAGAGCGAGAGAGAGCGAGAGAGAGCGAGAGCGAGAGCGAGAGCGAGAGCGAGAGCGAGAGCGAGAGCGAGAGAGAGAGAGAGAGAGAGAGAGAGTAGCAAAGTTCGTTGCTATTCCGTGTCGCTATATTATAAATGTCTACGAGAAACATCATTTCTGAGTCGATGAAATAAAGTGATATCATTGGGCGAGAAATTAGAAGACAAGCTGTAATCATTCAATTATAATTATATTAAATATTCAATAACAATTAAATGCGACTTAACTTCATTAAGCCTTCATCTAAACATGAAACATGATGAGCATGGCGACTGTTAAACTCGGGAGACCTGAAAAAAAGGAAAAAACTGATAATATTGCATGTATGGTAAATAATATAAATCAAGTCTGACATTTGGAGTCGCATGATCTCCGATTTGGTATGGTGTTTAACCCTTTTCCCACTTGCAGACGCATTCAAACGCATTTGCAGTAGACGACTTTTGAAAACATGGTGGCAAAAGGAGAAATTCCTCATGATGACAATTACCTCTTTTGCTACAATGTGTTCAACTCTATATAAGGATTAAACTCTCATTTATGGAGATATTTCACATTTTTGAAATTCGGTTTGTTTGTATGCGGTTTACAGTCATATAATAGCATTTAATGGGTAAGCTACCAGTTCTACTGATGGGACAGCCATTATCAAAGCCATTTTTAAAGTATTCGATATGAATCGGCCGTGGATCGAACACTCGACCTCCCGCATCTAAAGTTATTCGATTTTCTATAAATCAATGTAATATTGGTGTGAAACTAGCACTCCATTTTCTAGTATTTTTCAGTAAAACACATTCGCAAATGTTGATATAATTGCCTTTAGCTGGAAGTGTTTTTATCGCGGCCGTATACAAGCAACTCTAATAGCAGGTTAAACATATTTTAAATAAACAAAGTTGTTACCGGTCGAAAATTGCGCTGTTAATATATATAATGCTTCATATACGAGTACATATTGGATAGTTAATAGTTCATTATATTGGCCGAACCCAGCTCGGCGAACAATCTTTACAACTTAAACAAATTCAATGCGACAATCACCATTCGTCTTCCACCGACGAGCTATGTGTGTATGTGGAAAAGCAGTCAGTAGATTGGAAAGTTTTGAGTACTGGTGTAACACACCAATGGAACTCGCGGATAGATGTACTGGTGGCCATTATATGACGTTAATCAATCGATCATTAAATATACCATTATCCCGACTAGATCCGCCAAGAACAGCCTCCTTGATTATCAATCGTTGACTAATAGTGATCACTTCTGCCTCATCGCCATCTTGTTCAGAGAGTGCACGCCTTCTACGGCGACTCCCACACGACTGTAATACAAATACAAATGGTTAAACCATCTCAAAGCTAACCTTTTGTACTGTCCGTGCAAATTCAACTGTCGCGTAATAAATGAATAACAAGTTCAATTTACATAGAACTATAATAGTAAAATGGCCTGTTATGTGTTCATACGACCGTTGAACTTGTACGGAAAATAAATTAAGATTTCTTTCGTGCTACCAATGTGCGTACACGCCGCTATATATATTTGTTTTTCAAAATGCAAAGCTGGACACGCCAATTAAAACAAAATCGTTTAAACGGTTTACAGAGGATGATTTTTTTACAAGTAGTCAACCACAAGCAGAAAGCATCTATGCAAATAAAACTTAAAGGAGAAATAGAACTGAAAAGTGTGTCAATAGAAGATATCTGGAACAGGAGTTTGTATATATACATGTAATTATTTTCGTAAATTAATCATTAAAATTCAGTTCTATCAAGTATGAAAAACCCACTTACAAAGTCACAGCCGTCACCCGAGATGCAAACTTTGACAGTACATGTTAAAGTTACATCGTCGGCGTTGTAAAACTTGAACACATATAATGTTATGTAGTACTCATATTCACCGCTAGACACTCTTTTGAAGTTATTCACCAGGCGGTTATCATCGGAACATCTGTAACAGAAACAAACGAGTCACATAAGCTCAACAGGAAAATTCGAGGGCTTGGTGTGAAACAGTTGTAACTTAAAACCTATTTTGAAAACCCTGGTTTAGGGGCAATTTCGACCCTTTTGTAAACAATGCAAATTGAGGTGCCATTGCTCAGAACGAGCAATGGCACCTCAATTTCCATTGTTTACAAAGAAAAATGATTTAACGCTTCTAAAGACTTTATGGTGAGGTGATTAACCTTGGTAAAAAAAATACCAAATTTAGTTACAACCGTTTCACGCCAAGCCCTCGATATTCTGTAACACCACCTATATACTATATTAATACATCACGAGTCTGTTCATGGGAAAATGTTGAAATGGTTTTTGTGAACAGCGTATATCCAGGTCAGTATGAGCACTCACAGTCTGATCAAGATCTACATGGTAAACATATTACTTACATACGCTTGTGAGAAGGTTCCAATAAGACGAAAGCAGATATACAGTTCACTGTTCAGAAATGCAAACTTGTACCGTTTTGTAATGTACCTGCTCATATATAGTGACATCACGTTTGATCAACTTGGGTGAAGAGTTAACACTGTTCACAAATTACTCCACTCACAAAAGTTAACAATATATCAATGCGTTATCCTCAGTTGTTAACTGTCAACCTACTGGCTTTCAGCCAACAATATTATAGCATGTGTTATAAATGGAAGTCATTACAATGGCAATGTTCCAGTACAATAAAACACAACAAACATATCTGACATCACCCGTGTTCATTCTTTACTATTTTGTATTATCCTTTCTTAAATGTTAATCGGAGACGACCTGAACCAGGCAGCCATCATATGTATACAAGCGTCTTCTACTACAGCGCGGCTTATGTCTGATTTTAATGAGATTGGAACATACCCGTTCGTGATGACGGTTTTGGTATCATTTCCGCCTGATGCAACGCATGATAGAGGCTTCATGGTATATTCCACTGAAAATCAAAAAGGGGTAAAGTTTTTAAGTAAATCAGACGAATATGCAGCACATAACTTTGAAATATCTCGGTAAAAATATGGACACTCTTTATAAATGCAAGTTAAAATATTAAAGACTTAAAAACATTGTGGAAGAAGGAGAAACTTTTCAATTTCTTCTCAAGTCATCTTCTGCATATGTGTCAACAAGAGTCTGAAAGTTAGAAAATATTAAGTTTATTCTCGAAAGTTTTGTCACATTGTCTTTTTACCGAAAGTGTTGATGATCAATTCACATGGTCTATTTATTGAAATTGGTGATACTCCAGTCACATTGTATATTCATCGAAAGTGTTGATGCTCCATTCATATTGTCTATTTATGGAAAGTTTTGATGCTTTATTCACATGTCTATTTATGGAAAGTGGTGATGCTTTATTCATATTGCCTATTTATGGAAAGTGGTGATGCTTTATTTACATTGTCTATTTATTGAAAGGGGTGATGCTCTATTAATATTTTCTATTTATCAAAACAGTTAATGCTCCGGTCACATGGTCTATTTATAAAAAAATGTTAATGCTCCGGTCACATTGTTTATTTATCGAAAGTAGTGCTGCTCCAGTCACATATGTCTATATATCGAAAATGTTAATGCTCCAGTCACATTGTCTATTTATTGAAAATGTTCATGCCCCAGTCGAATTTTCTATTTATCGAAAAAGTTCATGCCCCAGTCACATTGTCTATTTATCGAAAGAAGTGATGCTCTATTCATATTATCTTTTTTATCGAAATTGGTGAAGCTTTATTCACATGGTCTATTTATCGAAAATGTTGTTGCTTCATTGTCTATTTATCGAAAGTAGTGATGCTCCATTCATATTATCTTTTTTATCGAAATTGGTGAAGCTTTATTCACATGGTCTATTTATCGAAATTGGTGAAGTTTTATTCACATGGTCTATTTATCGAAAACGGTGATGCTCCATTAACATTTTCTATTTATCGAAAACGGTGATGCTCCTTTCACATGGTTTCAGGAGTCGATAGTCACATTATATTCGTATATCGTTAACACATGACGATTCGCGAGTTTTGTTAGGAGGACAATCAGATGTCTGCCCTGCAGTCTCTCTTATATCCCGATTAAGCCCTATGTTGTGGGAACTCGAGCTAATTGTTTGGCGAGGTGATGACGTTGAGAACCGCACACGAGAGATTTTAAAGGTCAACTGTCTATTTTATAACATAAAACAATATATAGCTCTGTTTACATTTCATTTGAGATAACAGGTCACAAGTCCACTTCAGGGCTTAAAATGAATAAAAACCAACATTACCTGGCCCTATGATATCAAAAAATAATCTATCCCCTACAGTTGCTGTAGTTACTGGTACTAAACCATAGGTAGTGAAGCGCCAGGTTATATTATGTTCAGGGGTCGATGATTCTACCGTGTGGTTAACGCTGAAAAACGAAAAGTAAAACTAGGATAATTGACACAATGGGAAAGACTGCACACGATCGGTATGTTATTAAGTCTCTTACAATAAAGAAGGGAAACAAATGCAATCACGTTCAGTTCTCTAATTTGCATGAACCAGGTTAATATTAACTCATCAACACTGTCTGACTTATTGAAAACTACAACATCGAATTTATTATTTATATTATTTTGTAATTCACTATGTACATAATTGCAAATATCATATTTTGCATTGTTTGTAATTGAATAATAATTACAATTGGCAAGAACCGAAACTGCATGCTTCATAAACCATGGGGTTGCGTAATCGAATAGGGAGCAACCCACATTATCATTGTAAAGATAAACTCTGTAATATGTTTGAAATAAACAACCTTAATATATCGATAAATTGTATTAACTTTTTAAAAAAACAAGATACAAAATAGGTATGTCTTCTGCCGTTATTACAAAACTTTAGACACATTTAATGGATATTATTAAATAACTTTTCCCAAACTATCTAGGTATAAACAAAAATCACTTTTCCTCAACTTCCTAGGCCCTGACGACCCGATTCATTAAAGCTCAGTAAAAACGTTTCCGCGGATGTTTTTGCCTATTTATAGAATTATGTTATATTTCTAAACTTAAAACATCCTTCCAATACAGTTTGTTCATTCATACCTTTGTATTCTTGCTATATGTTGGCTATACATGTGAACTCTTTTTTAGATTTAATAAATTCTCATTTAGATAATAAATATCTTTAAACTTGTTAAAATTAATTTTGTCTTTTTTGTTTATTTACTCTCGTTTTTGTTATCATACCTCTGCTAACCTGGAAGGAGAATAGACTTTTCCCTTCTCCTTCTAAAGCTTGTGTCACTATATAACTAGAGGCATTACAGCTTAATATATGTTAATATGTCAGCACCAATAGTATTTTAAATTATAATTGATCTAGTTAGATTGGTAAAACTGAAGAAACTTCAGATTGAGTAACACATTAAAGTTGCAGTCAATGATAAGCAAGCTGTGAACCAAATGGTTTCAGGACTAAACTTGTCATTTCACGACTAAACTACACATGCTGAATATCACAGATCTTTTCATATAACACGTTTTACCCATACGTCTAAATTGACCCTTTCTGCTCTTGATAACCTTTGATTATAGACTAGAGTAGCCAGGTGAGCAATATAGGCACATCTCGGCCTTCTTGTTTAAAATAAAGAGACATTTTGCCTTGTTCAAAATATTTAGATACTGTCTGTTTGCACAAGTAATTTAAATGTACTGAACAGCAGATTTCCTTTAAGGCATGCTTCAAAATCATGCGCGGCGTCTTTGATGCTTTGATTCGTCTTGTATATGTATATATATATGTAACTGGCAGTATCATTATGTTAAATCAATAACAATAAGAAATAGGTCTTAACCGGAATGCTGGTAGAAGGATAGACGTATGTAGTTTATCAAATATTAAGACACCTTTCAACCAATGATCTAAGATGGATAACAATGGATACTGCACCTTAACTTAACCCGATGAAGATGATGTATAGGTGTGCCAATTGTTCACGCCAAACCTTTAAGGTTGTGTAACACTCAATATTAAAAAATGGAAAAAGGTACAAGTTGACTTTAGTGAATAGTGTAGAACCAGATCAGCCTGTGCGGATTAAGATATACAATGTTCACATATGTTTAACACAAGCTTGTTATACTCTTCCGTCAACTTGATTATATCAAGTTCTGATAATACAAAATAGAGTAGATATACATGCTGATCTGAAACTACACTGTTCAGAATAACCAACTTGAGGAAGGTCTCAAATAAGATAATATTAAGAATATATGCCCTTAAAGTTCATAAAGATCAGCACTTATACAGCACTTATACAAGGCGTTCGTGTCCTAGAGAAAACGAGGCCATGTGCTAGATGAATCATCCAATGAAAATAAGCTTTTTTACTAGCACTACCGAGCAAACCGAGGGCTTGGTGTGAAACGGTTGTTACTAAAATTAATATTTTTTACCAAGGTTAATCACCTCGCCATTAAGTCTTTCTACGCGTTAAATCATTTTACTTGCTAAACAATGGAAATTTAGGTGCCATTGGTCGTTCTGAGCAAAGGCACCTAAATTTGTATTGTTTACAAAGGGGAAGGGGTCAAAATTGCCCCTATACCAGGGCTTTCAAATTAGGTTTTTAGTTACAACCGTATCACGCCAAGTACTCGAAACAGTATGGTAGTACCATCAGGCTCCAACACTTTATAATCAAACTCACTGCTCAGATTTAATGCTCTAGTATATGATTGGAAGTTAATTAATTCTCCAAACTTATCAATCTGAAGTCTTAATTGAAGCAAAGAGTTTTTTTCTAAGCACATAATACGTTTTCAGAATTGTATAGTTTCGGACCTTTAATACATCCCTGGTGTCCGAACAGTTGCTCGTATAATCGTATATCCTAGGTTCATGTGTCAAAGCGGTAAAAATAACAATTCTCAGATGACATTCACTATCTCAGAGCTGTCGTCCCCACGCTCACGTTTATATAATGAGTCGATAGGTTAAGGAGTGCTCAATGGACTGTTAATACAAAGTCACGTGAGACAATGGTGAGAATAATGACGTCTGAAAATAAAGATGGTCCCGACGTTGGAATGATCACGGATATAAGTGAAACATGAAAATACATAGTATACCTCACTGCAGTCAGGTTTCCAATGAACGTTTGGTTGTAGTTTTGAAGTTGATTACACGAAAATGTGTACTGAACACCTTCTCCTCCAATGATGTCATCGGTCAAGTTTCTATCAGAGAAATAGGCGGTGATACTGTAGTTCTGTGGATAAAAGTTTAGATCATAGGTTAACAAATATATAATTGGCAAACACCATGATTCAATGTGACACTTTCCCATATATAATACATCTGCAGAAGAAGACTTTTTGAAAACCTATAGGCAAATCTAATGAATTTGAAAGCATTGTAGCAAAATGAGCAATTGCTCATCAATTAATTGTAAAACATGTATTAACTATAGACAAATGAATACATCATGTCGGACCACTCTATTGGAAAAATGGGTAGTTACGATACCTTCGTGAATGCTCGTACAATTCGCTTTCGACTCGCCATAAATAATATCAGAAATGTGTTAACCCTCTCCCAATGGTAGACATATTCGGAAGCATATGCAGGAATCGTCGGGTTAACACTTTTCAGTAATTTTACTTCCATTCAAATATATAGGGTTGGTTTTAATATATAGATGTTTACAAAGTCGTCTGCAGCAGATATTTGTTGCACGAGGAAAAGGGTTAAGACATGTAAACCATCTCCTTTCGGCGATCTCTAAGTTGCCGTGACGTCGTTGCCGTGACGTATCTTTGAACAAGCTTACCGTAGAAGAACAGTTAAAGTACACGTTAAGATGGTTGTCAGGAGTGTTAGATGTGCAGTCCTGGTTGCCAGACCCGTCATTATAGAAGGCTCTATAATTGATGAGTAAACCTGGATTTGGATTGTTGAAGTGAATCGTTCGATTTGGATAACAAGCTGGATAAAACAAAAAGATAAAATGGTAGAATCGTGTTTTAACAAGAGCGCCACAAGCGCCAACTCTCGTCTTATTATTTTTCTAAGTCGAAAAAAGATAGATAGATATTCTTTATTTCCTCCATATTTGAAGAGTTAGTACATTTCATAATAAACATTACAGAAGTGAGAATATAAATAAATATATATATACACACACACATACATACACACAAACATATACACAAGCATACGAAAAGTCATTGAAAACGGGGAAACAAAAAGGTTATTTACAGTAGTACAATTTACATGCAATCAAAAAATATAGTCCAATTCGTAAATCTCCTCGGACGAAACGAAACTCACAGAAGACATATGGACAGGTGTATGAGACACGTTAGACAGAGTTATGTGACTTGATAAGGACATGCGTATTGTTCCTAGGAATATGTGTTGACGACGCGGCAGACGAGGACGACGACGACGTCAAGGGTATCACAATACCAGGGCCCGTATTCACCAAACTTTTTATTTTGGACTTGAGACTAAATTCAAATCCAAATCCCAAGTTCGTTTTTTGGATTCCCCAAGATTAAGCCGAAGTCGTATTCACCAACGCATTTTAAAACGGTCTCAATTTAGTCCAGTTTGTAAATGTCGTAAGCGGCCGCGCACCGACTCTGGTTCTCTTATCTGCAATAGAGCTCAATTAAAAGATGGAACCAGTCTTTTATTGTCTATTTTTAGAATTTATGTTTTTGTCGCATTTTTTTTAAACAAAGCTGGCATCTCAATCGATAATTTCACGTTACCATTTATTTGCTTTGTTTTAATAATCGGCCTTCATATCAGCATAAAATGCAAACTTGCAAAGAATCAAATCACAGAAATATCCATGTCAAGATTGATTTGTTTTTTTTCGCTACGCATAATCTCGTTCACGATTATCGCGGTAAACACGATTTCAGTGTACTTTTCCTAGACAACATGATTTATCAATGTTGTGATTTAAATTGACAGAAAACTTAAATGAAAGCCTTTTGTTCTTACAGACAAACTGTGACCTGTGATTTACTTTGTATTTCACTGATCACAATCATTTTGGAAATATCTGTTGCATGATATATTTCGTCGTCTTTTTCGCTACTGCATAAAGACTCACGATTATCGCGGTAAACAAGATTTCGGTGGTTTTTTCCTAGACGACAACATGTTTATCATGGAAATGATTTTTGAAAACTTAAATGCAATGAAAGCTTTTGGTTCTTACAAACACACTGTGAACTAAACTGTATTTCACTGTCAATATTAACTGGATTGTCTCATGTTATTAAACTGTGTCAAAACCAAAACTTGTTTACACAGTACAAATGTGTCAACATATAGATCTATATGCAACAGCTCCCAATAACTAAAATTTGCTTTTCCAAGAATTCAATATAACAGTAACTATTGACTATATTGCTCCATAGAATATTAACATATTATTAAGCCTTTCCAACTTGCAGACACATGTTGATGAATTAACAGCAGATGCATTAAAACATGTGGTAAAGGAAAAATTCTCTATCATGAGCATTTTTTTTCTTTCACTACAATTTGTTTTAAACTGTTATACAAATATATATATACTTATATTTATGAAGATTTTCCGTTGTTTATAAAAGATGTTTTCAAAGAATATACTACATATTTGAGTGCTTAATATCTTAAATTTGTGACATCTTTAAGGGAAAGCTAGGGACCAAGGGTAAATGATAAGTCAAGATTATTTTCATTCTATATAAATTCTTTATGCATCAAACTATAAATTAACAGAGATAAACCGTTTACTGTGTCTACATAATAATAATCACATATTATTAAATCTTTGTTTTGTGAAAAAATATCTAAATAGCACATGTTTAACCCTTTCCCTCATAGGACAATTCTGCAGCAGAAGACTTTGAACATATTTGGTCAAAAAATAGAAAATCTCTTTTATCAAATAGATAACCTATGACAAAAGGTGGAAAACATTGTGACAAAAGGAGAAATTGCACGTTTTGTGCAATTTCTTCTTTTGTCACTTTGTTTTCAAAAAAGCTGTCTGCTGCAAAGGCATCAGAAATCGTCTCTATATGAGGGAAATGGTTAAGGTCATTCAATTCTTCAATG
The DNA here is from genome assembly GCA_031761405.1 of Serripes groenlandicus. Taxonomy (NCBI): domain Eukaryota; kingdom Metazoa; phylum Mollusca; class Bivalvia; order Cardiida; family Cardiidae; genus Serripes; species Serripes groenlandicus. Next base: position 4,586,484 of record JASEVX010000018.1, read on the forward strand.
TAACATGTGTGGAAACTACACTAAAATAATATTATAAAATAAGTACTGTCAGAACCAGTTTTTATTCTAAAATAAAATTACATTTGAAGTGCATGAAAACATCCTTTATTGATGCAGATTTCTGAAGATAACACATTTCCCCCATTTTGTGGAAGTAGGCATCTTTAAAATAAGCTTTCAGGCAAATTGTTATATAGTCAGTAATTCATGAACTTTTTAAAAAAAAATCTCATTAAATGATGACTTAATTATTGAATTGTCTTGAAAAATATTTGTAGCAAAATGAGAAATTGCTCATATTGAGCAATTGCTCCCTTTGTCACACTATTTTCAACATTTTTGGTGTAGATGCAACTTGAATGCCAGGTGGAAAAGGCTTAGGATGTATATTGTGGTAATAAAACTTCTAAATAACAATTTATTTAATTTAATTTTACAAGTCTATTATTCAACTGAACTTCGAGCTAACCAAATTTTATATTTAACATTAAAATGCACAAACTGAAACTAGTTCTTAGTTAAACCCTTTTTTCTAAAACAGACAGTCTGACACCTCTGCAGAAAATTATTTTTGAAAAAGAAAAATTATTTTCAACTTGACTCAATTATAATTATTATTGTTATTTAATTATAGAGAGGTTCCTTTTTTTAATACCAGCAAATGCTTTGAAAGTCATCTGTTTAACAAAGGATTAACAAAAAAGTGTTTTAAAATGTACTATAAATGGTCTATAACAGATTATACTATGTAATAGTATCCTAATAAATTTTAAGGTATATAAACAGACCAATAATTAGTAAAAATATTCCATATTTCCTGGCTTTTCCTTACTGTCACTCCTCTGTTGTAACATAATTAAAATACATAGAAAAAAGTAGAATATGTTTCCCTACAAAATAATCAGAAGCAAAAGAATTTGAAATAATTTGGAGAAAAATATGGAACCACTCTATAAGTTTACTATGTTAGAGTTCAGCTTTATAATAATGTTGAAAGCAATGTGGCAAAAGTAGAAAAACTTGTGTGAAATAACAATTTTCTAGGTTTTAAATACCTAGCAAATCTATATTTCACACAACATTTCCACTTATATGACATATTTTTTTCTCAATATATTATTACATGCACTTGTTTTCACACAATACAGTCCTTAATTAACATAGCCATTTCATTATTAAGTGTTACTGTGAGATAACAGCTACCTTATTCTACATAAAGACAAGCTCCAGCAGTCCTGTGCAGATGAATTTAAATAACAATATGTCAAGAGGAGAAACTGCTCCGAACAAGCAATTCTGTCTTTTGTCACATTGTTATCAGCTTTAATCAATAATTAAATTCCTATTCAAAGAGACTCTTCAAATTTATCATATACATGTATTGGCAAGGGTAAGAATAAATTTCACTGAAATGATGTAAAATGACAACATTATTTTATATCATTTTCATTAATCTTTTCCTACAGTCATAATCTTAACCATTTCCGTTATATGACAATACTACAGCAGAAGATGGATAAACTATGACTAAAAGTGGAAACAAAATGTGGAAAAAGGCAAAATTGCTTGTTTTGAGCAATTTCTTCTTTTGTCACTATGTTTTCAAAAAGCTGTCTGCTGCAAAGGCGTCAGAAAGCGTCTATATGAGGGAAAGGGTTAAATAATACATGTATATATATCTCTCTGCTTAAAATTGATAAGAGTTTTCAACTGATGTTGTAAAAAACATGTGTTTTATATATATATATATAATATGCATCACAGGTTTTTTTCTGGTCCACATGCATTCACAGAGTATAGGCCTGTTTATGGCTGGCAGTTATCCCATCTCCTTGAATTCAGGAATTCTGTATAATTTCTGTCACCAATCAACACTGAAATGAAAATAAAAATACAAAGATCATAAATTATCATGTTGAAATAATATGGTGAATGATAGAATAAGAAAACATCAATGTCATGCTTTCACAATGAAATGTATGCTTAAATTGACTGATTAAATCAAGTATATATTTCCCTGTGTTCCTAATCTAAATGATCAAGGAAATGCCATGACAGTTAAACTTCTGTTTTTCTTAGGCATTTTCTTTTACTAACAGTATCACACAATCTCTTTATCAAATTGTTTAAAATTAATAAAGATGGATTGTTAGAAATGTAATGTATAAAACAAGAACATTTGCAATCATTGAGATTTGTTTGTGATATTTGATTCACACTGTATCCGGGTTCAGTAACGACACCGCTGAGCCTGTGCATATGCAGTCTCTGCAGCTTTTCTCACTGACCATCTTCATGTAGTTTTGTGGAATTTACCAGTTTTGTGCCAGATTCAACTGTTGACAAGAAATGGAAATAAATGTATTCCCGCTAGTTACATGACAAAGTAACTATAAATATAAATTTAACTGATGCCAAAAGTGGAGTGTCATTAACACATACCATTACATGATATGTCTCTTTTACAATCAATACATTGATCACATGCATGCTAGTCATGATGCATATATGAGATTTGTAGAATCTAATTTATTATATGTACATTTATATTTAAAAAGTAACCAAAACATCACACATACACTCTCCGATTTGAACAGCTTTATATTTATTGACTTCAAATGAAATACCATGCTGTGTATGTATATATCTTGTCAGTGCACAACCGTCAGAGCGACTGTTATTAAATTACCCCACCCACTTAAAATAATCCCATTTTCATTGAAAACAACTTACCAGCGACATATATCGACACCGTTCAGGATGAATATTGACTGAAGGATTATTCTAGACACGTCCCTGTGTCAAATATGTATTTCTTGTCTGTCTTTTGGATTGAGCGAGTATTGAAATAAAATCTGTGAATTTCTGAATGTTGGTCACTCGTTCACTGCACTCGGGATTGTCCGTTTGTAATCCGGAAACTTTCCTTTTCGATATCGTTGATAATTGTCCAAATATAAAACTTCCTATTGCTGTATTAACATGTTTAACTATCACTTTCACCCGCGAAAACATCGACCACTGCATCAAAATTTAATTTTCTATTCCAACCGGAAATTTACAAATTTGTTCGCTAACAATGGGAGATAATCGCCAAAAAGTATATTTCCACCTATTTTTCATCCAAATCACTAAGTTTACATTGATTAAAAGTCCAACTGAAATATCGAAGCGGTAGCTTTGAGCTGACGCCATTTTTTTTTCAATTTAGTCCGATAATTTAGCACGCCTCATAGTGAACTTCGATCCTGAGTCCGAAATCCTAAGATTTAGTTCGATTCTCAATGTAGTCGGGTTGGTGAATACGGACTAAATCTCGAAAACGTACTTGAGTCCGATAATTAAGTCTCAAGTCCGAAAATCGAACTTGAGATCGGTTGGTGAATACGGGCCCAGGACTTTTAGTTCTTCGAAAAACAGACGAGCTAAAACTCCATATGAAGTTTTTAGAAATACACGAGGTAGTCTTAGGTTTCAGTATTTGCGACGCAGTATTAATAGTAACAATCTCATTAAAGCGGTACCTTAACTTCGCTGGATTAGCAAACGCTCGTATACTGCGAAATATTTGGTCTTATTTTAATGTGATTGGCATAGCGAGGGATCGATACTTTGCAATGATTATGAGTTAATCGTTGGTTATGGGCTGAAATATATAAGACGTTGATTCGTATCGTAAATAAAAACAAGAAGACCAATGTGGCCCTAAATCGAACACCTGAAAGATAGTATTGTAGCAAATGTGTATCTGCCATCTGCCGTCTATCTTTATCAACCAATACAAGTGTCTTGAACAAATGTTGTAGAGGGTAGAAAAGGAACATTTCTGTTTAATTAGCTTGAATTCAGAGAAAAACTTTAATAAGAATCGAATCATGTTTTTTCTTATTTTTTCCCCCAATTCAAGTCTTGCCGCAATGTTTTGCAAACAATCAAAATGGTTTGAACACGTTCTGTAGATGATCACTCAAATATAATATTTCTATCAAATTATCTCTGAATAGGACACGCGAATTCAGTGGAGAAGAATAAGTTTTGGAATTTTCCGCCCTTTCTGAAGCCACAGAATCCAAAAATCTACATAGAATTTATGTTTTTGAACAATTATGAAAGAGGACCACCAATGAAACATTCGTGTGTAGTTGAAATTGATTTAGCAGATAAGTAGATGTTATTTGAACCAAAGTTAATTTTACTGTTTTAAGATTCCACCTGGTTGCTATGTATTCCAACCGATCAATATGTCTTGGAACAATTATAAAGATGGTCACTTGAGATATATTTTTGCACATTTATCTTCAAATCAGACAATCCTTTTCAAAAGAATAAGATTTTAAAATGTCTTTATTCCCTTTTCTGATGCCGCCTGGCTGCCATGGTCTTCAACCAATCAATACGGTTTCAACAATGTTCGTAAAGGGTCACCCAAGGAACATTCTAAACAGATTATGTTGGAAACAGATTAGTGGATTCAGAGGCGAATAATTCAAAATATTGGACATTACACCCCCTCCCCCTTTCTGATGCCGCAGCAAACAAAGTTCTCTATATAATTTAAAATAGTTGAACAAGTTTGAAAAAGAACCCATTCAGCAACATTCCTGTGAAGTTTTTTGAAGTTGGTCCTGTGGTTTCAGAGAAGAGATTGTTAAAAGCAAAATGTTTACAGTGGACGCCGTTGCCGCTGGAGTGATGAGAATAAATCCCATTGAGACTTTGGCTCAGATGATTAAAAAATACATTTTTTCATAGATGTGAACTTTTGACGTTTTACCTTTCCCACATAAAACATATTTGCAGTAGAAGATTTTCAAAACATCAACCAAATCGCTATACATGAAAGCAAATTACTTGACAAAGATAAAAGCATTGTTGAAAAAAGGTGAATTGGTCATAATGAGCAATTTTCATTTCGTCACATTATTTTCAAAAATCGTCTGCTTGAGATGCTGACTGTACCCAGCTATAATAACTCCAATAACATCATGATGTAATGGAGACCATTTGAGTTTAACCAATATTCTCTTATGTAGACGCTTTTTGACAAATCAGAACTTCGAGCATCATAATTCGGACTGCTGTTAGATATCTAAATTAACTCTTAATGTACTCACTGAAATCATCCGCCCGTTCTATAGCGTCAGCTCCACATCTGTGAACGTAACAAACCAGTCCGGTCAAGAGAAGGAAATATGTAAATCGCATCATCCTGTTAATAGTACAAGGCTTTAACATGTTCAAGAATTTCTTTCTCTCAAGGTTCTAAGATATTAAATCATGTTTCCCGTGCTAATTGTTATCCAAAGCGGACACGTTTTAGGAATAAGATATGATACAGATGAACCCAAGTCTGTATATCTACACAGTTCGATGGGATCATTCTCTTTCCTCTACCGAATTAATTTGATTGCGTCAATATGAATCTACATCTGTGAAATAGGTATTTCCCAGTAGCTTACTTGATTGTCAAAACTGGTATACACCGGAAATGTGATCGGTCAAACAAAGAACCGACTTTGCACGTGTGAGTAAACCCTTTCCTCTTTCAACAATTATGCCGACGAAATTAAATACATCTTGACAAAAAATTCAAACTATTTAACCCTTTCTCACGTATAGACAATTTCTACAGCAGAAGAATAGATTTATACAGGGTTCCTTCATTGTGTTTGCATGGGATCATAACATTGTGAGCAATTTTTTCTCGTTTTAAATGTCATCTGCTCCAGATTTATTTAATATGAAGAAAGGGAGAAATGAAGCCCTGTTGTCAAGGTCATGTTTACTGCATGCGTCAGTAATTTTCCATTTGATCTGGGTTGCACGTGGTTTACACATAATAATACCGTGTCAAATGAAAACCCGCCTTCCGATAGTTGGGAATATTCAGATCAATATGCTCTTCTGTTAAGACTGATTAGGGTCATCACTGTTCGTAAATCGTCTCATAACAATTATCGAAGTCTTTTGAGAACAGTTATGATCAAACGCCGGCATTACAATTAAATAAATTGATACCAGCTGTTATAAGATTTGGAACAAAACTGATTGCCTATTTTTATGTGTCGCGACTCAATCTGTATATGGTGCATAATGGTAATTTTAGAAAACCCTTGTGAAATAATTAAAATTTACAATTACAAATGGAAACGGATATTATCATATGGATATTTTTCATAGGAACAAGGTATTTTCAAGCTTATCATTTCCCGACGCATTTCATTCAACCTGGGTACTGAATTTTTTTAAACACTATACATGTTTGGACGCTTTTTACTTAACTTTATATAGTAACACTATGATTTAAAGTATGAGATCCCTTTGTAAATAAACAAATTGTATTGTGATACACTTTTGGAGGACCTATTCACACGATAAATATACTTTTGAAGCATTCAAACTCCAAAGGTGTCGAAAAGCGTTTACATTGAAATCGATTAGAATCGATTAGGGTCGTCGAAAACCGTTTATATTGAAATCGATTAGGGTTTTCGAAAATCGTTTATATTGAGATCGTGTATGAAAGCGTTTATATCCGGTGAAGGGTTAAAAGTCATATTTGTATACTAAACTTTTGTTTTATAAGACACTCAAGTATCTACGGTGGCATAGAGGTGACATGTGTGTGTTTTTATTTTTATTTTACTAAGTGGTGCGCACGACATACTAAGTCGTGCGCACGAGATACTAAGTCGTGCGCACGAGATACTAAGTCGTGCGCACGAGATACTAAGTGGTGCGCACGACATACTAAGTCGTGCGCACCACTTAGTAACTCGTGCGCACGACATAGTATCTCGTGCGCACGACTTAGTAACTCGTGCGCACCACTTAATAACTCGTGCGCACGACATAGTATCTCGTGAGCACGACATAGTAACTCGTGCGCACGACATAGTAACTCGTGCGCACGACTTAAGTATCTCGTGCGCACGACTTAGTATCTCGTGCGCACGACTTAGTAACTCGTGCGCACGACTTAGTATGTCGTGCGCACGACTTAGTAAAATAAAAATAAAAACATACACATGTCACCTCTGTGCCACAGTACGGTGGCATAGAGGTGACATGTGTATGTTTTTATTTATCTCGTGCGCACGACATACTAAGTCGTGCGCACGACTTAGTAACTCGTGCGCACGAGATACTTAAGTGGTGCGCACGAGTTACTATGTCGTGCGCACGAGTTACTAAGTGGTGCGCACGAGTTACTAAGTGGTGCGCACGAGTTACTATGTCGTGCTCACGAGATACTATGTCGTGCGCACGAGTTACTAAGTGGTGCGCACGAGTTACTAAGTCGTGCGCACGAGATACTATGTCGTGCGCACGAGTTACTAAGTGGTGCGCACGACTTAGTATGTCGTGCGCACCACTTAGTATCTCGTGCGCACGACTTAGTATGTCGTGCGCACCACTTATTAAAATAAAAATAAAAACACACACATGTCACCTCTATGCCACCGTAAGTATCCGATTGAATTAGAATGTAACAAATATTATTAATATGATCATTTTCGTAATACGATTTGTTGTTGATATTTAGGGTTAAGTAAACAAAAATATAAACGAAACGAAATTAATTTAAGCCAATCAAATCGTTGAACGGATTTTGATCGAAAAAAAGCGTTCCGAGTGAGCGTAAAAAAGCGCTCAATCTGAACGGAACGGAAAAAAGCAATCACAATGTTATGAATGAGTGAACGCTTTGAGAGCGGATTGGAACGTGAGCGGAGCGGAACGGAACGGAACGGAGCGGAGCGTGAACGGTTAATTTGTCAATTTCAAGATGTTCTTAACTGTACAGGCACAACTATTGTTTCCAATGTGTGTTTATAATTTATGTAGGTTATGGTGTTGTGCCATCAGGTATACAGGCTCAACTATTGTTTCCAATGTGTGTTTATAATTTATGTAGGTTATGGTGTTGTGCCATCAGACCGTATACAGGCACTACTATTGTTTTTAATGTATGTTTATAATTTATGTAGGTTATGGTGTTGTGCCATCAGACCGTATACAGGTACAACTATTGTTTCTAATGTATGTTTATAATTTATGTAGGTTATGGTGTTGTGCCATCAGACCGTATACAGGCACAACTATTGTTTCTAATGTGTGCTTATAATTTATGTAGCTTATGGTGTTGTGCCATCAGGTATACAGGCTCAACTATTGTTTCCAATGTGTGTTTATAATTTATGTAGCTTATGGTGTTGTGCCATCAGACCGTATACAGGCACTACTATTGTTTCTAATGTATGTTTATAATTTATGTAGGTTGTTGTGTTGTGCCATCAGACCGTATACAGGCACTACTATTGTTTCTAATGTATGTTTATAATTTATGTAGGTTATGGTATTGTGCCATCAGACCGTATACAAGCACAACTATTGTTTCTAATGTGTGTTTATAATTAATGTAGGTTATGGTGTTGTGCATCAGACCGTATACAGGCACAACTATTGTTTCTAATGAGTGTTTATAATTTATGTAGGTTATGGTGTTGTGCATCAGACCGTATACAGGCACAACTATTGTTTCCAATGTGTGTTTATAATTTATGTAGGTTATGGTGTTGTGCATCAGACCGTATACAGGCACAACTATTGTTTCTAATGTGTGTTTATAATTTATGTAGGTTATGGTGTTGTGCCATCAGACCTTATACAGGCACTACTATTGTTTCTAATGTGTGTTTATAATTTATGTAGGTTATGGTGTTGTGCCATCAGGTATACAGGCTCAACTATTGTTTCCAATGTGTGTTTATAATTTATGTAGGTTATGGTGTTGTGCCATCAGACCGTATACAGGCACTACTATTGTTTCTAATGTATTTTTTTAATTTATGTAGGTTATGGTGTTGTGCCATCAGACCGTATACAGGCACAACTGTTGTTTCTAATGTATGTTTATAATTTATGTAGCTTATGGTGTTGTGACATCAGACCGTATACAGGCACTACTATTGTTTCTAATGTATGTTTATAATTTATGTAGGTTATTGTGTTGTGCCATCAGACCGTATACAGGCACTACTATTGTTTCTAATGTATGTTTATAATTTATGTAGGTTATGTTATTGTGCATCAGACCGTATACAGGCACAACTATTGTTTCTAATGAGTGTTTATAATTTATGTAGGTTATGGTGTTGTGCATCAGACCGTATACAGGCACAACTATTGTTTCCAATGTGTGTTTATAATTTATGTAGGTTATGGTGTTGTGCATCAGACCGTATACAGGCACAACTATTGTTTCTAATGTGTGTTTATAATTTATGTAGGTTATGGTGTTGTGCCATCAGACCTTAAACAGGCACTACTATTGTTTCTAATGTGTGTTTATAATTTATGTAGGTTATGGTGTTGTGCCATCAGGTATACAGGCTCAACTATTGTTTCCAATGTGTGTTTATAATTTATGTAGGTTATGGTGTTGTGCCATCAGAACGTATACAGGCACTACTATTGTTTCTAATGTATTCTTTTAATTTATGTAGGTTATGGTGTTGTGCCATCAGACCGTATACAGGCACAACTGTTGTTTCTAATGTATGTTTATAATTTATGTAGGTTATGGTGTTGTGCCATCAGACCGTATACAGGCACAACTATTTTTTCCAATGTGTGTTATAATTTATTTAGGTTATGGTGTTGTGCATCAGACCGTATACAGGCACATTGTGATTGTGATTGTATAGGGAGGCACGTTTTTTTTGGCTCTGATGTTTTCCAACTAATACTGAAGATTTAAAAATATCAAGCTGGACAAATTTTATATGTATTGCATGTTGAAGTTATTTCCTACAGTGTGGTGTGGAGAGGGGTCTTTGGCAAGGTACTGTTTTACTAAAATTTGAGTTTAAACTTGTGAATTCCATATCTAGAAAAGACATTAGCTACATGTATACCTGAGTCTACCTGTGTCTATTGAACCATTACATTTCATGATTTTCATAGTTATCTGGTGTGGTTATTGTGAGTACAGTGAAGGCAGTGAGTACAGTGTACATGTACTAACATTGGCTATAACAACTACGGTACAGGGAACGTGCCATCTTGGTATTACGAAGCAAGACAAACTGCAAAATGGGTATTGATCTTGTCTTGTATCGTTCCAGAATTGGAATATATCCACTTTTAAGTAAAACACTAAAAAGCAGCAAGAATACTTCAAAGTATATTGCGTTTACAAGTGGAACCGACGTACATGTTTTATCTGTTTTATCTGTGGCATTTATTTGACCTTCATCATCCTACTATGCTATGGTAGTTTGGCTTGCCATAGCGGTTTCGTGGACGTATATGCGTCACACGATATTAATCCTATTCGTATATCTGACACCGTGTGTGATAGTGTAATGCACTGTGAGTATTGGTCATATACAAGTACGATGTATGGTATCCAATATGGAACTTTTGGATATTGTCTATTATTACTTGGAGGTGATATTGAAACCAATCCCGGTCCTGGAAATCAGCCTGGACAGCCATCAGCTGAGACAAAAATGATACTCGACGCTATTACTGAGCCTAAACAACAAATGTCAGCTGAAATAAATACAGTTAGAAAAGAATTTAAGTCTGAACTGATAAGTTTAAAATCAGAACTGCGTGGGCTGAAAACTAAAATGGAGTCTATTGAGAATCACAATGTCGTACTGGATCAACGGGTTGGTGAAATTGAAATGGTAATGGAGCAGTTTGAGTATCGTCATGAGTATATACAAAGAGAAGTTTCGGATCAAAAAGAGTCAAATAAAGATCGCATTGACTTTCTAGAACAGCAACTCAACCAACTTGAGTTTGATAAATTAAAGTGCTCTCTAAGGGTATTTGGTTTGCCAGAAAAAGAGTCAGATGTCAAAAGTCTGTCAGCGGTCGTAGAGGATGAGATATTATCATTGGTCAAGGATGACAATCGGGAAAGGAGTAGTGTAAGCATTATTTCGGCAACGCGTATTGGCAAATTAACTCCAGGAAAACAAAGGTTGGTTATTTTGATATTTGATAAATTCGAAGATAAAATTGAATTGTTCAGATACCGCGATGAGCTTAGAGCTAAAAACATCAGAATTTCAAATGACTTAAGTTTTACGCAACGCCAAATGATTAAAAATGCGAATAAACAGGGCCAAAGAGCTTACTTCAATAATGGGAAATTCTACACTGAACCAAAGGCTACGAACCAAACTGATGCACGTGGCGTACGTACACTAGATGACAAAAATCGCGAATCTCTAAGAAGTCAGCATGATCACGGAGTAGAACAAGGAACAATCGACGTAGTTCATACAGATGGCGCAGAAGCAACATCATTCTAGGAATGCGGTCAACGCTCTACACACTTATCAATTACATCTTTATCTTGGAACATTGAAGGTATAAGGAATAAACTATCATCAGATCTTACTAACTTTCTTGTAAAATATGACATCATTGGACTCCAAGAGACGTGGATATTGGATGACATTGACTATATTCATTTTTTTCCAAATCATACTTTCTTCGTATGTAAAGCTAAAAAGTCATTGTCAGGTGGTCGGCCTATGGGAGGTGTTGTGGTTCTAGTACAGGAAAGAATCAGTAAATTTGTTAAAAGAATATGTCCAGATTTTGAATATGGTATAATACTTGTAATAGACAAGACTGCATTAGGTACTGATCGAGATTGTGCCTATATCTCTGTATATATACCTCCTGACGGTTCACCTTTTTATGAGCATAGCATACAAAGTGGTCTGATTGTGGTGGAAAATATAGTCATTGGTCAGAATTTAACAGATTTTTCTATCATTTTGAATGGCGACCTAAACGCTCGTACAGGAAATTGTGAAGATACAACTTTGATTGTTCATAGTGTGCCAGAGCTAGATGAATTTAATGATATATTGAACAATGATTTAGGAATGGTTAGATCCAATTCTGATGTTAAAGTTAACAAATTCGGTCGACAGCTGATACATTTTTGCAAAACCTATGAGTGTTCAATTATTAATGGGCGAATGGGGAAGGATGCTGGAAAAGGTGAATATACGTTTATAAACCAGAATGGGTGTAGCGTTATCGACTATTTTGTGGTATCCAACGAACTAATGCATATTATCACTGAATTTGAGATATTATCTTACCCAGACAGCTCTCACATGCCAATTTGTTTGGAGTTTAACATTCCGTCTATATCGTTAACTAAGAACAAGGACGGAACTAAGCATCAACCTATCACAAAGTATAATATAAATGCTGAGACATGTTAGGTTTATCTACAGTCATTAACGAATGATACTAGTAATAACTGTTTTTAAATGTTTGAAGAAAATGTAAAAAATTATGATGTTAATATAGATAATGTGATTGATGAATTCGAAAATGCATTATTAACAAGTTCAAATAAACTTAAAAGGACTGTAAAACCAAAATATTCCTCTCATCGCAGAGATTGGTTTGATAAAGAATGTATGGTACATAGAAAAATAGCAAAATCAAGTTTAAAACGATTTCGTTCCAGCCGAAGTGTAAATAAATTAGATATATATCTGAATCATATACGTTCATATAAATCGATTTGTAAAAGGAAAAGACAAACATACAATAAAGAACAAATTAATAAATTAGAAATGTGTGTAAAAAATACAAGCATGTTTTGGAAGGAAGTTCGGAAACTAAGTAACAAACCAAAAACGACAAGTAATATATCACTGGATGACTGGTATAACTACTTTCGTACATTGTTTGCCAGTGACAGTTGTCTCGAGACAGACAATGTAGACGAGATACATTGTGATCGTAATATAGACGAATTAGAGAGTATTATGTTCAATTCACCTATTGATGATGGTGAAATATTATCAACCATTAAACAGTTGAATGTAAATAAAGCATTTGCAGGTAAAATAACACCTCATCATATGAAATTTGGTATTCCTGTTTTGTTACCATATATAAATATGTTATTTAATAGGTTATATGTCACAGGCGAATTTCCTATAAGTTGGTCTCGAATTTTGCTCATTCCTATTTACAAAAAAGGGAATGTCAGTGAACCAAATAATTACAGGGGCATTGCTTTAATGGATATACTAAGTAAAGTTTACATATCCATCTTAACAAAACGGTTAACTTTCTATGTTGAAGCATATGGAAGGATAGCAGAGTCACAGGCCGGTTTTCGTAGTGGATACAGTACTGTTGATAATGCATTTGTCTTATATTCATTAGTCTCAAAGTATTTTAATAAGAATAAGAGATCACTTTACGTCGCTTTTGTAGACTTCGAAAAGGCATTTGACTCTGTTAGCCGACCTATTCTATATAATGTATTACACAAAAATGGTGTTCAAGGTAACCTGTTTAGAGCTATACAAGCTATATATAGTAGTGTCACGGCATGTGTTAAATCAAATGAAGGTATAAGTAATGTTTTCTCTTGCCCGATTGGCCTTAGACAGGGTTGTTCTTTAAGCCCTATACTGTTTTCATTATTTATCAATGAGCTATATGATGTAATGAAACGCAGTGACGTCAGAGGCATTCAGCTTTTCCCAGATTTAACTGAAATCTTTTTGTTGATGTTTGCAGATGACATTGGTCTTATTTCAGATACTATTAGTGGATTACAAAAACAATTGAATATTTTAAGTACCTTTTGCAACAGTTATAAATTAAAAGTTAATATACCAAAAACTAAAGTAGTAGTTTTTAAAAAAGGTGGTCAGTTGTCCAAAAAAGAGCGTTGGTTTTACAATGGAAAAAACATTGAAGTTGTACAGAATTTTTCATATGTTGGTATTAACTTTTCAAATAGATTATCTATGTATAAAATGGCAGAAGCCGCCTCAATTAAGGCGAAGAAGGTTCTTATGTATTTATTCAGTACATTCAACAAAATGTTATATATTCCTGTTAATACATTTTTTTAAGTCTTTGACACAAGGATATGCCCAGTCATGCTATATGGGTCTGATATATGGGGTCTTCAATATATGAATTACATCGAGCATGTACAAATATATGCATGCAAAAGAATGTTGAATATAAGTATGGACGCATGTAATCTTTCAGTTTTAGGCGATACTGGTAGATATCCGGTTCAAATTATGGCATCAAAAAAAGTAATAAAATACTGGATACGTATTCTTAAATTAACTAAAAGTAGATTCGTAAAACTCTGTTATAACATGCTATTGCATTATGATAAACTTGGATATAGTAATTGGGTAACACTTGTTAGAACTAACTTGTATAGTAACGGCTTTGGACATGTCTGGGAACAACAACATATAGAAAATGAAAAACTTTTTATTTACAAGTATAACCAGCGTCTAAGAGATCAGTACATGCAGGAGTGGATGTCTGGATGTTTGGAAAACAAGAAACTTACGTATTACTGTGGCTTTAAACAATTGTTTTGTCAAGAATCATATTTATCTATTATTGATGTTAATAAATTTAGAACTTGTCTAGCAAGTTTCAGGAATGCTTCTCATTCATTAATGGTCGAAAAAGGTAGACACTATGGTTTACCGCGGGAATATCGATTTTGTGTTTTTTGTGAGGGTTTTATAGAAGATGAGTTGCATTTCTTATTGTTCTGTCCATTATATACAGATCTACGCGAATCTTACATACACAAAAGATTTTTGAATATTCCTAATGAAAGGTCATTTTTAAATATAATGTCATGTACAAATGAAACAGTAGTACGTAATTTGGCAATGTTCTTGTATTATGCATTCCAACAAAGAGACGATTACATGAACGGACAAGAGGTGTGATGTACTACCTTTCTATCAGTTATGTACATTCATCAGTCACTTGTAAAAGTTTTAGTTGTTGTGCTACTGTGTATACAAATTTATTTACAATACAATACAATAATGCAGCGTGTACCTCTTTATATGGCACTACGGTCATGGTGGAGTGCCCTTGGGCAAAGCACATTTCTTAGCATAGTACTGGTTTGTTTACCCAGGGATCATGGATACGTGATATAATTGAAATAATGTTGAAAACGGCGTAAAACCCAAATAAAACAAAATACAAACCTCTTTATATAATCATGTAATGTCTATTTGTGTATATGTATATATTTTTTAATTTTTTTTTTATACAAAGCATTTTGTACGTTAACTTTGTTGTTTGTTTGTGTTATAAACTATTTGTATTTGCCATCATTTTTGAATATGTGTTAATCGTTTCACTTTGTCTCATGGATTCTTCTCACACTTCTGGAAATGCATAAGTTTGATAAGGGTGAAGTATCTGTCCTGGTTGCCCGTATCGAGCAATCAGAACAGGTTGCGTTGTTGCAAAGTTGAACCATATGAGTGACTACATGGTAGAATGATGACATTTATACCTCCTTATGCAATTACGTAATGTTTATTTGTGTATATGTTAATTACTTGTGTATAGGCCGGTGGCCTGATTATACAATAAACAATTTGAATGTATGTTTATAATTTATGTAGGTTATGGTGTTGTGCCATTAGACCGTATAAAGGCACTACTATTGTTTCTATTGTGTGTTTATAATTTATGTAGGTTATGGTGTTGTGCCATCAGACCGTATACAGGCACTACTATTGTTTCTAATGTGTGTTTATAATGTATGTAGGTTATGGTGTTGTGCCATTATACCGTATACAGGCACAACTATTGTTTCTAATGTATGTTTATAATTTATGTAGGTTATGGTGTTGTGCCATTAGACTGTATACAGGCACAACTATTGTTTCTAATGTGTGTTTATAATTTATGTATGTTATGGTGTTGTGCCATCAGACCGTATACAGGCACTACTATTGTTTCTAATGCATGTTTATAATTTATGTAGGTTATGGTGTTGTGCCATTAGACCGTATACAGGCACTACTATTGTTTCTAATGTATGTTTATAATTTATGTAGGTTGTGGTGTTGTGCCATCAGACCGTATACAGGCACTTTTATTGTTTCTTATGTATGTTTATAATTTATGTAGGTTATGGTGTTGTGCCATCAGACCGTATGCAGGCACTACTATTGTTTCTAATGTGTGTTTATAATTGTTGTAGGTTATTGTGTTGTGCCACCAGACCGTATACAGGCACTACTATTGTTTCTAATGTATGTTTATAATTTATGTAGGTTATGGTGTTGTGCCATCAGACCGTATACAGGCACTACTATTGTTTTCTAATGTGTGTTTATAATTTATGTATGTTATGGTGTTGTGCCATCAGACCGTATACAGGCACTACTATTGTTTCTAATGCATGTTTATAATTTATGTAGGTTATGGTGTTGTGCCATTAGACCGTATACAGGCACTACTATTGTTTCTAATGTATGTTTATAATTTATGTAGGTTGTGGTGTTGTGCCATCAGACCGTATACAGGCACAACTATTGTTTCTAATGTATGTTTATAATGTATGTAGGTTATGGTGTTGTGCCATCAGACCGTATACAGGTATAAATCTATGGTTCGTTTGTATGATCTTTTAAGCAGCTTTCAACAATTTGTCAGTAATACTGCAGCTTTTCCAGTGTTAGTTACATATCCGGACATCAACAAATCAGTCGAACTGTTAAACCAACGATCCTGAGCACTAAGAAGGGAAAACATTACTACAATTATTAAAGTACTCGGTAAGACACGGCCGAGGATAGAACAGCGACCATCCTTCGCAGCCTAGGCGGTCGGCCTTTAGTTTTTGGTTAAAGCCGTTTTGCGACGCGTGTACGACTAGGTGGCTAACAGGATATTTATTCTGATATGACTGCAAGAGAAACACTTACGAGGTCTAAAGTCACTTTATTACATTTATTAAAATGCATTTTTTTTTTTTTGCGAGACCCAGTGATGTACTCCGAGGTTTAATATAAATATATGAGCCGTTCCACAAGAAAAAACAACACTATGGTCTCTGCGTCATGTATCGATCTAGATCAGCCTGCGCAGACCGAATCGTCTTCATTTCTCTGTAACGAAATGGGTATTCGTGCATTGTGGTACAGTTAAGTGTCTTTTAGTTTAAAACGTATTTAATTTACATAACAATACACATTATATGAAATAACAAACAAATGTCAAAACATGTGGATTGAATTAACAGCTTAAAACCTATAGTAATTATCTCCACTATATTTAACAAGTCGGTACAGGATAAGGCGATTCTAGTTGTGAACTACAACAAGTAAAATGAGACCGAGAGACAAATACGATAGAACTTATAAGGATTAAGTACGTTTCAAAAAAGGATATATGAGCCGTCCCGCGAGAAACCAACAATATTGCCTCTTCGACATGTATCGACCCACTCGACACATTCCATCCCAGGTGTTTAGAGGTATAGAGTAATGCTTCCTGAAACAGAAAATCCACAGGAGGCGGAAAGTGTCCATCCGGGTTATCCTGTGCGCCATGATTAGGCTGGTCCGGGTCCATAATGTTGGTTTTCTCGTGGGACGACTTATACATGGACGAATAAAAGTGATAGTTAGCAGAATAAAATATAGATGATGAAGTATATTAGGAGGCTGGGATCAATCTGAAGATAGTGTTGAAATATATAGCTATAGTTTACCCACGTTGTTAAAACGTGCAGTCAGTAAATATGAGTCTTTTGTTTCTGTTTCAGCTGTTCAAATATTGTCAACCTAGTGTCAAACAGCCTAGTCATTAATTGCAAGTTTACCTTTCATAGGCAATGTGTATGTAATGTCCTATACCACGTATGTAGAAATTGAGTCCCATCGCTTTATGGCACATCCGTGGATATTCCTACGTTTTGATTGGATTAACATTTAAAAATAAACACTATTCCTAGAGGAAATGATAAAATTAGATAATACCTACTCGTTAAATGAATGAAAACAAGGAAACTGATATGTTATAATTTGCGTATATTTACAATTGGTTTTTAAACGAGTAAAGGCATAACAGACGATGTAACACCAACCAGAACGTTGATATGTACGACTGCGAACAGTGAGAACAATAACCCTTATTGTTTGACTTTGTTATGCAAATATTTAAGGACAGTGAATGAACTATATACAAAAAGAGCTAAACATACCATTTCTCAGTGGGTATAGTTCACCAGAGGTATGCACCTTTTTTTCACTGTATTTAATGGCCCAAAATATATTTGGTGTCACGTATAGATTGACAGAAATGAAAAATAAGTTGAAATTCCACTGTGACTTTGTTATTGCATGTATTTGTCTGAAACTTGGAACATTAACAGAATGGAGCATTGGAAATATAATTTTGATTTGATTCTTTGTCCGGTATGTTTAATTTTAATATTAATCCAATATAAATTCAAAAGCAGTTAAATTTGATGTTTTGTTCTAAATGACAAGCCAATTGTTGCTTCCAGAAAGCTTTGCATGCTTAAATATTATATTTCCTGTCAGACAATTGTCGTCTGCATATGTTTCAAGAATACCATTTGTATTAAATTGTATTTAATTAGTTTTGAAAGTAATTGAAAATTGATTTATTTTTCAAAATTTGTGAGGACAAGTTGAACTATCAGTATGCGTAGCATGGCAGTTTGGCTTGTTTTCATAATGCGATACCCACGAAATGTGACCCTTATTTTACTTTCAATCATGTTTTGGTAATTCTCACACCATTTGTAATGGGGCGATCGCACTGGCCCGATTTAACTTCCGTTTGCTTTCCGTATTCGAAAGTGTTGTGATTTTTGGTGGGTACCCATAAGGTACCGTCTATAGTGGGGTGCATTTATAAACAGAATTACAGAGTAAAGTTGGGAGCTAAAATCCAGATGTCTTTGCTTAACCCTAAACATAAACAGTAGTGCCATGCAATAGTCAATATATCTGCATTTTGAAACAAATTGGTGAATCAAGATATCTGAACTTTTATAATTAATTCTGAGAAGCCAGCTTTACTGGTTCAAGAAATACGTGTACATTTGTCCTATCACAAACAATACATCTCCAAAGTTGTTTACAGTTGGTAATACTTCGAAACATAATTTTTTGTTTACGAAGTATTTTTGTCATTTATAATGTTATCTTATATTTTTCCTTTATTTGGTTGATTATAACTTATTTAGAATATCTTATGTTTTATTTGCAATGATAACTAAATAGCGACATTTCTATTTGCAATAACAAACATCAATATCGTCTTTAGATTGTCGTTTAATATAAATCGTACTTACGCAATTTTATTTACCTTGCCTTAGAATTTCATTAGCCAATCAGAACGGTGTTTACATTTGTTCGGGTGCATGGAATTACAGGAATCAACCAAAATGGACGATGGAAATACCGGAATTATGTTCTTGTTGATCAGCAGTGATTTGGTGGATGTTTGGTTTAATTAACAATAATTCCCACTGCTTCGATGAAAAACTATCTCCCGACTAATTATATAGCCAATCGATTCATTATACTGCAAGTGATGGAAAAGGATCGACAACTCTGCGAAGGAGAATTTGCAACTTCCGTTACAAATGAAAGTAGAAATCTGACAAGCTGCCTTGACGGTGGATTGTTATTTTTTTGCGGAGAAATGACACTTGAAGTTTTATATTGAGGAAGACTGACAAGAAAGAAATGCCTTGAATTTATTTAACAGTGATAAATCAACGGTGAGTTAGGTATTATTGTGCAGCAGTAGATTAGAATATAAGAAAGTAATTCGTTTGAAAAAAAACGGAAATTCAAAATTAACCAATCGAAAGAGTTCGAAAACTTACGTAAAAAACAACCAAAGGATTTCTGGAAGTTCTTTAAAAGTAAATCAAAATCGGTAGTTACCGAAATACCTATGGATGAGTTTAAAAATCATTTTTCTGAGTTATTTGATTCTATCAAAAAGGTGCACATACATGAAGTAGAACATTTTGCTGAAAACCACGTTTTTGAAGTAAGCGAAAATACATTTCAAGAACTCAATAAAACAATTACAGTGTCGGAAGTGGAGTCGGCTATAAAGCGTTTAAATAAAAACAATGCTCTTAGCCCAAGCGATAATTTGATGAATGAATACTTGATAGAGTCAATGGATATTATTTCAGGACATTTGACTGATATGTTTAGTATTATATTGGATAGGGGTTACTTCCCAGAATCATGGTCTAAGGGTTATATTATCTCGATACATAAAAAGGTAGACAAATCAGATGCAAACAATTACCGAGGGATAACTCTTATGAGTAATTTGGGTAAATTATTTACTATCGTTCTAAACGCGAGAGTTAAATCATGATTCGAAGAAAGCAACTTTTTATCAGACTCGCAGTTCGGATTTCGAAAAAATTGTAGCACCAATGACGCAATATTTATATTATCCAATGTTGTAGAACATATACTTAATAAAAAAAAATACGATTAATTTGCGCCTTTATAGATCTGAGAAAGGCGTTCGATTCAGTAAATAGAAACGCCTTGTGGTATAAGTTATTTAATATGGGAATGGATGGAAAGATTCTCAGAATCTTCAGGTCTATTTATGCCTCAGTAAAATCCTGCGTGAAACTAAGCAATTCATTTTCAGACTTTTTTGATATTTCGATTGGACTCATCCAAGGCCAAACGAGCTCTCTTGCACTTTTTGCACTCTTCCTAGAGGACATCGAACTTTTTTTTACAAGATTCCGATAAATGCGGTTTAACATTAAATGAAATTTGTTTGATTATAATAATGTTTGCAGATGATATGGTAATTATTGGTAACTCTCAAGAAGACCTACAACATAGGTTACATTTATTATATGAATATTGTAAAAAATGGGGACTCGAGGTAAACATTGAAAAGACTAAAATCATGGTTTTTAGAAAAAGGGGTAAACTACAACCAAATGAAAATTGGTTTTATAACAACAATGAAGTTGAAATAGTCGATAACTTTAACTATTTAGTAGTGGTTATTAATTATACAGGTACTTTTGCACTAAATAATCAATATATGGTAGGTAAATCACTTAAAGCTATGCATGTTGTAGTAAGCAAAATATATTTAAACACAATGTTAATCCAAAAGTCTCGCTGTAACTTTTTGACGCATTTGTAAATCCGATTTTGAATTATAGGAGTCAAATATGGGGTTTCAGCAAGTCTAAAGAGTTAGAACGAATCCATTTGAAAGTTTGCAAAACAATATTAGGAGTTAAACAATCTAGTTGTAATGCAGCTGTATATGGGGAGTTGGGTCCTTACCCAGTAGTTATAAATAGACACATAATGATAATCAAATATTGGATAAAACTTCTACAAACAAAAAATATCTTATTAAAAACAATGTATGATGTAATGTTAAACAATCTTACCTTAAATAAGATAAACTGGTTATCAAAGGTTAAACAGATGCTTCAACAAAACGGATTTTTATATATATGGGAAAATCCTAACTTAGTTAATCACAAGCATTTTGTTCACATATTTAAACAAAGATTGTTTGACGAATTTTCTCAACCATGGACGTCTAATTTGGCATCTAATAGTATTTTATCTTATTTATACATTCATATAAAATCAGAATTCAGAATAGAAAACTATTTGAATACAGTAACGTTTAGGAAATACAGAAATTAGTTTACAAAATTACGCACCCCTTCTCATAATTTACGCATAGAAACCGATAGACACGGGCGAGTAAGAATTCCGAGAAATGAGAGAGTGTGTATTCACTGTAATTTACAAACTATCGACGACGAATACCACTTTATTATCGAATGCCTGTGTCACCAGAATTTCGAGAAATATACATTAAACGTTACTATTACATCAAGTCAAGCATGCAACAGTTTATACATCTAATGAAAATTGAAAATCCAGCCACATTATTAAAGCTATGTAAATTCATAAAATATTGCTTTTGAAGAAAGAAATAGTCACATTCCTCCGTGAGTTTTTACACGATAACATAAACAGAAAAATATTTTCACTAAATCAATTATTTTCCATTTTTTCTCGAGTAACATTCTATAGAATCCTATTGTAGTATATATATGTCACGATATGAAATTTAAATTGAATTTGTATTTGCATTTGTATATGAAATTGAATTTGTATTTGTATTTGTAACAATGATGTACTTATTTTGTACAAGTTGAACATAAAGTATCTATCCTATCTATCTATCCTGAAACATTCGCTTGCCCGTTTTATCATCGGACATAAGTTAATTATTTGAAAAGGGTGTCATATGAAGGAAAATAACAACATAAACAATGAAGGACTTCGGAGACTTTGTACAACTGTACCATCGTGCTTGTATGTATACACTATTAAGATTCATTTAAGGAGACAAAAGTGGTTAAGTGGTGTGAAAACTGCTATCAAACGTTAAATAGTGTGTACACATATTTGTATTGATGATATTATACAAGTGTTATGATTGAAAAGAATGAACAAATATAATCTATATTTATAAATGAACTTTCCAGATTTTGCCTATCCTAAGATGGAGCATATGCATGTTGCTTTGCCAAAAACGTAATCAATTAACGCACAAAAAACATATGTATAGTTGTATCAAGTTTGTGAACGCTATATTATAAATTGTCTAGTGAATCCATGTCTTAATGACACTCTGCCTTGGCGTCATTTATAAAGTGTAAAAATGCTTCTGTCAGCGGAAAATAGTTGGTATTATAGACGAATTGTGAAAATATTGTGGGAAATCAAGCAATCAAGGAAAACAAGTGAATCTCCTTTTTACATACATTTTTCAAACTTGATCAAAGTTGATTCCTTAGATACTCTAGATAATACAAAGTTTTACTACAGGTACTATTCTACCCTTTCTACGCAACAGACACATTTTATCTAATCTTCAACAGATGGATGCTAGGAGCAATTTCGACAGTTACCTTAATGTTTTCCTCGCAAGTCAATACTTTTAGTTTCATACTGCATTGCTTTAACAACTACATTGCTATAACAACTACATTGCTTTAACAACTACATTGCTATAACAACTACATTGCTTTAACAACTGCATTGCTTTAACAACTACATTGCTTTAACAAATACATTGCTATAACAACTACATTGCTATAACAACTGCATTGTTTTAACAACTACATTGCTTTAACAACTACATTGCTATAACACCAACATTGCTTTAACAACTGCATTGCTATAACAACTACATTGCTATAACAACTGCATTGCTATAACAACTACATTGCTATAACAACTGCATTGCTTTAACAACTATATTGCTATAACAACTGCATTGCTTTAACAACTATATTGCTATAACACCTACATTGCTTTAACAACTGCATTGCTTTAACAACTACATTGGTATAACAGCTGCATTGCTTTAACAACTATATTGCTATAACAACTACATTGCTTTAACAACTGCATTGCTATAACAACTGCATTGCTTTAACAACTACATTGCTTTAACAACTGCATTGCTATAACAACTGTATTGCTTTAACAATTGCATTGCAATAACAACTGCATTGCTTAAACAACTATATTGCTATAACAACTGCATTGCTTCAACAACTATATTGCTATAACACCTACATTGCTTTAACAACTACATTGCTTTAACAACTACATTGCTATAACAACTGCATTGCTTTACCAACTACATTGCTATAACAGCTGCATTGCTTTAACAACTAAATTGCTATAACAACTACATTGCTTTAACAACTACATTGCTTTAACAACTATATTGCTATAACACCTACATTGCTTTAACAACTACATTGCTTTTACAACTACATTGCTATAACAACTGCATTGCTTTAACAACTACATTGCTATAACAACTGCATTGCTTTAACAACTATATTGCTATAACAACTACATTGCTTTAACAACTGCATTGCTATAACAACTGCATTGCTTTAACAACTACATTGCTTTAACAACTACATTGCTATAACAACTAAATTGCTTTAACAACTGTATTGATATAACAACTACATTGCTTTAACAACTACATTGCTATAGCAACTACTGTATTGCTTTAACTACTGTATTGCTTTAACAACTACATTGCTATAACAACTACATTGCATTAACAACTACATTGCTTAACAACTGTATTGCTTTAACAACTGTAACTGTATTGCTTTAACAACTGTATTGATTTAACAACTGTTTAGCTTTAACAAATGTATTGCTTTAACAACTACATTGCTTTAACAACTATATTGCTATAACAACTGCATTGCTTTAACAACTACATTGCTTTAACAGCTGCATTGCTATAATAACTGTATTGCTTTAACAACTACATTGCTATAACAACTGCATTGCTTTAACAACTACATTGCTTTAACAACTGCATTGCTATAACTACTACATTGCTTTAACAACTGCATTGCTATAACAACTGCATTGCTTTAACAACTACATTGCTTTAACAACTACATTGCTATAACAACTAAATTGCTTTAACAACTGTATTGATATAACAACTACATTGCTTTAACAACTACATTGCTATAGCAACTACTGTATTGCTTTAACTACTGTATTGCTTTAACAACTACATTGCTATAACAACTACATTGCTTTAACAACTGTAACTGTATTGCTTTAACAACTGTATTGATTTAACAACTGTTTAGCTTTAACAAATGTATTGCTTTAACAACTACATTGCTTTAACAACTATATTGCTATAACAACTGCATTGCTTTAACAACTGCATTGCTTTAACAGCTGCATTGCTATAATAACTGTATTGCTTTAACAACTACATTGCTATAACAACTGCATTGCTTTAACAACTACATTGCTTTAACAACTGCATTGCTATAACTACTACATTGCTTTAACAACTGCATTGCTATAACAACTACATTGCTTTAACAACTGCATTGCTTTAACAACTGTATTGCTATAACAACTACATTGCTTTAACAACTATATTGCTTTAACAACTGCAGTGCTTTAACAACTATATTGCTTTAACAACTGTATTGCTTTAACAACTATATTGCTTTAACAACTGCATTGCTTTAACAACTATATTGCTTTAACAACTGTATTGCTTTAACAACTATATCGCTTTAACAACTGCATTGCTTTAACAACTATATTGCTTTAACAACTACATTGCTTTAAAAACTGCATTGCTTTAACAATTATATTGCTTTTACAACTATATTGCTTTAACAACTGTATTGCTCATCCCATTAGTATGAAACTTAAAGCATTTGTTCACAAGGTACGCCTCTTGTACAGGTTCATGTTCCAATGACCCAGATCAAAGTTCAAGGTCATAGTGAACATAATGTTGTATACAATGATATCCTCGGTTTAGGGCTGATGTTAGTGGTCTGAATTCCTTTATATTACATACACAGGTTCAGTGTCAAAGAGAGACAGAGACACAGAGAGAGAGAC
>JASEVX010000018.1:4612044-4734977 GCA_031761405.1 Serripes groenlandicus
TTTTCCCCGCATCCTGTACTGACTATTAAAATAGATTAGAAAAACTATTGTTACTTTTTGAATTGTAACCGTTTAAAAAATTGTATGTTTTTTATCAAAAAGACTGTGTCCAAATATCTATTTAACTTCTATTTAATACCTGTGGAAAACTTATCAATGAGTATTATTTCACCTCCAACTAGAAACTAGCGATGTCTTTGGACAAGAGCAGTCAATTGGTGACCCCCACACTTTCAATAGTGGGTCAGTACATTTCTATAGTGTGTCACTAAACGAGTTTTTATTGATATAACGTTAAGTTTAAAACATTAAAATTGTGAGTTGTACTTTTTTATGAAACAATATCAGTATTTTTTTTAATTATTTAAATAACTATATTTTTAAAATGACTCCACCCCCAGCCACCACTTTAATAACAAATTGAAACAATATCATTTCTTTGCTCATGAAATGATGAAATAAATCAGTTAGCTTGTCTATTACTGACCAAATAAGTAATATTAACATACTCATAACCTCATAATACATAAATATATGGACATATTTCCACATAATACACAGACTGTCTGTGCACCATCTTCCACTTAATACATGGACATGTTTCCACATTATACACAGACTGTCTGGGCACCATCTTCCACTTAATATATGGACATATTTCCACATAATACACATATATGGACATACTTCCACATAATACACAGACTGTCTGCACACCATCTTCCACTTAATATATGGACATGTTTCCACATAATACACAGACTGTCTGTGCACCATCTTCCACTTAATATATGAACACATTTCCACATAATACACAGACTGTCTGGGCACCATCTTTCACTTAATATATGGACATATTTCCACATAATACACAGACTGTCTGTGCACCATCTTCCACTTAATATATGGACATATTTCCACATAATACACATATATGGACATACTTCCACATAATACACAGACTGTCTGCGCACAATCTTCTACTTAATATATGGAAATATTTCCACATAATACACAGACTGTCTGTGCACCATCTTCCACTTAATATATGGACATATTTCCACATAATACACAGACTGTCTGGGCACCATCTTCCACTTAATATATGGACATATTTCCACATAATACACAGACTGTCTGTGCACCATCTTCCACTTAATATATGGACATATTTCCACATAATACACAGACTGTCTGTGCACCATCTTCCACTTAATATATGGACATATTTCCACATAATACACAGACTGTCTGCGCACAATCTTCCACTTAATATATGGACATATTTCCACATAATACACAGACTGTCTGTGCACCATCTTCCACTTAATACATGGACATATTTCCACATAATACACAGACTGTCTGCGCACAATCTTCCACTTAATATATGGACATATTTCCACATAATACACAGACTGTCTGTGCACCATCTTCCACTTAATATATGGACATATTTCCACATAATACACAGACTGTCTGCGCACAATCTTCCACTTAATATATGGACATATTTCCACATAATACACAGACTGTCTGTGCACCATCTTCCACTTAATACATGGACATATTTCCACATAATACACAGACTGTCTGTGCACCATCTTCCACTTAATACATGGACATATTTCCACATAATACACAGACTGTCTGTGCACCATCTTCCACTTAATATATGGACATATTTCCACATAATACACAGACTGTCTGCGCACAATCTTCCACTTAATATATGGACATATTTCCACATAATACACAGACTGTCTGTGCACCATCTTCCACTTAATACATGGACATATTTCCACATAATACACAGACTGTCTGTGCACCATCTTCCACTTAATATATGGACATGTTTCCACATAATACACAGACTGTCTGCGCACAATCTTCCACTTAATATATGGACATATTTCCACATAATACACATATATGGACATACTTCCACATAATACACAGACTGTCTGCGCACAATCTTCTACTTAATATATGGAAATATTTCGTCATAATACACAGACTGTCTGTGCACCATCTTCCACTTAATATATAGACATATTTCCACATAATACACAGACTGTCTGCGCACCATCTTCCACTTAATATATGGACATATTTCCACATAATACACAGACTGTCTGCGCACCATCTTCCACTTAATATATGGACATACTTCCACATAATACACAGACTGTCTGCGCACAATCTTTCACTTAATATATGGACATATTTCCACATAATACACAGACTGTCTGGGCACCATCTTCCACTTAGAATAGGGACATATTTCCACATTATACACAGACTGTCTGCGCAACATCTTTCACTTAATATACGGACACATTTCCACATTATACACAGATTGTCTTGGCACCATCTTCCACTTAATATAAGGACATATTTCCACATTATATGTAGACAGTCTGTCTCATCCACCTCCATGTAATATATGGACATATTTTCACACAATACGCATACAGTCTGCTGCACTATTTAAGCTGTATACCGGTGCTCGGTGAAAACATAACTAAAGCATTTTTTTCAGCAGATACACCTACTCCCCGCACTCTACATCTCTACTCTATATCTGACAGACCATGAAATGTTAATATGCCACCCTTTGGAGGAATAAAAATTAAAATAACACCAACTATTTAACACCTTTATTATGTGAACAGCTAATCAAAGGGTATTAACATACTCATAACCTCATAATACATGAATCGCTGACTATTTTTGAAAGTGTTCAACACAATACATGAAATAGTATTTAAAGAGCATGTTAATTATCCTCATATATTGCTGAGCCTTAATAGTAAACTGAGTATCCATTAATTGCAGACTATTTTCTCAGTTTTGTGTGCAACACACTCACAGAGCTCAAACATAATGCGATGTTTCATTGAATGCCCATTGGTAATTAAAAAATTAAGGCAGACAAATTATAGCAATGAATTCCATATTGAATTACTTTGACCTCTAGGTGACCTTTACTTTTGAGATAAGAGCATGCATTTTGTGCCAAGGGACCTACTCCCCAAACTCTGCATCTGTGTTGAATTTTATTGACTATAAAGTACGACAAGACAACAATTATACCTCTGAAATTCATATTGATCAAGTATGAATTTTCTGCGTGACACAACAACTCGTTGAGCTCTATAATTGTGTAAAGATTAATAGAAATCCCTTGAATAAAGTTATATCCTTAAAATAAGAATTGTGTACTTGACAGAAGGACAATCGGACTCACTGTGTAACTTTAATATACACCCTTATGGAGAATAAAAAACACCAACTATTTTAACACCATCTTCAACTTAATTTATTTCCAAATAATAGACTATTTGCTATTTAAAAAGATATGGCCATATGTCCACATAATGCAGACTTATTGCCATACCGTCTTCCACTTAGTATATGGACTTGTATGTATAATTGAAGCATAGGCCAACCTTTTCAGTCATCAGTTGAGAAGACTGGACTCTGGACCAGTAATACCAGACCACATTTTCAGCAAAGGAGCCTGACAACTAAAACATATCTCGTCTTTCTTCTGCAAGAAAATCTCCAAAAACACATTTAAAAATTTCTAGACCTTATCCCACATACTATTGATGAAAACGTAGGAATACAAGGAGCTTTTTTGGAAAAATAGGAAAAAGTAGGAACACTTTAAAAAGAGGAGGAAAAATCAGGAAAACTAGGAATGCTGGAGAGCCTGTATAATAATATATGGACAGATTTCCACATAAAAGACTATTTGCTGTTTAAAAAAATATGGAGAGATTTCCACAATACACATACTGTTTGCCTCACCATTTCCCCCTTAATATATGGACATATTGACCATCAACACAATGGCCAAAGTTATTGTTTATTTTTTTCTTTATGGTTTCCCAGGATCGCTCATGGAGTGATCCACCACTCTCTCTGCTTCTGGCAATGGCCTCATAACACTCTTGCCGAGTTGGGCAGGTCCTTGTGGTTGTTTTGTTGAAATAGTGAGGCAAGTATCTTCTAAGCTTTTCCTCCTCCTCTTCGGACCATGTTTTCTTTGTGCCTATTTAAAAAAGCGATATCAATGGTTGTACTGAACAGCCTACAATCAATAATTCACAATTCATCTTTCACAAACTAAGATTACATTTGAAAATGGTCAAACTGTTAACATTTGTAGTTTTTGGCATCTAGCTATGAAAATGCATACTCATGTCAAACACTGAATTTAATTCATGCTTATGACTTTAGAAGTATATGGTCACTAATGTTTTACTTAAAGCTATGGTAGATAACTTGAGAGTACTTTTTTTAAAACCTTAGGTTTTTTAAGACCTATCTATTCTTACTTTTCTTAACCTTCTTTCGTGTCTGCAAAATGTCCACCCCATCGTCATTCATGTAGTCTTCAACAGCCAAATCTGAAATTGCAAGAATCTTATAACTACTTAACATTGAAAAAAAAAATGAATTAAGTATAGTTGTAAGCTATATCCAACTCTTTTTATTATTAGTAGTAGATTACTGTTGACAGTAACTTTAAGAGTTGAAATTCAGAAGCTAGAACATAAGTTTACAATACTTGGACAACCTAACCTCATGGTATCTGGACATATATTGTCCCAAAAAACGCGATAAACTAGCTTTTAGAGAATTCAAGATTCTTAATAACTCATAATATTTGGATTCTACAAGCCTGTAATATTAAGAAATAATCTAGGAGCATATGTACATGTAGCATTTTCAATTGTATGCACATGCACACAAGCTAATAAGGGATCTTTCGCTATCATTTCTTCATGTCTCCATATGTTATGCAGGGTGGGTATCCCGTACAATAGGAAATTTTGGCAACTTGATAAGTTTACAATACTTGGACAACTGAAGCGCAAACATATCCTGATTATACTTGGACCAACTAAGCTCACAATATCTGGATACATCATGTCCCCCCCCCCCAAAAAAAAACCAGGGCCATGATGGCCCTATATCGCTCACCTGATTTAATAGAACTTCAATAGTTTTTCAACGGATCGGAAATATTTAAACAATCTTGGTAAAGAGTCCCCCAAGGAACATATGTGCAAAATAATTTTCAAATCAGGCTAGTACTTTTGGACAAGAAGATTTTTAAAGTTTTAAGAATGCACAGAATGTACATGTATAAGGAAAACAAGCTCCGCCCCTAGTGG
The DNA here is from genome assembly GCA_031761405.1 of Serripes groenlandicus. NCBI lineage: Eukaryota > Metazoa > Mollusca > Bivalvia > Cardiida > Cardiidae > Serripes > Serripes groenlandicus. Next base: position 4,617,234 of record JASEVX010000018.1, read on the forward strand.
CCATGTTCTTCAACGGATCGAAACAATTTGAACATTCATGGTGGGGGGAGGGGGTGCCACAAGGAACATTTGTTCAAAATAATTTTCAAATCGGGCCAGCACTTTTGGACAAGAAGATTTTTTAAGATTTGGCAATTTTCCCCTTTTCTGATGCCGCAGCAACCAAAGTTCTACTTGGAATTTAATTCTTTGAACAATTTGAAAGGGGACCACCTAAGGACCATTCCTGTGAAATTATTTTGAAATCTGGCCAGTTCTTTTGGACAAGAAGATTTTTAAAGTTTTAACAATGCACATATAAGGAAAACAAGCCCCACCCCCTTGCGGCCATGGTTTTCAACGGATCCAAAATATATGATCACTATTGGTAGAGGGTGCCCTTAGGAACATTTGTGCAAAATAATTTTCAAATCGGGTCAGCACTTTTGGACAAGAAGATTTTTTAAGATTTGGCAATTTTCCCCTTTTCTGATGCCACAGCAACCAAAGTTCTACTTGGAATTAAATTTTCTGATTATCTTTGAAAGGGGACCACCTAAGGACCATTCCTGTAAAGTTATTTTGAAATCTGTCCATTGGTTTAGTAGAAGAAGTCATTTGTAGGCAATTGTTAACAGACGGACAGACGCCGACGACGGACGCCGGACATTCAGTGATCACAAAAGCTCACGTTGCACTTCGTGCATAGGTGAGCTAAAAAACATTACCAGCTTTTAGAGAATGCAAGATTCTTAATAACTCATAATATTTGGATTCTACAAGCTGGTAATATTCTGACATGTTCAGAAGTGTACATGTACATGCAGCATTTTCAATACTTAGTATGCACATACATATAACCTCATAGGGGAGCTATCATTACTTAGGTCTCAATATATGATTATGTTAGACTGGGTGGGAGCAAGAGGGAGTCACATCATTAAGGAAGTTTTGGTCACTTCAAAAAGTTCACAAAACTTGGACAACCTATTAACCTCATGATATCTGGACAAATCTTGTCCCAAGAAAACGAAACATTTCCAGCTTTTAGATAATTGAAAAATCTTAATATTTGAATACTATAATCCAGTAATATGCAGTCATGTTATGAACACAAAGGTACAGAGAGAACATTTAAAGTGATGAAATGATTTTGGCAATTTTAGAAATTTACATGAATAAACACGTAATACTCAGACAGATTTAAGAGATTGTACATGTAAGTGTAGCATGTTCAATTGTATGCACATACACATAACTTGATGAGGGAACTATCATTACTTTGGTCTCGATATGTAATGCGGGGTGGATATCCAATACAATATGAAATTTTGGCCACTTGATAAGTTGACAATACTCGGACAACCTAACCTCATGATATCTGGACATATATTGTCCCTAAAAAACCGAAAAACTAGCTTTTAGAGAATTCAAGATTCTTAATAACTCATAATATTTGGATTCTACAAGCCTGTAATACTAAGACATAATCTAGGAGCATATGTACATGTAGCATTTTCAATTGTATGCACATGCACAAATCCTGATAAGGGATCTTTCGCTATCATTTCTTTTGTCTCCATATTTAATGCAGGGTGGGTATCCCGTACAATAGGAAATTTTGGTCACTTGATAAGTTTACAATACTAGGACAACCGAAGCGAAAACATATCCTGATTATACTTGGACAAACTAAACTCTCAATAATTGGATACATCTTGTCCCAAAAAAAAAAAAAAGAAAAAAAAAAAACCATTACCAGCTTTTAGAGAATGCAAGATTCTTAATAACTCATAATATTTGGATTCTACAAGCTTGTAATATTCTGACATGTTCAGAAGGGAACATGTACATGCTGCATTTGCAATACTTAGTATGCACATACATATAACCTCATAGGGGAGCTATCTTTAATTAGGTCTCAATATATGATTATGTTTAGACTGGGTGGGAGCAAGAGGGAGTCACATCATTAAGGAAGTTTTGGTCACTTCAAAAAGTTCACAAAACTTGGACAACCTATTAACCTCATGATATCTGGACACATCTTTTCCCAAGAAAACAAAACATTTCCAGCTTTTAGATAATTGGTAAATCTTAATATTTGAATACTACAATCCAGTAATATGCAGTCATTTTATGAACACAAAGGTACAGAGAGAACATTTAAAGTGATGAAATGATTTTGGCAATTTTAGAAATTTACATGAATAAACATGTAATATTCAGACAGATTCAAGACAGTGTACATGTAAGTGTAGCATGTTCAATTGTATGCACATACACACAACTTGACAAGGGAACTATCATTACTTTGGTCTCCATATGTAATGCGGGGAGGATATCCAATACAATATGAAATGTTGGCCACTTGATAAGTTTACAATACTTGGACAACCTAACCTCATGATATCTGGACATATATTGTCCCAAAAAAACACGATAAACTAGCTTTTAGAGAATTCAAGATTCTTAATAACTCATAATACAATGTATTTGGATTCTACAAGCCTGTAATACTAAGACATAATCTATGAGCATATGTACATGTAGCATTTTCAATTGTATGCACATGCACAAATCCTGATAAGGGATCTTTCGCTATCATTTCTTTTGTCTCCATATGTAATGCAGGGTGGGTATCCCGTACAATAGGAAATTTTGGCCACTTGATAAGTTTACAATACTTGGACAACCGAAGCGAAAACATATCCTGATTATACTTGGACCAACTAAACTCACAAAAACTGGATACATCTTGTCCCAAAAAAAACAAAAAAACAAAACATTACCAGCTTTTAGAGAATGCAAGATTCTTAATAACTCATAATATTTGTATTCTACAAGCTGGTAATATTCTGACATGTTCAGAAGTGTACATGTACATGCAGCATTTTCAATACTTAGTATGCACATACATATAACCTCATAAGGGAGCTATCTTTACTTAGGTCTCAATATATGATTATGCTAGACTGGGTGGGAGCAAGAGGGAGTCACATCATTAAGGAAGTTTTGGTCACTTCAAAAAGTTCACAAAACGTGGACAACCTATTAACCTCATGATATCTGGACAAATCTTTTCCCAAGAAAACAAAACATTTCCAGCTTTTAGATAATTGGTAAATATTAATATTTGAATACTACAATCCAGTAATATGCAGTCATGTTATGAACACAAAGGTACAGAGAGAACATTTAAAGTGATGAAATGATTTTGGCAATTTTAGAAATGTACATGAATAAACATGTAATATTCAGACAGATTCAAGAGAGTGTACATGTAAGTGTAGCATGTTCAATTGTATGCACATACACATAACTTGAGAAGGGAACTATCATTAAGTTGGTCTCCATATGTAATTTGGGGAGGATATCCAATACAATATGAAATGTTGACCACTTGATAAGTTTACAATACCTAGTTACCTTGTTTTTTACCCGAGATGACCCATATTCATTTCAACCTAAGATATGAGGCATATAAGTATTCTGACCAAGTAATATGAAGATAAGATTAAAACTATTGAATTTATGAACAGAAAACAAAACTTTAACTCAACATTTTATATCTAATTTGACCTAGTGACCTAGTTTTTGACTCAAGATGATCCATATTTATTTTTAATTTAATTATTTAATGACTGTTAGAACTACCAACCTATTGACTTAATCCCCGCTTATAAATTCGTCAACTGCAGCTTTTTTACCTCGCAAAGCTTTAATTAAGCGAATTTTATAAATACATTATTAAGCAAAGTTATTTCGGATCGCCAAATTGATAACTTACGGTCAATAATATCGCATACCCCACCCATCTTTTTAACGTGTAAAACGTCCGATGTTTCGTATTTCTTCCTTAATTAAAGCTAAATAAAATGAACAATTTATTTCTGGATGAAACTATCAACAATACCTTCGATCATGGTTACAACACGTTCATTGTCAATGATAACATTTTATTTCCAAAATTCAGATCAATCGCAGCCTCCATTTTTGATGACGAAACAGGGCCGACGAAATGTTATTAAAATGGGTTGTACTGTCATTCCAGCCCGGCAAACATAACTATTACCATAATATAAGACACAACGAAATGAATTGACGTTTATAACAAGTGTTATCATTCATACATTTTATAAGATCGAAATAAACTCACCATATTCTAGCATGGATCCAGCATCATTGTTTACATTTGTTTCTACATCCGGTGAAATTCCGGGGTTCGATTTTACCCCATCACGAAGTTATACGGAAATAACCAAATTCAACTATATCCGGCATACTCGGTCATTTCCTTTAAGGGCCGTGATAACACCTAAAAGACCGAGGTTTACGATTGTCGAAAAATACGATACTATGTAATCTAAGGGAGACAAACCTTACAAATCTGTCCATGGCGTTGGACAATTGAATAATCCATATATTAAGGGTTTTTTAAAATGTTTTTTTAACAAAGCCGTAAGCCCTTAACTATCAATTTTATGCACTTTTTCTTTCATATTATGGGCTTAAGCTCACAATATTTCTTGCCTCATATGAATAGACTGACCAAAAAAAAAGCCCACAAGTAGCAAGTGTTGGAACAGACAGACAGACAGACAGACAGACAGACAGACAGACAGACAGACAGACAGACAGACAGACAGACAGACAGACAGACAGACAGACAGACAGAGAGAGAGAGAGAGAGAGAGAGAGAGACATGAGAGAGAGAGACATGAGAGAGATTGCGAGAGAGAGAGAAAACGAGAGAGAGAGAGAGAGAGAGAGAGATAGAGAGAAAGACAGAGAGAGAGAGACAGAGAGAAAGAGAGAGAGAGAGAGAGGGGGAGAGAGAGATAGAGAGAGAGAGAGAGAGAGAGAGAGAGAGAGAGAGAGAGAGAGAGAGAGAGCGAGAGAGAGAGAGAGAGAGAGAGAGAGAGCGAGAGAGAGATCAGAATGTCTTAAACGGGTTCAATTTCCGGTTGACACAACGACACGGAGGGCGCCACAAAGGTTAAATGGTCGTTATACTGGAACACCAACCCTGACAGGTACCACACAAACTATAGTTGGATATATGTTCTGTTCGCACTGTTTGGTACCGAATTAGTCTCGTTCGTTCTCACACTTTGTTCATATAAACGGAACAGACATAAACAGACAATAATGCCGCGAGACCACTTTTTTAAAAAAATCGCCACATTGACAAAATCAAAACCAATTACATCTCTAATCACCATATAATAAAATCATTGATTGATTGGAATGTAATATTGTTGTTCAAAAACAATCAGTTATAACAAGACAGTCATCTCACATGAACATGCTTTTTCCTATTTGTGTTCGCCTTGTGATACACATTTGTCATGCAACTGGCTACCATCCCACATAGTCTATAATCAACGGATTTGTTATTATAAGAAAAGTCTAACATATGTTTCGCATTCTAACCACAGGAAGACATAAGACATATTTAATATAGTTTGTCTTCGTTTTCAAAGACACATGTCGGTTTTCTGATGACTTTTCCTATATTTGAATAATATAACATAACACGAACAGAACCAAAATAAACTATCGAATTGTATGATTTACTAGATAACACAAAACATCAAGTTCTATATAGCAGCTATTTAGGTGAAGCTATAATTTGTTTAAAATGCTGGTGCAGGATTTGAGCTGAGGAATTCTGGCTTAACAAGCAACTTTAATTCGAATCTCAAATTGAATGGTCGACCTTTCTTTTCCGGATATGTTTGTACCGCGTAAATGCAACTTTAATTCTTACTTCAATTGAATGATCGATTGGTGATATCGTAATGGTCTGATTTGATCACCTAGCATGATTCAACTTTAAGCAAAACATTTCAGCATAAATATTCCAGAAATTTATTAAATTTAGCGACGATGATATCGATTGCGGGGATTAGGCTTAAGCAACATATAATGTTTTCATGGTATTGTCGAGTGTTGTTTAATCATTTTGCGAAACATGGTGATCATCTCCAGCGGTTTTGTAATCAAGATCATGTTTATGTTTAAAACCCAACATACCTAAAACATCACCGTTGACTTTAAGTTACGTGTTTTTTTTTGATGATAATAGTTTAACTAATCGAATTATGGACGAAGATAAATGACTCTCATCTGGCGTTTCGGGGTAAATCGAGGACATACAAAGGTACCATGTTGTAAAACTAGTAGCGATATACGTCTAGATCTCTGTCAAAAGTTGCATCAATGTAAACGAACAGTGAAAGCCTTGTTGAGACAATGTGACTCTACAGAATCACCCGATTCATCGCTGTACACAGATGCATGGAGACCCCTCATTACCAGGAAGCGGTTTAAATGTATTTGTATGAAAGAAAAACAATCATACATATCCGCGAAAACACAACTATTAAGCTCCCCTAATCACCAGGACGCGGCTTATATGTATTTGTGTGGTAGAAAAACAATCATACATCGATAGAGGTAAAGAGTAATGATTCCTGAAACAGAAAATCCACAGGAGGCGAAAAATATCTATCCGGGTAAGCCTGCGCGGTATGCTTAGGCTGATCCGTGTCGATACATTTCGCAGAGTCAATAATGTTGGTTTTCTCGTGGAATGGCTCATATATAAGTGTATACCAATTTAAACTCCTCATCATAACACCTTAAAGGTATACAATTCCTCGTTTTCGTGTGATCAAAGTCGTTAGAGATGGATGGTACCCGAGTGTTTCCGGTCATTTCTATTGGCATATCGGCCTCATACAGACGTCGTTGAACCAATCGTCTAACGTATAGTCAAGTGGTTAATTTATAACGAACAATTTCTCCATTTGCAACAAAATGTTTAACTATATTCAATGGTTTAGACTTTACCATATTTTTAACCAAACGTATTCGATGTCGTCTGCTGTATATTTAACCAACTGTGGGAAACGTTAAAGATATCCCCTTCAGGAGCGGGATTTCGAAGGTTCGAATTTCAGTTGCAACAAATGGTTAATTTATAACGAACAATTTCTCCATTTGCAACAAAATGTTTAACTATATTCAATGGTTTAGACTTTACCATATTTTTAACCAAACGTATTCGATGTCGTCTGCTGTATATTTAACCAACTGTGGGAAACGTTAAAGATATCCCCTTCGGGAGCGGGATTTCGAAGGTTCGAATTTCAGTTGCAACAATGGGATCCTTTCTGCTATGATCGGTTGGTTAACCGCCAGCTAGTAAAGTAATGGTGCAACATGCAAACCTGTAAGGTACCTGGTGAAAAGGATATGACTTTTGAAATGAACGTTACGGATAATAGTGTCTCCTGATTCCGGAATGAATGGCTCTTTAAAAGGGATTGACATAACAAATAACCACATTACCTAACTTTATACAGATAATCAGAATTTGGAACTGGGCGTCGATCAACTGTCGCGCCGGTTATGTTGTAGAGGTATTGGGTAAGGCATATTTCCTAGTTTAGTACTGGTTTGTTTACCAAGGGATCGTGCATGAACGTTATTCGTCGTATAACGGAAATAATTGTTGAAAGCCGCTTTAAACGTCAATTTAAAAAACACACAAACATATATTCAACAATTTGATCTGACGCGGCTACAATGTAATAATGTTCATCGATATAAAACGTGGATCAAATAAAGAATTTTCCAAAAAGCTCCTAGCCGAGTTACCGAAATATAGCCAATAAATAAGAAAATAAAAGATGAATGTTTTCGAATATAAGACCAGTAGAGATAATTTAACCCTTTCCCGGATTCAATCTACATCTGAATAGTTGGAAACTGACGACCTGTGAGATAACTCGAGCAGGGTAATACGTAACTGTCCTATGTAGTCAACGTTTTATGTCCAACCATAACTTTAAAGTAAGCATTTGTTTGAAACTATCATACTTTGGAAAAACTATTTATTCTCCAAATAAGACTTCTGATTTGTCAATGCCGATACTGATTTTGCTTTTGACCAATCAGATACTTTAGACTGTAGTCTGAGCATAGAGTTCATCTTGTAGCCAGCTGACATTCATCGTTTTAGAAACAAAAGCGAATTACATTCAACTTAAGAACTTGTGTGTATGTATGCACGTACTGGTAATGTCACGTTAAGCCTATACAATATATCTAGAGTAGTCTTGGTTGAAGGTGTATGGAAAACGTGAGAAATCTGATTCAACTGTGCAAACATGTTGCCTGTTCTTCATTGCCCTCTATATAATCGAAACATGGAGTCTTCCATGCGTGACCATAAATGCTGGGGAGAATATATCGAATCTCAAAATGGGGAAACAAATAATACAAATCCTGTCGAATAGATATCTGTGCATGGAATTGAAAACATCGACGTGAAAATAGAATGTCTTCATCGATCAAATGAAGCGATGTTAACGAAACAGGAAGTAGCACCCCAATAACGGGTTAGAATAACGACGACACTAATGACAAACGTGTTAGTCCCGTCTGTTCAAAATGAGTATCGCTACGCCCCGCAAATACTGATATAAACACTTCGCCACATGTAGACAAATTGTTGACGCCTCTGCAGGAGACGATTTATGAAAACATAGTGGCAAAATGAGAAATTGCTCATTACAAGCAATTTATCCCTTTGCCATAATGTGTTCAACTCTTTTCAATACTCAAACTTTATCTTGAATAGATTTTCCATAATTTAAGCCTAGATAGTTTAAATATTTCTTTAGGTTTGCTTTATGTGGGAAAGAGTTAAATAAAGTGACAAAAGTCTGAAAAGAGATTTGGATTTTTAGAGATTAATCCATTCCCTGATACATGTAGAAGAATATGTTCACACGTCTTAAGCAGACATCGTTGGAAAAGTAGACATTGCTTTGAACGATATTTCCATAAAGGTCAAGGACAAGTGAATATTGCAAACTGGTACGTTTTAAAGCAGCAGCGTGCCTTAAGTTAGCTTATTGACTGTTTTAAAAATCACCAGGGTTTTATCACATAACGACCGGTTATGAAGCAGTATAATTGAAGTTGAAAAAGTAATTTCAAAAACCGATTGTATTATCACTGTTTGAAAGGGAAAATGGTAGGGAAAATGGTTCGTAGCGATGGGAAAATGGTAGGGAAAATGGTTCGTAGCGATGGGAAAATGGTTCGTAGCGATGTTTGTACAAATGTCATAATGGAATTTATATTGTTGCCATGTGATCAGATATATATTGTTGCCATGTGATCAGAAAGATATTGTTGTCATGTGATCAGATTGAAATTGTTGAAATGTGATCAGATTGATATTGTTGCCATGTGATCAGATAGATATTGTTGCCAAGTGATCAGATATATATTGTTGCCATGTGATCAGATCGATATTGTTGCCATGTGATCAGATATATATTGTTGCCATACGATCAGATATATATTGTTGCCATACGATCAGATAGATAGTATTTTCCATGTGATCAGATTGATATTGTTGCCATGCGATCAGAAGGATATTGTTGCCATTTGATCAGATATATATTGTTGCCAAGTGATCAGATTGATATTGTTGCCATGTGATCAGATCGATATTGTTGCCATGTGATCAGATCGATATTGTTGCCATGTGATCAGATATATATTGTTGCCATACGATCAGAAAGATATTGTTGCAATAAGATCAGACAGATATTGTTGCCATGTGATCATATTGATATTGTTGCCATGTATTCAGATTGATATTGTTGAACTGTGATCAGATTGATATTGTTGCCATGTGATCAGATAGATATTGTTGCCAAGTGATCAGATATATATTGTTGCCAAATGATCAGATATACATTGTTGCCAAGTGATAAGATAGATATTGTTCCTAAGTGATACGATAGATATTGCTGCCAAGTGATCAAATAGATATTGTTGCCATGAGATCAGATCGATATTGTTGCCAAGTCATCAGATAGATATTGTTGCAAAGTGATACGATATATATTGTTGACAAGTGATCAGATATATAGTGTTGCCATGTGATCAGATTGATATTGTTGCCATGTGATCAGATATATATTGTTGCCATGTGATCAGATTGATATTGTTGCCAAGTGATCAGATATATATTGTTGCCAAGTGATCAGATATATATTGTTGCCAAGTGATACGATAGATATTGTTCCTAAGTGATACGATATATGTTGTTGCCAAGTGATCAGATATATATTGTTGCCATGTGATCAGATTGATATTGTTGCCATGTGATCAGATATATATTGTTGCAATGTGATCAGATCGATATTTTTGCCATGTGATCAGGTTGATATTGTTGCCATACGATCAGATAGATATTGTTGCCATACGATCAGATAGATATTGTTGCCATGTGATCAGATTGATATTGTGAAGGATATTGTTGCCAGGTGATCAGATTGATAGTGTTGCCAAGTGATCAGATTAATATTGTTGCCAAGTGATCAGATATATATTGTTGCCAAGTGATCAGATTGATATTGTTGCCTATAGCTTATTGACTGTTTTGGAAATTATTAAATTCTGTTCCAAAATAACCGGTGAAGTTGCAGTTTAAAAGGCAATATGTCGAATTGAACTTTTATAAACGGACCCTATTATCGAAGGAAATGGTGTAATACTTAACATGATTCAACACAGATAGTGTTGAACCCGATAACAAAGCCTTCTGGTTACTTTTACCAATAATGCGACTGTTCTAAAGTTCTCAAATATTCAACGAATGCACTTTAGTGGTATCGTTTCGAATATTATATTAATCTGACAATATAATTGTTTTTATTCTTATCATTACCAGAGAAGATTGACACGACCCTCACCAGTGTGGAAACTATTGTGGTATCATTTGCATCACTGTGCATAACTTATCTTATCTTGCGTGGATTTGAATAAAAACAAACAAGAATTGTTATTTGAGTTTACATATATGTACAGGATGATGATATTCGCCTTTTGCATAAAGGTCCGAATCAGGTCAATAATGTCGAAACAAAAAATAATAATTCGATGAAAATACTTGCTTATCATGATAATACACCAATTTACATAAATGTCATGATCTGATAAATATTGTCAAATACAACACAGATTTAATAAAGATTCTATGTAAATTCCTGCATATCATGATAATACATACATTTATATAAAGGTCAGGATCCGATAACTATTGTCAAATACAACACAGATTTCATAATAATTCGATGATAACTCCTGTATGATAATACACACATTTGCATGAAGGTCCGGATCTTTATTCTGAAGTAATTAATACCAGAATCGATTGTGTACAGCATAGAACGGAATATAATACAAACTTTATTAAAAACTCACACAAAAAGGTTAACGAGTATACGATATATGCTAGTTTTTGTATTCATTTTATGCATGCCTCCGGTACGCTTACACGAGTAGATTGAGAACATTTGTGTGTGGAGATCCTGATCAGACAACGCATGGGTACAGGCTATTATGAACCATTGTCGTTCACAAAGTTCCGAAGTTGGGTTTATGTGTTTGAAATATCACCCTCCTTGTAATAAAGAGCTCACATTTACCATATTTCTCACAAACATGACTACTTATTTCTCCCTAATGAGACATTTTGAAACGTTAAAGAGCGGATAACACGACAAACCCGCATCCATGGGATATTAGATTTCTAAGAGTATAATTTCACTGTCTCGAGACGTGGAAAACAAAACAAAACGAAATAAGGCATTTCACAGGGAAAGAGACCTTCTAGAATTTTGGAAAGCGAAATCCAACATCACCATGTACCTCCGAACAAACTTGTCACGGTATTCACGGTCTTGACACGAATGGCACCTATCCATAGGGTATAAGGTTTCTAGGAGTACTCTTGCCCTCTCTCAAAACGTGTAACAGGAATATCTAATGAAATAAGCCATCGGACGGGAAACAGAAATGACACCAATGAAGATCTATATCAGCGTATACCTCTTCCTCTTGAAAGGATTTTTCATTTTCGCCATTTAGTACATATAAGTACATGTATACTGAAAATTCCAGTGAAAAGGTAGGACCATGCAAAAAGTATAAACAGTAAAATAGTAATATTGTCAAATGTGTATCATATTTAATTTGATAATAATCCAATATGTATTTTAGAGAAGAGAAATATTTCGAAATTATTGGTTGGTAAGTGACAATTATATTACATACACATAGTATACTATGTACGCATTGGGCTGGCAGCCGTTGTTTCTTCATTCTTCAGTTGCTGTTTCAAATCAAGCCTATAGCAGACCACTCCATAGTTGACCTGAATAGTCGCTAGCTACGTCCTCTGTAAAAGAGAATGTCAAATAGGTCAAATCACTACCAAGCAAAACGGATCCAGGCTTTCTGTTTGTCTGCAGTTGTGTTATTTCCTGCCAAGCTAAAGAGAGATAAAGGGAATTCCAGTTTAAACACATCATTTGCATTATTATAACATAATTACTCCTCGAGTTTTATTCCCAAAGGAATATACAATAATCATGTTTACGCTTTTTTTTTTACATGTTTTGACTCTACCAACCTGTTCCCACATGCAACTATTCCGCCGAAAAAGCATTGAAAATAATACCGAATGAGAAATATATAGATTAAAACAATGTGGCAAAAATAGAAAATGCTGACATGGAGTAAGTTGTCCGTTTGTCATGATATGTTTTCTAAAACATGTGCTGCAAATGCAATGAACGTGTTTTGTCTTCGTTTGAAACCGAATTGATTTTTGGCCTGGACTTTAGCCCCTGGTCATATTAGTAATACCATTTCTTTCGGTGTTAGCAGCCTGTAAATTGCTGTTAGCACCAAACAACGCATGAGAAACTGCGCGAGAAAAATAGTTCAACATGCATTCAACAAAACTGCATTTAAAATGTTAGTATCTCCCCCATAAATCTCATTTTAATGTTGTTGGAACATCAGTGAAACACTTAAGGCGTGAGTACTCCAATATAAGTTTTAGAAATGCTTTAGAAATTAATGCGCCGAGAGGTCAACTATGGACGCTTGTTAACATTATTAACATTCGCGAAGTGAAACGGAAAAAAGAAAGAAGACAAGTGAAAAATACAGTGGCGGATTAACCGGGGGCCGTAGGTCCGTGTGTCGAAAGATTAATTGTAAAGAAAGAAAAAGTATGGCAAATGTAGTCGAGGATGTAGCGGGGGCCCATAGGGCCCGTGACCGACTCCCCCACCCAACGAAATAAGTCACGTGAAATATACAGTGGCGGATTAACCGGGGGCCGTAGGACCCGTGCGTCGAACAATACAACCATCCAGCAGCTCCCAGGCTGTCAGCACAGCTGTTTTTTTTTAATACTTGGGCACTCATATCACGAAATAAATTGTTAGGTAAACTGGTCCCCGTGGTATGACTGTAAATAGGTGAACACGGCGTTAAATCCCATTCGATCGAAATTGAAATTCGATTGAAGAAAGTTTGTATAGTCGAGATTAATTGTCGTTTAATTTGTGCTAGCATTATAATAAAAGTTAATGAACACAAATTACTTTATCGTGGAAGCTCTGTGGCTTCGTGTTTAAGCACTTTCACTTGAAAGACTTTTGTGACGTCAATGTATAAACCACGTCAAGCAAAAACCGACTGATGAAGGTTTGTTTTAACAACACTTAAAGTCTTAATTATATGGGTCCAAGTCATACTGATTTAAGAGGCTATTTGGATGTCACTACGACTACTACTTACAGGCCGTGATCAGACTGCATTCTGGTTATTCGCTGTTTGCATAGTACTAAAGGTCGACCTTTGTATGGCGTGTCCAATATTTAATGGGAGTGTGTAACTATCTTATGACAACAACTACGACTCGAGACAGATACGTTAAACATCCATCATGGATACAACCTATTAGTACTTAAAGTATTTATTGACCATTTTCTTGTTATACACGACATTGAATATATTAACAAATCCTGCAATGCACGAGTTCGAACACCATCTTTGAAAAACGTAGCTCCCAATCAATCAGTACAATTGGGTAGTCTTATCTTGGTATTCGGTACCTGCTAGTTATTTAACAATTTCAGGGAAACACTGCATAATAAATACGACAGGAGTAAACACATTTTCGGGAATTATAATACCAGCCTTGTGTTCCATAGTAAACACAATATAAACAGTTTAAGCTATGCCTATCAAACGAAACGAAACCTACCTGTTTTATGAATGGAAAACAGGTAGAATGTTTGGTTAACCGACTAAGGAACGGTATATCGACAAAACCTATATAGGTTTCGCAAAACAGGCTTTGAGTTTTGTGACTATGGAACACAGGGCTGCATTAGGAAACCATCGGGATAAAGGCTAATTGTCTTGACGGAGATGAACTAAGTAATGCATTATATATCAACACATTACCTGATAGCATTATGGTCAGAGTACGTGAACACGTGTATTGCACTCTCAGTATAACATATGAAGACATTGACCATATCTTTGTTGGTAACGACTAGGAAGCTTGCCCAGCGGTCATAAGATCGAATCTCGGCTCGGACAATTATTGATGCCAACGCTTAAAGTAATCTCTTTGTAATTATCAAAATATGCTAACAGTCTATTTGGGAATTGTCTTTCAAGAATCTTGTGTAGACTGATACACATGGTCATGTATACCCATTAACAAGTACAGCATGAGTATACAATTCATAAGTTTCGACTTTGCCCTTTGCCAAATATTGACGCATTTCTGATTGATCTTCAGCCAACAAACTTTGATCAATTTGCTACGAAAGGAACACTTTTTCTATTTGCCACATTGTTGTAATTTTCTATTCGATATAGTTTACTTGTCCTATATTATACAGACGCACTGAATTTTAAACTTCTTCAGTTATTTCAGAACGTTTCTCCCACTTCAGGATGGTTTGTTTAATAACCAAGTTTAATATTATCCAGAAGAAACAAAGACAGCAGAAATTAAAACATAACATCAAAAGAAACCGTGTCAGGCAAGACCCGACATTGGGATACTTTGTTAATAATGACAGTCACATTCCAGTTTTCGGACAATTGTAACAAGAAATATATTTAAAAAAGATAAACGGCGATCAATATGAGAAAACACTAAGAAATGGAACACACGCATATTATTTGATATTTGATCTGACTTATTAGAAAACAATAACGTTAACTATGTAATATTTGGTGTATATATATTTTAGTTCATATATATACTTTGATTTTGATATGAATAAGAGAGAAAAAAAGCTTGCCTCTGCCGGGAAGCGAACCACAGACCAATCACTTGACAATCCAAGTCAACATCCATTACGCTAGCGCGACATGACGTTCCATTCAAGGCCGAGAATTCCTCACATGACTAGCGATTACATCAGGCTCCAAAGAGGTGTATTATGTAACACTGTATAAAGTTTCAATTTACGATAAATAACTGAAAACTTATCATGTTTCAAAAATAATTAATATTTTGCTGGTTAATGACTCAGCGGCTAAAACCATGTTTTTGATTCGCCTATGTTCTTATATGTCAGGTGTATCGACAATTGGATTCATTGTTTACATTTTTATAATTTTGCACAAATACAATCTAGGGTACATTGTTGATGCGTACATAAAAAGTGGGATCTTTCCTAGTAAGTCATCGTGGAAAAAGCTGTATTTAAACAAAGTTAACAATTATTATGTATATGAGTGGGAAAGAAATACTGCTGAAGTAGACTTCGCACTGTACAGACAAATCCAACCTTGTTTTTACTCGTCTGACATATGGAATTTCGCATTGAAATATCCAAGCATGCTTAAATACTGTTCATCGGTAGCTCAGCTAATCGCTAATCTTATGTACTATAAGACGGAATGTTTGAAATGCAGAAGTTCAAACTTACAGTCAAATCTTACGTTTCACGTAATATTGGACTGTCAGGTTGTTAACACAGCTAGATTACAATTTAGAAGTATAATTACGGGACATTTTGGTCATGATATCCCACGTATATTGTTTAACCTTGATGGTTATAATTATGTGAGTATTCTGCTCGGCACCCCTTGTTTTCCGCTGTACTCTGTTCTTGGAGATCGATACGATGTTTTCGTAAAGCTATGCTTCAGATTTGTCCATCATGCGTGGAAACTTTATACTTGTAATAAAATATGAATTTTGTTTCCCATAGCACTGACACGTTCCATAAATTATTCAACTATATGTTCGCTTTCGCTTTAAGTATGCAGCGGCTAGTGTGAGCTTTAATCTCTATTTAACCGCTGTAATTACTATTTGGTAGTTGGATTAGCCATGGGACGTGTTATATGTAAAAAAAAAAAAAGTTGCGTGGAATCTTTATACTTGTAATTAAATATGAATTTTGCTCTTCAAAGCACTGACACGTTCCATGGGTTGTTCAACTTTATTTTCGCTTTCGCTTTAAGTATGCAGCGGCTAATGTGAGTTTTATCTCTATTTAACCGCTGCAATTACTATTTTGGTAGTTGGATTAGCCATGGGACGTATTATATGTAAATAATATTCATTTTTGACAGTTATTGATTATGTGTGAGGTTTATGTGCGAAAATGTGGTTGTACGTGCGTGTATGTGGGTGTATGAATGTTAATATTATTCTCATTACCATTGAATTGTGAATTTCTTGTATACACATGTGCTTTTGTAAATCTTCAATTTATGGAGGAAATAAAGAAATATATACACAATCTGACCTTCGGACATTATATAAACAATGGCAGTCACTTTCCAACTTCAGGACATTTTGTAAATATGGCAGACACATTCAAATGTCCAGTAATGTTGTTAGTATGCGTGTACGACGAAATTAAGATCAAATCCTTGTCAAACTGCCCGGATGTATGCTGATCTTGATATTCGCTTGCTGCGATGTCTCAAAGATGCCTTTTAGTGCGGTGTAACGGTTTGTAATAACATTATACATCATTGATCAATAGTTATTTTATGAAAATCTAACAAAGGATAATACATCAAACTACACTTATTTCGTATCAACAATAGTGTGTGTACTAATTTACAGACATTGAAAATCTAACAAAGGACAATACATCAAACTACACTTATTTCGTATCAACAATAGTGTGTGTACTGATTTACAGACATTGAAAATCTAACAAAGGATAATACATCAAACTACACTTATTTCGTATCAACAAAAGTGTGTGTACTGATTTACAGACATTGAAAATCTAACAAAGGATAATACATCAAACTACACTTATTTCGTATCAAAAAAAGTGTGTGTACTGATTTACAGACATTGAAAATCTAACAAAGGACAATACATCAAACTACACTTATTTCGTATCAACAAAAGTGTGTGTACTGATTTACATACATTGACAATCTAACAAAGGATAATACATCAAACTACACTTATTTCGTATCAACAAAAGTGTGTGTACTGATTTACAGACATTGAAAATCCAACAAAGGACAATACATCAAACTACACTTATTTCGTATCAACAATAGTGTGTGTACTGATTTACATACATTGAAAACACGTTGCAACTTGATATGAGCCGTTCCACGAAAAAACAAACATTATGGCATCTGCATAATGTATCGACACAGATCAGCCTGCGCACTACGCGCAGGCTAATATGGACCGACACATTCTGTCTCAGGGAGATATAGGTATAGAGTAATGATTCCTGAATCAGAAAATCCACAGGAGGCGAAAAGTGTCTGCCCGAGTTAGCCTGCGCGGCATGCTTAGGCTGATCCGGGTCGATGCTTTACGCAGAGTCCACACAGTTGGTTTTCTCGCGGGACGCCTCATATGACTATTATGCACGCGTCGTTTATTTTTTAACTTTACATTAGCGATATCACAGAATGCTGTGTAATCAACAAGTCAATCGGATCGTACACAATGTTATATTTCATTGAATTTAATGGCCACCATGATCACTCGCTAGAATCTTCGTTGTATTTAACCATTATCCTACATAATTACATTAATCAGGCACCAATTCCACGAACTTTACTTAATGATGTTAAGTAATAATTAAATACTTAAGATCATAATTTTTTTATTTAAAATGTTCCTTTAAAAATGCCTAAATATTTCATTTTTCGTTAAGTATTGTTGATCAGTAATTATTTATGTCAGGGTAGTCAATTAATTTTGCCGAAGAAATACGAGTTGTGTTGCTTTGAGTTGGAAAAACATGAATGCTAGAACGTGTTCCAACCTTACTTAACATTTTAAGTATTATTTACCGCTAAGTATTGTTGGTGGAAGTTAAGTGGTAGCATCATCTAATTTTGTATAAGTTCTTGTCAAACGAGAAGACAATCAGACTTCACGAATACTTTGGACGCACATGTTGTTTGAAGTCGCATTTAGCAGAATACGGTTTATAGTTGCATTGAAAACTTGGAAAGATTCCGTCCATCGAAAACGTTACAAATTGACGTTTGAGGTGAAAATCTACATTAGTTAGTGCATCCGCACTGTCTGATTTATATATACAATGTTCTGGTATTACTTACACATGCTTGATGGTAGCTTCTGTCAACCTGTGTATGTTCTGATAAATCTGAGGAGATAGACAGGGTCATCTGGACCTATACTGCTCAGAAATGCCGACACGCACATTGTTATAAGGACGAGATCAACTACTGTACCGAAGATGCAGGCGGGTCTGAATCGCCCGTCGGAGCAAAATTTACTGGAGACAATATTTCCCATATCGCATCTAGAAAGGATCATAGTTGACATATATCAAGAGTAAACAAGATTTGTTTTCGGAAAAGTAGTATTACAGTGATTAATCCTTACACATTACATGTGCAGACTCATTTTGACGCCAATGCAGCAGACAACTTTGAAAACAGTTTAGCTATCAATGTACGTTACTAATTGACGTTTGAGAACAGTGTAAATTTACATTAGCCTGTGCATCCGTTATAATCAGAAACGTTATTCCATTGATGCTACTGTTATCGTTTCATCAACATTCTAAAAGACAGATGCTTCTTCACTTACTTTATAAATAAATCGCTTCTTTAGTCGTTGGTTTTAATTTTCCAGTGCGATGTGCGCTTAGTAATGCTGCACTCCCCAAATTACAATACAGATCGTGCTTATTAAATTTAAAAGAACGAAGCCAACTAAGACTTCATTTAACCAATTAGGGATATCAATTTAGACAATTTAATCGTATGCACATAAAAGAGAAAGAACTTCTCGCAAACTCTCAATCACAACGCATACATAGTAATAAACCGCAAGCACAAAATACGCTCACACATTGATCAACTACATACATACACACGCCTGATAGCTCACTCTCAAGCATAAACACAGTTAAAGCAATACAACGCGTACACACACGCACGCGCACCATCACACATACACATACCAACACAAATATTACACTTATCACTATATCATTCTAGCGACATTTCGTTTTCATCGTCCTCTCGATTGATAAGACTGATTTTTACTCATTAACGTTCCATTATGTCTCTTTTTATCTCGCTACCTCTCTGTCTCTGTCTCTGTCTCTGTCTCGTCTCTGTCTCTGTCTCTGTCTCTGTCTCTGTCTCATCTCTTCTATCAAGCTCATCTTATTGTTTTTATATAAATTACATTGCTAATTGTAATGTTTGAATATTTGAATAAAATATAAAAACTAAAAAAAAAAAAAAAAAAAAAAGGGATATCAGTAATTACGCAATACTTTCAACATTGACTGCACTTGTTCAACCCTAAATTTGGAGGAACTGTCTCACAGACTTTAAATTAATGTTTTTAAAAACTCAAAAACCTGTTCTATTGTAATATACATTAACAAAAAGTCAAACAAGACAAAACATTACTTTAATTCTCTTTCAGTAATTGTATGGATCTTTCATTCTATAAAGCTAGAGATGTGCAGAAATAAGCTCGCATGTTGTTGTTTTTTGTTTTACGTTTTTGCGAAACCCCATTTCTTTTTCCAAATACTTCCGATGGTCGTATTTTTGTTCGCTAATAATTTTAATTGAAAGTGATTCTTTGGTCTAATCAGCTTTCAACAGGGCGTACTTCTGAGTAGAAATGTAACAGTTTCATGTGCGGTTAATTTCTTTTTGTTCACCTATAAGCATTATAAGCACGTGAAACAAGTAAATATAATATAGCCAAATGTTGAACTTGCTTACAGCAGAAGACGCATAGCGTTTGACTTTAATGTGTTTTCCGACTTCGAGAGAAGACATGTGACAGGCTCAAATAACAATTGCGCTACACATCATGTCATTAACTTTAGAAAAAGAATATGTATCAGGATTGACACATATGTTTGTTAACACAGAACTAATGGTATGAAGGAATACAATCAATCACCAATATAATTTCTACAGCTGAGAAATGTGTATCAAATAGGGATCCATCAATCTGTCAAAGGTCGACGTCAGATACGATGTTCGTTAAATGTCTGTGTCTTAGAAATATACATTGAACAACGTTACACTATGCAGATTAATCAAATATGTAACTGCAATAAATATATGTGTATCGATATGTTCATGTTATAGTTTCCGTATGAGCAAAATACGCATCTGCGAAATGTTCATCCAAAAGATCGCTTTTGCTTATATGTTGCGTAACATATGAGCCGTCCCGCAAGAAAACCAACATTGTGGACTCTGCGTAAAAAATCGATCCGGATCAGCCCAAGCATGCCGCGCAGACTAACCCGGACATACACTTTTCGCCTCCTATGGATTGTATCTTTCACGAATTATTACTCTATACCAATATCCCCCAGAGACGGAATGTGTCGGCCCGGATTTATCTGCGCGGACTGCGCTGGCTGATCTGCTTCGATATATTACGCAGAGTCCATATTATTTGTTTTCTCGTGGAACGGCTCGTATATTGAAGTAAACCGCATTGCGTCATAATATAGGTTACGGATACGTCTTCGCGAGAAACATTTTGTGTTTTACATGATCCCTTTAACAACTATTCGAAGTAATTTTAGCGCGTTTTATGCTCGGATAGAATGGTGTGAGACCATTTTTATAAAACAAATCCCATCGTTCATTGTCAGTGCACGTGGCTGCGAAATTCACAAGATTAAATGAGTATGCGTTTATTCGAGTTTTCTTGTAATTCAAGAGCAAACCAATGTTAATATTTAGTATATAATACATTACACATACTGCAACAATTATAGAAATATACGGGATGAGGATAATTTTACATTCCTAAAGATAAAATAATTTGCGTCAGTCGTCCGGATGAAATAAACTTACGTCAATAATATTACGTCATCACTTATGTCATGATACATATTCGCGTCACGAAAGCGCAAAAATCAGAGTATATATAACATTAATTACGAGATTGACAAACGTTTTCATCGAGCGTATATGTAATATATGTAAATTATGTTCACTTGATTCTGTTTAATTGGGGTTTTACGCCGTTTGCAACATGATTTCAGTTATATCCCGGTGACAGTCCTCTTATTCATATAAGGCTAGGAAATATTTATTTCCCAAGTGCACTCCACCATGACTGTAGCGCCGCGACTGGGAATCGAACCAGGGACGCTTGGTTCCACGTCCCTGATGCTAATCATTCGGCCACGGCGGATTACACGTACACTTGAATGTTCAATAAACTAAGTATTATGCCCCGAGATTGTACTCGCCAATAGCAAACTCCAGCAGAAGAACTCGTTTGTTTCACGGAAGTTTATAGCAACATAAACATCTGTTCCGGTTGTACATTATTTGCCAATAAGTTACAATGGATAGAGGCTGATCTTACGCTGAATTTGATTGGACGAGCTGTCAGTCAATCACTTTTAAAGTTACAGTTTACGTCCGGGGTTATCTTTAGATGTTGCATGAAGAATTTAATTTAGATTGCTACAAAACTTGTCATATAATAAATAACGTGTCTAGGAATAATAATCTTAGTTGGATGAAACCACCCAAGGACCGCTTGAATGTCGTGAAAATAAACATCCGACGAAATGCTTATACTATATCTGTAATCTCTCGAGCATACTTATGTTAGTTTTGATCTGCTGGTACGGATACATTTATATGCGATAGCACTATATCAGGAGAGTTTGGGATGTAATAATCTAATATCAATCGGGATTTTATCCCAGTATCAAAAGTTCACTATTTTAAAGTATAATTTACGTAGTCGGGATACACATCTTTTTTTGTCAGAAAATGCATAAGGTTTACATATATACAAATATTGTGTAGACTGGTGTGACTGTGAGCATGACATTTTTGGCATAATCTCTCAACTGATACTCCTAAGCTTCTCTAAGATTTCAACATGTTAATTCAGCAATATAAGGTATCACAACCATATTCCCCCCTCTCGTACACTTTTAATCGCTTTCGTAATGCCTTGGTTCTGTTTCGGATAATGACTTTTCACATATTGCTAGACTAATTAAGAAGAATTACAAGGCAAACAGATTTGTTCTGTACTGGGTGTCGCGTGGCACAGACAGATGGTGCATTTCGCTCAACTCCTATCCGTCGATGCGTTTAGTGCTCTACGAAAACCAGCCTATAGACTTATGTTGCGACCAGTGTTGGTCCAGATCACCAAGTTATCAACAAAGTATCATCTATATCTACACACTTCAACAACAAGTAAAAAACTCATTCAAGAAATATCTTATATACAGTATACATTTAGATTACTTAACCCTTTTGCTGCCAAAGACAATTAAATACTTATTGCAAACAATACAGATTCAGGTGAAGCAAGCTAGTAACGAGCTGTCTCTCCTGATATCTGCATGACTTGCGACTCAGACATTTAATTAAAACTTACCAAATGTCCTTATGGAAGAAAAATGAGGTGGTTCTAAACTGTTGATACCCGGTAACGATTTGTAGGCGACAATGTGATTGATTGACGTTAAGGTTAATCTGTAACCGACCTGTAAAAGGCAGTCATCATATAAACCTGATTGTTTGCTTCAGGAACGTCGGTTATGTCTGGTGTTATATTGGGCTTATCAGTGTTGAAGGAGGACGGCGCAAATGCGTTGACATCGTCTATCTTGATTATCGAAACATGTCAATTATAGTGAAGAACAACTTCCCATTTCAGAGGCAAATTTGTCGACAACCTGATTGATATATTACAATTTGAAAAGTGAAAAGAAAGGGTCTATAATTTTAAAATTGGAAAAAGTCCCTAGAGAAATAAACACCCTAACTTTTTTCAAGGGGAAATAATTTTCGATAAAACATCTAGAAAATTATATATTTTAACGAGCTTTTTGATACTGCAGAGATGTTAATAGTCACACACTTGGCGCCAACTTAGTTATTTAAAACGCATTAAGAGTTCCATCTAATAACAAAACAGTTAGTGTAATGTATTCGTCATATACATATTACGTAATTAGTGTTTAAAATGAACATATTAAATTAAGATATAATGGTAACATTAAATTAAAATATAATTTCAACATTGAATTATAATATATTGGCATCATTGATGACAAGTATCCAAGGAGAATTTCGTTTTTTAAATGAAATTAATGTTTTGTGTGACGAAATTTATATTTCCAGGCAAACCAAACTGTCTTGTATTACGCCGATGAATTTCATATTAGCCTTGTTTATGTTATATCCTTCGGCTCTCGATAGGAATTTTAATCATAACTTGTCATTAAATAGGACTTTATTGAATGCAATTAATCAAATTATTTTTAGGAGTTATTGAGTAGAAGTAATTCACAGAGGAAACTTAATCTGAAATATATAATCGGCCAAAAGAAACACGGCTGACCCAGTCAAGAATGTGTTTTCTTACAAGAAAGCCGTTTTCCTCCCTTTTAAACGTTTAACTCGAGTTGTACACTTAAAGTTGTAGCCAGACGAGCTTAATGCAAAGGAATCAGGTATATATACAAACAAATTTAGTACAATAATATTATGAAGTGACGTCATGACGTCATTGTTGTATAGACGTCATGACGTTATTGATATCATCATGTGAACTCTTGTTTGTTATACTTTGAGTATTGGAAACATAACTACATGGTAGTGATACAGTGAATTTATTTTCTGTTCTTGAAGAAGGCCGTCAGGCCAAAAGCTTGAATATTGAGAAATACTATATATATATATATATATATGCCGAGCCCCGGTAGCTCAGTCGGTAGAGACGCGGGCTGTCAATCCAGGGGTTGTGAGTTCGAATCCCGGAGGCCAACTTTCTTTCCGATGATTGACAAAAGTGAATGCGACATGCGTCATTCGTCTTCCACCAATGGGCTAAGTCTATGTGGAAAAGCAGCCAGTTGCTTGGGAAGATTGTTGTGTGTAGTACTGGTGTGAGAAAACCAGGAAATGCATGTGTAGGTGAACTGGCTGCCATGATATAACTGAGAAATTGTTAAAAACGGCGTTAAACCCCAAACAATCAATCAATCAATATATATATATATGATAATATGTTCTGAAAAACTCTACATTAAAGTAAAGTAAATGCATGTATAGAAATATTTAAGTTTGTGTATTCATTCATTGACGCCACTGGGCAAGTGAAATAAAGCTCGCCGATTGATGGACACTCAAATCTTGTTTTTCCTTGACAGGCTGTTCAAAGTGTTATACGAAATGTCTGTTCATTCTTTGTATTTCTTTTTCCATACCGTAATTGTCGAAATGAGTTTACTTTGTGTTCACAAAATTGTTCTTAAACCGGAGTCACAAATATATATGATACTGCTGTTGCACCTTTGCCGTTTTAACTTGTTTTCAATACAGTTTAAGGTTTTGACAATCATAATATGCATCCTTTATCTAGAAGTCTGTGTTATTCCATTATGCAACATTCCAGTCAATACTTCATTCAATGAATACGTCTTTTTTTCTTCTTCTTTTTAGTCGATTTACACACGTTTTTTAAAAGTTGTAAAGAAAACAATCAGTTATATCAAGGAAGTAGTCTCACATGACAATGCTTTTTCCTATTTGTTTTTGCCAAGTGCTACACATTTTCCAGGCAACTGGCTATCATCCCACATCGTCTATATACAACTGATTGATGATCATTCTAACCACAGGAAGACATAAGACATATTCAATCTAGTTTGTCTTCATTTTCAAGGTGAAGGGTCGGTTTTCTGATATTTGAATAATGTAACGGAATAAACATTGTTGGTAAAAAGACAATCAGTTATATCAAGACAGTCATCTCACATGACCATGCTTTTTTCTTATTTGTTTTTGCCTTGTGCTACACATTTTTCAGGCAGTCTATAATCAACTGATTGGTTATTATAAGAAAAGTCTAATATATGTTTCATCTTTCATTCTAACCACAGGAAGACATTAGACATATTTAATATAGTTAAATCTAGACAAATGTCGGTTTTCCGATGGCTTGTCCTATATTTGAATAATACAACGTAATTAACACTGATAACACAAACAGAACCAGCATAATGTAACGATTTTTTTTTTATTTAATAGCTAACACAAAACATCAAGTTCTATATACCAGAAATTTAGGTGAAGCTATAATTGTTTTATTCTTATTTCAATTTAATGGTCTACCTGTCTTTTCCAGAAATGTTCATACCCTGTTAAACGCAACTTTAATTCTTATTTCACTTTAATGGTCATAACTTTATTCCTGAATAAGTTTCTATCCTGTAAAACGCAACTTTAATAATTATTTCACTGTAATGGTCATAACTGTAGTCATGAATAAGTTCCTATCCTGTAAATCGCAACTTTAATAATTATTTCACTTTAATGGTCGACATATTTATTCCTGAATAAGTTTCTATCCTGTAAAACGCAACTTTAATAATTATTTCACTGTAATGGTCATAACTTTAGTCCTGAATAAGTTCCTATCCTGTAAATCGCAACTTTAATAATTATTTCACTTTAATGGTCGACATTTTTATCCCTGAATATGTTCATTCCCTGTAAAAGGCAACTTTAATAGTATTTCAATTTAATGGTCATAACTTTAGTCCTGAATGAGTTCCTCTCCTGTAAACTGCAACTTTAATTCTTATTTCACTTTAATGGTCAATCTTTTTGTCCGGAATAGGTTCCTACATGTACCCTATAAAATGCAAGTTTAATTCTCATTCAAAGTAATGGTCAACAGTTTTGTCCTGAACAAATTCATAGCCTGCATAACGCAGCATTAGTTCGTATTTCCATTTAATGGTCAACTCTTTTGTTCTGAATAAACTCATTCCCTTTAAAATGCAACTTTAATTCTTATTTCCATATGCCGGACGTAGACAACATTGCTTATAATGCGTTACCTGATTTCAAACTCCATTTGTAAGCAATGAAGACAACGATCAGGGTATGCACAGTGGTGCCGTCTAATGTTGGTCTAAATTGATCGCCCCTCATGATTCAACTCAAATAACAGAATTCTCCATAAAAAATCCAGAAGTTGATTCCATTCGGAGTCGATGATATCTGGTTTAGGCTTATGCAACATAACACGTTTGTCATGGTAGTGTAGAGAGTTGTTCATCCGTCTTACGTAAACTGTGGATCAACTCAAGTTGTTTGGTAATCCAGATCATATCTATTTCTGAAACTCAAAGTACCTAGCTTTGATTTGCTGATACAGATGTTAGACTTATCAATTTATGCACGAATATACACGGTTTGCGTCTGGTGTAATGTATAGAATGCCAGGTACCTGGCAAAAAGGTTAAGATTCTGGCTATAAACATATAAACTATATGAGTCATGAATGACTGGCTCTTTAAAAGGGAAGGACATAATAAACAACCACATTACTTTCCTTTTACTTAACGTTGTACAGAAATAAATCATAATTTAGAACCAGGCTTCGATCCCCAGTTGCTGCGGGCAGAATGGGGAGAGGCATTGGGCAAGGCACATTTCCTATTCTAGTACTGGTTTGTTTACCCAGGGATCATACATAGGTGTCTTCATATAACAAAAGTAATGTTGCAAACCGCGTAAAACATAAATAAAACAAACTCACAATCATATACTCAACAATGAACTGGCGCCATCATATAACGGAAATCATGTTGAAACCCGCGTTGAACATCAATAAAATAAACACACACATATATATTCAACGATTTGATCTGACGCGGCTACAATGTAATACTGTTCATCGATATAAAATGTGGATCAAATAAAAATTCCTAGTAACCCAAATATAGCCAATAAATAAAAGATGAATGTTTACGAATATAAAACCAATATAGATCAGGTAACCCTTTTCCCGGATTCTACATGTATCTACATCTGAATAGTTAGAACCTGAAGACCTTTGAGATAACTTGAGAAGAGCAATACGTAATATTCCTATTCAGTCAACGTTTTATGACCAACCATAACTTTAAAGGAAGCATTTGTTTGAGATATTGGTCACGTAATAGGACGTGAGTAACCATATATTTGGAGCAGATTTTTGATTGATATCTTATCAGGAATGGCGCTCATTTAAGGAATGGCGTACATTCACTCTATGCGAAGTGAATCAAGTATCACGTAACCTGGGCCCGTAACTATTACACTCTATAAACGCGCTTTGCGCTCGAAAAAAGAAACACCTTGCTCCAAATAAGACTTCTGATGGGTCGATTTCGATAATGATTTTGCTTTTGACCAATCAGATACTTTAGACTGAAGTCTGGGCATAGAGTATGATGTGTAACCAGTAGACCCTCAACGTTTTAGAAACAAAAGCCAATTAAATACAACGTACATACTTATGATGTGTATACAAGCCAATACAAACTATCTAAAGGCTTCTGGTTAAAAACTGCCGTGGCCGAGCGGTTAGCGTTCGGGATTTGAAACTGTGCGCGACGGTCATGGTGGAGTGCCCTTGGGCAAGTCATATGTCTTAGCCTAGTACTGGTTTGTTTACCCAGGGGTCATAAATACGTGAACTGTTGCCGTGATATAACTAAATTAGGTGTAAAACCTCAATAAAACAAATGATTGGTTTCTGGTAAGACTGGGATGGGAACGTGTAAACTGTGCAAATAGGTCGTCTGATCTACATTGCCGCTATATATACTCGAAACCTCGAGTTGTCTATGTGTCTGGTAAGACCGGAATGCGAATATGTGTGAACCTGATTGGACTGTAACAAATGGTCGGCTGATATGCACTGATTAGGATATTACACATGGTCGGCTGATATGCATTGATTAGACTGTTACAAATGGTCGGCTGATATGCACTGTCGCTGGTCACGAAGTCACGCCGGTTGGTTGTCGTGTTACTTGGTTCATTTATGAATATATATTTCACAGCCAATATCAATTCTTTTGAAGATGGTTAATTGGCCAATTACCTATATTGTATTGGCATCTTGGATTACCTGTCAAAC
Organism: Serripes groenlandicus; assembly: GCA_031761405.1. NCBI lineage: Eukaryota > Metazoa > Mollusca > Bivalvia > Cardiida > Cardiidae > Serripes > Serripes groenlandicus. The sequence continues at coordinate 4,645,555 of JASEVX010000018.1, forward strand.
TGCACTCCGCGAAATGGGAATTGCAGTGCGTTATCTTGTATAATTGTATGCATTGTTTGTTTAATGAAATTATAGTTATTGTTAAATCGCTGGGTTATTAGGACTATAACGTGCATTTTAAAACATTTAGAATATCATGACCATTGCCTAAGGTAGTTACAAAGCAAATGTCGTTCGGGAATCATCCGAGCCAGAACCATTACTGTTAACATTTTCGCAATTCAGCCAAAAAGAAATTGCCGTGCGTAATTTTCTATATGCATTGTTTGTTTACAGAAATTACGGATTTGTTAAATCGCTGGATTGGTAGGACTATAACGTAAATTTAACAACAGTTAGCATAACATGGCCATTGCCTGAACTAAAACAGATGCCGTTCGGGGGTATTGAAGTGCTACTCTTCCGAGCCAGAATGCTACATCGTACAACCTTAAGTCTTAAAAGCAAAATGCGGTAACCTTTATGTATGTTTTATTACCTACTAGCGAATAACATTCAATGTTACTTCTACCATACGTATATTGTGTTATGCTTGCTCTGATCGGCTACTGTTTGGCGAATCTACCAAATCTAAAATAAATATGAATATGAGCCTTTCCACGGGAAAACCAACACTATGGATTATGCGTAATGTATCGATCCAGATCAGCCTGTGCAGTCTTCGCTTGCTAATGTAGGCAAACACATTCCGTCTCAGAGGTATAGAGGTATGGAGTAATGATTCATGAAACAGAAATTCACAGGAGGCGAAAAGTGTTCGTCCGAGTTAGCCTGCGTGGCAAACTTAGACTGATCTGGGTCGATACATTACGCAGAGTCCACATTGTTGGTGTTCTCGTGGAACGGCTCATATGTTAAATAGACTTGTGTATGGAATTAAAACCTCCGAGTAAAATAGAAATATCTACTTCGATAAAATAAGGCGAAATTTATGAAATATGGAACTATGGAATTATCAACTTACGAATAAATTGACATATTACTTCTACACTATGCACTATGCAGTTGGTGGTCTATGTGTTCTTTCTCTGTCACGTGACCATAAGTGCTTGAAAGAATATATTGAATTATCAACATATAAAAAAATAGAAATCCTGCAGAATAGAAATCTGTGCATGGAATTGAAAACTTCTACATGCAAATTGAATGCCTTCATCGATCAACTAAATCGATGTTACGATCCAGGAAGTACACAACTATTGGTTTAGAATAACGCCTAAACTAATGCCGGACAACTAATGAGTTCCGTCAGTTCAAAATAAATATCGCTACACCACGCAAACTTTATGACAAAATAAGGAATTTCTCATGAAAAGCGATTTAGCCCTTTGCCATAACGTGTTCAACTCCTATCAATAATCAAACTTACACTTGTAGAGACTTCCAATAATTCAAGCCTAGACGATTTCAACGTTTCTGCAGATATGGCTTTAGTGTGCAAGACTTTGCTAACGTGAAAAAATAGGTTTCGGCCTGAAGAGGACAATCCATTTCCTGATAGAAGTACATGTTCACACGTCTAAAGCAGACTTCGTTGAAATGATCAACAATTCAAGCCTATATGATTTCAACGTTTCTGCAGATATGGTTTTAGTGGGAAGGAGTAAGATCTTAAGAGGATAATCCATTCCCTGATAGAAGAACATGTGCACACGTCTAAAGCAGACATCGTTGAAAAGGAAGACAATGCTTCGAACGATATTTCTATACAGGTCAAGGACAAGTAAACATTGTAAAGTGGTACGTTATTAAATAGCCGTGATTTTAGATAGCTAATGGACTGTTTTTAAAATCGCCGCGATTTGATTACATAACAAGTGGTTATAAAGCAGTATAATTGTAGTTGAAATTGCAATTTTAAAAACAGACTGTATTATCACTTTTTGAAAGGAAAAAAATGGTTCGTAGCGATGATTGCACAAACGTCATGCTCGAATTGATATTGTTGCCAAGTGATTAGATATGAATTATTAGGTTATGAAGAGTGTCATTACAGTTTTAAAAGGCAGTATGTCGAATTGAACTTTTACAAACGGACCTTATTATTTATGGAAATTACATCGAACCCGATAACAAAGCCTGTTGATGACTTTTACTAATTATGCGACTGCTCTAAAGTTCTCAAATATTCAAAACGAATGTACTTAAGTGGTACCGCTTCGAATACGATATTAAGCCGACAATATAACCTTTTTATTTAACCCTATCATACCCGGAGAAGACAAGATCCTCACCATTGTGGAAACAATTATGGTATCATTTGCATCACTGTGAATCGTTTACCTTATCTTGCGTGGATTTTAAAAACAAAAACTAGAATTGATATTTGAGTTTACATATATGTACAGGATGATGATATTCACCTTTTGAATAAAGGTCAGAATCAGGTCAATAATGTCGAAACAACAATAATAATTCGATGAAAATACTTGCTTATCATGAAAATACGCCAATTTACATAAATGTTATGATCTGATCAATATTGTCAAATACAACATCGATGCATATCATGATAAAACACACATTTGCGTAATATAATACAAACTTTATAAAACACTCACACAAAAAGGTTTATGAGTATACAATATATGATATTCTTTTATTCATTTTGTTTCAAGCCTCCGGTACGCTTACACGAGTAGCTTGAGATTATTTTTTTGTGGAGAACCTGATCAGAAAGCTCATGGGTACAGGCTCTGATGAACCCTTGTCGTTCACAAAGTCCCGTGGATGGCTTTTCGTCTGACGTGTTCCTTTAAATAATTCAAGTTTATTTTATGACCAGTGGTAGTCTGGTTCATGTTTTAAAGAAGAGCTGTGTTTGAAATATTACCCTCCTTGTAATAAAAAGCTCACATTTATCATATTTCTCAAAGAAATGACTACTTATTTCTCCCTAATGAGACATTTTGGAACGTTAAAGAGCGGATAACACGGTAAACGAATATCCATATGATATTATGCGTGTAAGAGTATAATTTCACTGTCTCACGGGGAAAAGAGAACAAAACGAAATAATCAATCTCACATGGAGAAAGACCAACTAGAATTTAGGAAAGCGAAAACCTACATCATCATGTACCTTCAAACAATGTTGTCACGGTCTTCACGGTTTGACATGAATGGCACGTATCCATTGGGTATTTGGTTTCCAGGAGTATAATTGTCTCAAAACGCCTAAAACAGTAATATATTATGAAATAAGCCATCGCACATGGAAACTTACCTTCTAAAATGATTGCCAAAGAAGACCTATATCAGCGTATACCTCCGCCCAATCTTGTAAGGACTTTCAATGCTCGCCATGTAATCATATACATGTAAGTACATGTATACTGACAATTCCAGTGAAAAAGAAAGACCATAAAATAAGTTAAAAAAGTCAAATATTGATATTGTTATAGTAAGAAACACATTATGTACACATGTATTGCACTCTCAGTATGACATATGAGGACATGGAGTGGATTCGCCATATCTGTGTTGGTAACGAACAGGATTTTCGCCCATTGGTCATGAGATCAAATCCCGGCTCGGACAATCATTCTTGCCAATAAAGAACTTTGTTGTTATAAGGGGTTATTTGTTTCGAAAATATGTTTACCGTCTGTTTTGGAAGGTAGCCAATTGGGATTGAAGAATCGTGTGTAGATTGCTGGTGAGTCGGACTACACATGGCTATGTGAACTCACTAAAAATGCCACTTCATCCGTTTCGCCTTTACACTTTGCCACATATTAAGGCATCTGCAGCAGACAACTATTGACTAATCGTTGCAAATAAGTAATTTCTAAATGTCACTTAAAGATTTCATCTCTATTCAATAATCATAAGTTCGTTTATAGATATCGTCATTAGTTTTGATTTGAGGTGTTCAAAGTCGTATGCGGCTGATGAGTTGTCTGTGGGAAAGGATTACATATTGTTAAAATACAGCAATGTTATGTAAATATCTTGGATTATTGACATTGCGTGTCTTCTATTGTACAGCATCACACAATAGAATAATTCTTCGGTTTTAAAAGAACGATTGACCCAGTCAGGATAGATGTTTGTGTAATATCAAAATAAAATGATTTACGGAAAAAACATCGACATCAGAAATTAGTTCAAACAAGCAAAACAAACCTCGTTAGAGAAGACCTGAAATTCGGACATCTTGTAAATTGTTGCAGTCATATTTCAACATTCGAATATTTTGTAAATTATTTCAGGCATATTTGGACATTCGGATATTTTATAAATTATTGCAGGCATATTTAGACTTTCGAACATGTCAATTTGTTAATAACGGAAGTCTATCGCACAGTACAATTATCCAGACTATTATAATACTATTATTGATAGCAATGTGTTTCCCATCTACGGCCAAAATGGCGTGGGTGATGTTCCATCTCTGCTCAAACTGGTTAGATACCGCTGTCCAGGCTTCAGGGGTCACAGGTAGGCTAAACACCTCATCTTTGTACACTTGCACAATTGCCTTGCACACTTCTGCAACCATCTCGGAGATGCTGGACAATCCAAACCTGAAGAAATACGCAAGGGACCGATAGTTGCCTAGCTGAAAAGGTACCTCAGTGTCACTGCCAATTTCAGTCTAGCTGAGAGGGGTTGCCGAAAACTGGTGAGTTCCCTCTCGATTGCTTGGGCCACCCTCTGCAAAACTTCATCGAATAGCTGTGGTGTTAACCTCGTGTTCTTTTTTAACGCTACTCCAGCCACAATTGGGTGTCTGTAAGGCTTGAGAACTGGCCAAGCTGTTGTCTCCTCTCCTCTGTGAGCCATGGTCGCACCCATAACTGCATAACTACAACCCTTCTGACCAGTTGAGGTTGATGTTGTTTCTGGTTTAGCTGCTGCTCGTCTTGTGCCTCTCTGCGAATAATGTAAGCAGACAGTAATACTGCAAATGTCACGCTATCATCAGCCTCAACTCCGGTCATCATCAATGGTTGAGGGTCGTAGTGTTCAATCTGTAAAAGTTCAAGGTCAGTCGGGCTGTATATATATCCGTTGGTGTCCAATAGTAGCTCAAATCGTGAAAGACATCGCGACCACAGTCGTATCCTATCACAACAGAGCGCATCGGTTCGTGATGAACGTATCGTTAGGTATTACGAACGTATTTGCACGTACCAGTTCATCCAACGTCGAGGACGCCGATCGTGATGATCGTGTCGCATCTAGACTCAATTGTGGACTCAATCGGGACAACCCTATCGGAACGTATATGATCGTATCTGAACAGGAGACCAGATTGTGACAGATCATGTAACCTGAAATCGGCCAATCGTGACCATTTCGCATCCAAGCGCACCGGAACGTATCGACTCGCATCACTTCGTTTACAAACTTTACATTTCAATGAAGTTTCACGTTCAGCTGCGAATGGCCAAGCGTGGCGTTCGCAACGGATCCCACGACAGCGGGAAACTAGCATTAGTGAAAAGTCACACCTGCGTCCTTACACGTATGGAGCCAGTCTGCAGCAGTCGGTTGAAATTTACTGTGCAAATTGTGAAATGGTTACAAATTAATATACAACTATTGAAAAGAGTTGTTACAATTGTAACGGAAAATAGAAATTGCTCATCATGTTCGTGTTCTTTATGTGTCAAAATGTTTAAAAAAATCATCTGCAACAGATTCGTCAACATATGTCTGAAAATATGAAATAGTTAATGGTGTTTGTGATTGTTTCTTCATCACATCTTATAATTGCTAGACACGTGCCTCGTTTTATTGCAATCTTCGATTATAGAACGGGAGAGACCTACTGGTCAACATATTCGATACAACTCTTTCAACGCCGAATTTCCTAAAGTAGACCTTTCCTTCTTCAAATTCGGAAGACTCATGTTTAATATTAATAGACAAATAATGCAAACTTAAGGACTGCTGGTTACGTCAGACGCCACAGCGTAGATGGTCATCTTGAATTGATCCAATACATTTAAATATATTTGATCAGGTGCTAGTTTTTCGCACCAACCATCCATCCAATGCTCGGTTCTGCTTTTCTAGGATAGTTCAGGGCATGTATGGCAAGCAAATGTATGCCAATGAATTAATAGGTCAAGGGGCATATGACTATGACACTTTTGTAGAACATCAGTGCATTCCGGGTTGTCCAGTATTTGTGAAAAACATAATACATTAGGTACATGTCCATGTCTTTCTTTGCTGTGTTCTATTATTTTTTTATTGTTTAAAATATTCATCCAAAACTCGATTTGTAACAGTAAATTATATGAGAGCTTATTAAATCAGACAAAACCAATAAATTCCAAGACGAAGTTTAGCTATTGCCTTAAGAAGTAGTCAATACAGTTTAACACATAAATAACAATTGTGTTTGTCGATAATGAAGGTACTGCGTCAGTTCACTGAATACCAGAGCAATACCCTCTAAAGGTAATATCTGCAATATTGTCAAGTTAAACTCAACCTGCATTGTATGGTTTCCAATTAAATGCATCTGAACTCTCCAAACAGGATACGTAATTATTACAACGGTGGGAAAACGCAAGGCTGCTCTCAAAAGCTAAGTATCCAAATAAAGACTGCTATACAGACATATCATGTAACATTATATAACAAATTGGCGAACAGTGCAGAGCCAGATAGGAATGTGCGGATTCCCTGATTTTCACAGAGTGCCAATCATTATATTCATTAGTTCATCAACACCATGTAAAGTATTTGTGTTCATTATACTTTTTCAGCGAGGGTCTCGTTAGAGCCAATTGCTATAGTAGGCGAAATCCTAAGACACTCATCATCTTGAGACTGGAACCAAGACTGTGTTTAACAATATCGGCATTGAATTACTTTATTTATTTATTTCTATATCAGATCTCCGTTTGCGGTAACTTGGTAGGATATCGACCTGAATATTTATTTGATGATGTATTACGTCGCTTTTAACCATATTTCAGTTATATTACGCTGACGAAAATGTACATAACACAGGGTTTTATTTCTGCTTTGATAGAAGGATTTGACTCTCAGTATATGTATCATTGTTAGGCAATTCTGATTTTAATACGACATGTATTGTATACGTGTTAGTTGCATAAAAAACCCGGCTAAAATCCTTTGTATACCAGGAGGTGCGCTTAGCAGAAACTATCCAGATAGCAGATACGCATATGTATGTCAAATGTTAGTAAAGCGATAGACCACCGTACTGTGTGTACAGTATTTTGCGTGCAACTCCTTTATCATTCAATATATGTACATACTATCGTGCTATTGTAAAGTGTTCAAGTTAGACTTTTGGGATCGGTAAATCTATTTCCAAATGTTATTTGCAGTAAACCGCTTGCTGCGAGCAATTTTAGTGGTTTGGTTTCTCCAATAATTGGTGCGACTCGGTCATCTCGGTAATTATACCGGAAACGTTGGTCCGTAGAAAATAACCGATGACTTAAAGTGATTCTGATAACGACGGCGGAATATAAATTGAGGCCATAATATTTTTAGAATAATGGAAAAGAAGCCTACAATATTTTATTTAACTATGTTGTTCATCCTTAGGTTTTATATTCAGAGGTGAAGACTAATTGAAACGGCTTCATCTTACGTCAGAATTAACAACCTACGTTCTTAACCATTTTACTCATACATTTATTCCGAAGCAGATGAGTTTGAAAACATTGGAAGTAAAATATGGTAAATCCCCAGATATGATTGTATACTTCTTTAATATAGTTGAAAACATTATGGTAAAATAGGATGCTCAATAGGAGCAAGATCTCATTTTGTGACAATCTTTTCAAATATGTCTGATTCAGGTCTGTCCAATGGGTGTGTAATTGGGAAAGGGTTAACTATCACACTTATGTATACTCCTTAATTTTATCTTTGCTGAAGAGAAGGTTGTTTAAACATGCAGGCTTTTCTTGTTGTATATTTCAAGTTCCTTACTTATAGTCGCATATAGGGAATAATGTCTACAAAAGCCACATAAGGGGCCAAGCATACCTGATCCATAAACCTCTCCACATAAAAACACATATTGACATTTTGAAACCGTCATTGTTATGCTCCCCGAAACATTTCTAGAGGAGCATATAGTCGCCGCTTCGTCCGTACGTTTGTCTGTCAGTCCTTCCGGTCATCATTTATTGCATCCGTCCGTCCGTTTACAGGATTGGGGTAATATGTGGTTAGAAGTATGTTCTAAGACAAAAAAGTCCTTTGATTCATACCCTAACCAATAAAAAAAATGTGTTGTTGCTTAAGGGGTCATTAATTTGTTTTAAAACAATTTATTTAACACCTAAACTAGTGAAACTTAGGGACGTCCATCCGTACATCCCACTGTTGTCAAATACTGACTTGAATTCAATGAAAATAATATGGGAAGCTTCACTACCAAGAGGAGATGTGCATATTATCACCATGTTCCGGTTCGATGATTTTTCACATAGTTATTGCCTTTTATTTTCTATATAATAGGACATAGGAACAATCTTGTCTGGGCAAATTATCAGCAACACATGACTTAAATTCAATAAAACTTTATATGAACCTTCACTAACAAAAGGAGATGTGCATATTATTACTACATGCATTTTCCGGTTCGATGATTTTTCTCAAATGTATAGCCCTTTGATCTTCTATAACCAATGTAGTATGATACATGTATAGGACCAATCGTGTCATGGCTTCGTCCGGGTGATTTCGCAATTCATGACTTGAATTCAATGACACATTATGGGAAGCTCCACTACCATGAGAAGATGTGCGACTTATCACCATGTACCGGTTCGAAGATTTTTTACAGAGTTATTGCCCTTTTTAATTTATATAGAATATTACATCGGATAATTGTTGTCCGGACTATTTCTCATTAACTAATGAATGGAAGTATATGACATTTTACGGGTAGCTTCAGTAACAAGAGTAGATGTGCATATTATAACCATGTACTGGTTCGATAATTTAACACACTTTTAATTTCTATATAGTATGATAGAGGACCATTCGCGTCATTGCTATTTTTAAGCAACCACAAGTCGGAATGCAATGATACCTAATGTGAAGCCTTTTTACAAATACTGAGTTGAATTCAATTAAACTTTATGGGAAGTTTCACTAACAGGCGGTGATGTGCATTACTCACCATGTTCCGGCTGAGTGATTTTCATAGCAATATGATAAAGGACTATTTTTGTCAAGGCTATTTCTCAGCATTCACATGTCTGAATTCAATGATACTTAATGGTTAGCTTCACCAACGAGCGGAGATGAGCATATTATCATCATGCTTGCTCTGGTTTAATGATGTTTCAAAGAATAATGGCCCTGTCAATGTATATCTAGTATGACATAGGGTCATTCGTGTCCGGGCTAATTCTCAGTAATTAACAGATGCTACATATAGTATATTATAGCACCATATACTTCGGGGAGCATACATTGGTTCCATCAAAATCGTGTTATCTTTTCCCATATTGTGTTCTACTTTATAAAGAAAGAAATACATATTACATTATCGAGACGCCTTCACAGTCTTCTGCTTCATATTCTTTGTATGTGGACAATGAATGGAAAAGCAAATGCTCGTAAATACGCACACGAGTTACATGTTTAACTCAATATGTCGAGGCCGAATATTTATCCAGGTGATTTTATACCAGGCGTTCCGTATTCGACTCTTGATCTCAGCAGTCATGGCGGAGTGCCCTTGGCCAAAACACAACCTGCTATTAACGAAGGGCCCATGAATAAAAATGCCTCTCCCTGATATACCAACACATTTCAAGACGAAGTCGAACTATTTTTCAGAAGGAAGAAGTAATCATTAAATTAAAAACTTCATATACTTGATGCTTATCAACTGCATGTTGGAATATAATACACACAACTAGTGGTCAATGGGTTTATGAACACACATCATTTGTAACACAGTGATACCCTGCTGTTAATTGCATCATTTGACCTCGAAGAGTGCCTTCACATTTCTAATGTAGACCAATTGCTTACATGTAATACATCACTGTATCTGGCTGGACATATATGCTGAATAAATCATACGTACAATTACATTAAATGAAATTACAAGCCAGAGTTAATTTGTAGAACAGAACAGACCAGTATCTTCATTTCTCTAAGGTACAAATATTGTACAGCATCAGGAATAATATTAAATACATACATTGTCAATTTATAATTACAGTCACGTGAATAAGTGTTTATAACCAGTATAACAATAACATATCATTTAACACACTTACATAGATAGACAAGCTTAAATTTTGTGTTTTAGAACTATATAACCAAGTTGCCAAATTGCTTGTGGGATCAATGAAATGAAGACGTAGTTGTCTATATTAATGAATAATTAGTATGCATGTAAATTATAATCTTTGTTTTTCCGTTACATTTTTCCATTTTTCCTTTTTCTTTCTTTCCTTTATTCATTTCTTCTCTCTTTATCTTTTTTTTTTACTTTATATGTTAAACTACGAGGCCGGGTGATTATATTGTTTGATGTTTATATTTGTATACTATGTACACATGTCACTATAATAAAGTTTTACTTACTAAATTACTAATAATCATGTAGTTGTCTGATTAGTCCGTTTCATAAGGGTAAATTTAAATAACAGATTAAAGGATTACACAATCGGCTGAAAATGGATTTCTTTCAAAAATATGTTTAAAACGATATAAAAGAGGAATTCGATTGATATAAAAATAAATAAAACTTAAATATTATTAACTTTTGAGACTAGAAAGGTAATATTCCTTTCCATCGTTTTATTGAATACCAAAGCAATAAGTTGTCCCCAAACCGTATCTGAACTCCCCAAACAGGACACGTAATTATAAAACCGGTTGAAAAGGCTCTATTCATGATAAGTATCCTGATATATACTGCTTTCCATATATCTTGAAAATCTTGAAATATTATATGACGAATTGGCACACATGGCAGGGCCAGAGCAGACTTAGCGGATACGTCAACTGATCCGTCAGCTTCAAGGCTCGCAAAATGTCAAACGGTGAGTCTTCACAGAACGCCGCTCATAAATTCACAAGTCGATCACGACAATGTAAAAAGGTTTCTGTCTAATTAGTTCTTCGTCTCCAATTGTCGGTGTCACTCGATCATCTCTGTCTTTATCAATGGAATATTATTCCATAGGGAATGGCCGATGTCTTGAAGTGTTTAATCTGATTAACACAGCTCAATATGAATTGAGGTCATCATATTCATGGAATAATGGACAAGAAACCAACAATGTTTTATTTCATCCCATTGTACATCATTGAGTTTTATTTTTAGAGCTTAAGACTAATTGATACGGCTTCTTTTACGTCAGAATTAATAACCAACGCTATTTACCCTTTTGAAATCACCGGGACGAACATATGATAAATCCTTAGCATGAAAGTATAAATATTGAATAGAGAAAGTTTGTTATCATTATGCTAAAATTGTCCTTATTTACTAAAGAAGTCTGCTGATGTTGCACACCAATGCGTCTGTCTGTAGCAATGTTACATTCATGTCAATCCTAAATTGTGTCTTTGTCGAAGTGAAGCTTACTTATTCATACAGGCTATCATGCATGTATAGTTTAAGTTCTTATCTTAAAGTAATATCAAGGGAATTATGGCTTAAGTCGCCACTCAGTGAAACAAACATACCTGATCCACTGCTCTCTTAACAAGCAGACGTATTTGTCAGTGTTTCATCTGTTCGCATAACGTGTACCAAGAAAGAAGTGCTAATTATATAGTTACCTAGATGCATCCAAAGTCTTCTGCCTCCGATTCGTTGTATGTGGGAAAAGGTAAAACACAATTGTCGTGTAAATACATTTAAATGGTAATCTGTTGTGACCGAGTATTTAGTCCGAAATACTGTTGAAACGGCGTAGAACCAATATGAATGGTTTGATTTATATGAACATGTACATTCTTTACACGCGACGTCTGTATACGGGTCACTTTTAACACAGGTTCGGCTGCAATTACAAACGATATGATTGGAATCACTGAACACCATTGCAATTGCAAAATCAGAATATACAAGCATCAGAAGAGTAATAAGATGTGAGCCACGCCCCATGTTACTCGTTGACACAAAATACTTGTTACTGCATTAAAGGTATAACTGAAGTCGTCTTTACCAGGATTGGTGGGATTACCTACATTACAAATCAAGACTTATTAGTGCATGAACACACAATTTGAAGTCGTCTATTATTTGAAGTGATGCAGTACCCACACATACCGTACTTGTAATTACATTCAAATGTATATGAAATCGTTTACATCAGGAAATATACAACTACATAAACTACTGAACAAAGAGTTGTTATTGAATTAAAAGTGTTTATGAAGTCGTCTCTACCAGGAAATATACAATTGCATAAACTACTGAACAAAGAGTTGTTATTGAATTAAAAGTCTCTACGAAGTCGTCTCTATAAGAAGATGTGGTACTTTATTCAAACAGTAGATTTGTTATTGAAATAACAGTTTATCTGAATATATATTTGAATACATTAATTTGGATTTTTTTTTTTTTTTTTTTTTTTACACAAGTGATATTTCCAAAAGTTTATAATCAAATGCAAATAATGAATGCACAATATAGACACAAATGGTCCGAAGTTATTCATTGATTTTTCACTTTTTGTTTTAATACGATTTAGCAATATATATACATGTAACTATCGTTCGCACGGTGTTCATGTATCACGTATAAGCAGGTTTTCTAGTAACACCATTCTATACGCAAATCTTCTGAAACAATTTCCTCCAGCTGGGAAGACTGGTTACCGAACATTGACTTGAACACGCCATATAAATCCCGAAAGCGAGCTGTCAACTGTTCGATTCCATTTTGACCTGTTCTGATATGATCGGCTGGTGAACCGACTGCTACTTAAATAATTGTACCGAATGTGTGCCTTTATGGTGCCTGTCAAAACGGATAGTAATCGGGAAGTAAACGCCTTAACTAAGACTGACCCGTTCAATATAGTTGACACTTTAATCAATAAACACTTTACTTTACTAAAGTAGTAGACATGAGTCATTTGAATACATTATTTCTACAGAGTTGTGTACCTTAAACCGTCAATTATCCAGACAAACATAACTCATTTAAGCCGTGTAGCAAGAAAACAATTCCTTAAGGCTCAGTTGAGCCGTGTAGCAAGAAAGAAATTCAGACTAGACTAAGCGAATGAGAAGATGATCTGAATCTACAATATTCTTAACATTTGTAAGAAACACATTGAAGGTATCTGTGTTTAACTTGCGATATCTCATCATTCATTCCAGACTAAGCAAATGATAAGATGAGCTGGCTCTACAATATTCTCAAATGTCGTAAGTTTGTTTCCTTAGAGATCCGATCGTTTGGACGATTGATGCATTTTCCTGGTTTATTCCAGAACAATTGTAGTTCAAAGACAAATGCTTACTGGACCGCATCCGTTTGAAATCGAACACGTTACAATTGTTGTGAATAGAATAGATTCAAATCATATAACTTGCGTAAGTTTGAAAAGAGATTATGTCAACCTGTGTATATTCTTATAGTACTGAGAAAATGTACAGGGTCATTTGACTCTACCCCATTCACAAATGCCAACTTGTACCTTTTATGATTGGCCAGTATCCTGTACTTGCGGAAGATCTACATACTTTTAACGGCAAACCTTAAAGTCAGTTGCGAGACACATATAATTGGTTTAGGCGTTTAAAGCATAATCTTCTAAAGCATAATTATACACTAAAGGCTACAGTTCGGCAATCTAAGACACCAATTTAGCTTCTAGAATTAAACGGTACAGTTCGGCAATCAAAGACACCAATTTAGCTTCTAAAAATAAACGTTATACTCGACATAAATGATTATCTGTCATGAAATACTCGAGGTAAGAAATAGTTAAATAATACTCGAACGAGCATTATCTACAGTTAAATTTATTTTTTGATATCTCGGTAAAAACAGAAACCCAAGAATATCATAGTCAGGAATAAAGGTTTTACAAAACATATTAAAACAATATAACAAATACGCATGACGTTCAGATTTTCTAAAATATGATACATAATACAAAACCATATATAAATTGATATAATATTCCAAAACTGTTCAGTCTCAGTGGTGAAGTGCAAGAGCGTCCGCCTCAGTTGCCGGGGTCGCAGGTTCGTTCCATGGCCGGATCATGCACATGACCTAACAAATGTACAAATGGCTGCCCTCCTTGACGCTTAGAGTGGCGCGGTTAGCATAACGACTGACTGGCTGGTGTAAGGAAAAGTGGACTAGTATGACTAGTAACTAACTCTAGAAAACGCGGTGATATGACTGACAACATGTTGAGATCTGGGTAAAACATTATCATAAGGTGGCCATGTTTGTTTAGATGTGTTGAATGTCGTCTTACGGAGTAAGGTCATCAACAGATACAGTCTGAAACTTTCTACATGTATGACTTATCGATCCCTGGCCGGACCATACACATGACCTAAATATTGTACAAATGGTTGCCCTCCTTGCCGCTCAGAGTTGCGGGTTTAGCATAACGACAGACTGGCTGGTGTCAGGAGAAGTGGACTAGTAGTTCTAATAACTAATCCATAAAACACGGTGATATGACTGACAACATGTTGAGATCGGTGTAAAACATTATCATAAGGTGGCCATGTTTGTTTAGAGGTGTTGAATGTCGTCGTACGGAGTAAGGTAATCAACAGATACAGTCTGAAACTTTCTATGACTTATTGGAATCATGCAAAGCCAGATCTTTATTTGGAATTCACGGGTCGAAAGTTTCTTACGATTATTTTCTTAAGTTTAAAATCTTAAATTTACACAGTTTGGCATAAACACACTAGAGAACATGTTTTCCTAGAAGTTCATTTAAATTATATGACGACAGACAACAATTGACGTGTCATCTGAATAACTAACTTCTGGAGTTTGCAATCATCATTATCATATTTACTTCTTTTTATAATTCCTCATCTGCTTCATCATCTTCTTCTTCTTCTTCTTCTTCTTCTTCTTCTTCTTCTTCTTCTTCTTCTTCTTCTTCTTCTTCTTCTTCTTCTTCTTCTTCCTTCTTCTTCTTCTTCTTCTTCTTCTTCTTCGTCTTATTTTCATTATTATTATTAGTAGTAGTATTCTTCATCTTCTTCTTCTTTTCGTCAGATTCCATTGAGAACAGGGTCCATGAGCATGTCGTCCATGGTCTGAAAGGCATGCATACTTAATCTCACAACTATTTACTGCCATGTTTCGTAAATCTTTGTCTAACTTTAAGTTTAGCTTTGCTTATTTTGTCAATTACTTCTTTAAAGTTATAATCATACAACATATTGTTTCAGTTATCTGAGACATAGCACTAAAAGTAAAACCCATTTGCAGCAAACATGTAACATTGACTTCAGGAAAGTAAGTCAAAGGATACACCCTTAAACCATTGTCAGATCGCTTTTGGTGGTATATATTAAAGCAATGTAATGTATCTTGAGACAAATTAATTCGATTGTTGATCCTACTACAGAAAGTTCATTACTGAAATAAATCCTTGATGAGACAATGCTCTGATATATTATTATCTTATAACGCAATGAACCTTTCAATGGACTTTTACAGAACCATTCGTTGGTCTATTCGGTTCACCTGTTATTTCAAACAGACGTTTTTCGACGCGTTTGCAGTAGACGAATTTAGAACTAATTATTGTAAAATGAGAGATTGCTTTAAGCTAATATGATATAATTAGGAAATATATCCCATTTTGAGTGATATACCGGCTCGTATATAACGATTGCGAGTTAAGGTGTGTAGTAATTAATCACGAAGGCCGAATGGCCTTCGTGATTAATTTATACACATGAACTCGCAATCGTGATATAAGAGCCGGTATATCACTCAACATGAGATATATTTCAATTCTAACACTTGTTTATAACTTAAAGGGATACACATTAAGGGGGGAACTAGATTTTGACATGACGTTGTTTTCCTTGATAAATTTACGTGTAGGCTATTCTATCTTTACTCCCCATTGTATTTGTTTTGGAAATATTCGATTTTTTCAATTAACAAAACATTTTGAAATCAGTTTTATTAACAGTCTATGCACATTTTATTTTAATTATACCTTTTTGAATTGTTCTTAAACTCATCATGGGCAATTTGTTACTGTCTCATTCTAACACAACATTTTCTACCGCGTCAAAAATGTTGGTAAAACATGTGCATGACGTCATTTAAAACAGTTACGTCACCGTTACAATTCAAATTTCCAACCGGCATTTACAATAAAAGCTCGTGACTTTATTCATAAAATGTCAAGCCCAACGTAGTAACGCATGCGCTCTGAGAAACGTTGTATGAAAAATACTCGGGAGTGATTTCAGCAGCAACAAATAGTTCCGGAATGAGTGCTTATTACGATTCCCCAACAAAGTTTGTTGGCCACTTTGTTGCAAAGTTATCTCCCTTTTTTCAATATTTTAATCAATTTTTGTCCAAGCGATATCTTTTGAACGAATGGTCAGATAATATTGAAACTTGGAACATTGATAGATGGCAATGTGAAGGTGTTCATCTCGCAAGAATTATAGCTCTGGGTCACTTTGTTTTCAATATCTTAATAATTGGGTGATTTGAGTTTGTATAACTCGATAACGAAAAGTGATAGAGACTCTAAACGTAGTACAAGTGTTCACAATCAAGTGGTACTACTTTCTCAAGTGTATTAGCGCGTGACCGAATACTCGTTTCTGTTATCTCCACTTGTTAAATAAAATGGCAAGGGAATCGTTCGTAACTGTTCCTACAGTTACGAATCTCTAGTTTGATATTGTTTTTATGAAACGAGTCGACTCGTTTCATAAAAACAATATCAAATAAGCACCAATGTAAGATTATATTTATCACATAAAACCATAAAAAGAGTGTTTTCAATCTTTAAATCGATATTTCTTCGTCCTCATATAAACAATGACCGAAGTTCACCCCGAAGTTCTAATGCATACTTCCACTTAGAAAGTAGTCCCTATCAATAACATATTGATTTTATACAAAATTAGCAACAAGGCACTTATAACATTTCATTTATCGAGATTTATTCTCTTTAAACAATATTTTTAATAAATGCCGAAATTCAGAACAATTATAAACAATATGCTGTCATTTAAAGTGACGTCACACTGGAGTGACGTCACACTGGCATACTCATACGTGCTATGAGTCGGCTATGTATGTAACTAGTTACATATGATATTTATGTCACTGCTTTATGTCACTCCTGGAGTGCAAGTTATGTGATAAACTGCATTTTGATCACGCTCAAATCCTTCTTTGTTTGTGTATAGAAGAGAAATTGTCAATAGTGTTATAATTATAATTTGATTCATAGAGATGTTCAATGTTATTCCACTTTCTTATCTTGTCAAATTGTTTTCAACTGTCATCATATCTCTTTATTTGTAGAGGATTTATTCATGGTAGCCTGGGTTTTTGCAAAGTCGTCTCCATTATATATTATTGACGCCGCGTGGAAGGGCGGCGTCAGTATGGGATAGGTTTTAATTGTGAACCATGGGGTGACGTAATTGAAAAGGGAGCAACCAACATCATTATTGTTAAAAAAAACTATGTTATGTGTTTGAAAAAAGCAACCTTTGTGAATGAATAAATTGTATAAAATAATTTAAGAAACAGCAAGCTACAAAATACGTATGTCTTCTACCGTTATTACAAAACTTTAGACACATGTAATGGGTATTTAATAACGTTCCTCTAACTTCCTAGGCTACGCTTTTCTTATAGTGTGATTCATCAAAGCCCAGACAAAAGTTTCTGGCGATGTTTTTGCCTATTTACAATATTGAGATTTTAACATAAAAGGGTAATCTTTAACGAATCAATGATGATTCATTTTAATTACTACATATTACAGTGTAATTTTAGAAACTGTAAACACAAGGTTAACCCAACTATGCATTTGGCAGGGCAGTAACGTGATCCATTCTATTATTTGTAAATGGAGCATGTCATCGCTTGGCGATTTTGTTTATTCTTATTTAATAGACGACAAGGTGTCATCGGTTCCCATAGAGTAATTAAGTTGTCTCTGCTTCCTTCCGTTATGAATATTTTGCTGTTTTCACGATTTCATCCGATTTCCAAAATTCGTTGGATTCATACTCGGATTTTCATGTTTCGTTCGAGATGAACGATTCGTACCATCTGGTTTCGTTCTTTGCTCTTGGGGAACTGACTTGACCATTTTCTTTTGTTTATTTTTCAGTTTTCTTCTGGCATGTTCAAGACGATTAAACTGACATTACAAACAAACAAAACAGACTTATTAAGTATTACTATATGTTGACTATACATGTGAACTTTCATAATGCTCAATCTTGATCATAAATATTTCTAATTTATTTCGTATTTATTGTTTATATACTCCCGTTCTTTCTATCATACTTCTGCTAAACTGGAAGAAGAATACCCCCCCCCCCCTCCCTCTTCTTCCAAAGCTTGTGTCACACTTAACTTACAACTAAAGGCAATACACCTTAATATGTGTTAATATGTAAGCACCTATGTTTGTTTTTGTTTTGTTAATAGATAAAGGAGGAACTTGTTAGAGGATTTAAAACAGTTTATTGAAAAAACAAAATGAGAATCTTCAGCTTGTATGACATATTATAGTTGCAGTGAATGTTAATCAAACAGTAAACCAAATAGTTTCAGGACTTAACTTGGCATTTCACAACTAAACTTCACATGCTGAATATCACATATATCGTAGCATATAAAACGTTTAATCCCTACGTCAATATTTACCCATTCTGCTCTTGGTAACTTTTTTTTATATAGGCTGTGGTAGCCAGGTGAGCAATATAAGCACATATCGGCCTTCTTGTTTAAAATGAAGGGACATTTGGCTTTCATGTTCGAAATATTTCCATCCTGTCTGTTTGCACATGTTATTTAAATGTACTGAACTGCATCTGCTTCCTTGAAGTCATGCTTCAAAATCATGCGTGGCGTGTTCGATGTTTTGCATCAAAATTCTTCTTGTTTTATTTGGGATTGGTTAATACTTTATACAGAGACTGTTTAAAAGGTCAAACAGACGAACACTGCACAACTGATACATAAACCTTATGAAGTCAAAGTTTGGGTGTGCCATGTGTGGCGACAGTTAACGATTCTTACTTCATTGCTATACCCAATATACTTGTCGTGATACATGACATCCCTTTCATCTCCGAAACATGTACACATAGATATGTTTAAAATTACAGCAATACTACGGCATATCAAAACTTGTACACATAGATATGTTATAATTACAACAATACCACGGCATATCAAAACATGTACACATAGCTATGTTTAAAATTACAACAATACCACGTCATATCAAAACATGTACACATATACATGTTTAAAATTACAACAATACTACGTCATATCAAAACATGTACACATATTTATGTTTAAAATTACAACAATACCACGGCATATCAAAACATATACACATAGCTATGTTTAAAATTACAACAATACCACGTCATATCAAAACATGTACACATATATATGTTTAAAATTACAACAATACTACGGCATATCAAAACATGTACACATAGCTATACCACGTCATATCAAAACATGTACACATATATATGTTTCAAATTACAACAATACTACGGCATATCAAAACTTGTACACATATATATATATGTTTAGAATTACAACAATACCACGGCATATCAAAACATGTACACATAGCTATGTTTAAAATTACAACAATACCACGGCATATCAAAACATGTACACATATATATGTTTAAAATAACAACAATACTACGGCATATCAAAACATGTACACATAGATATGTTTACAATTACAACAGTACTACGGCATTTCAAAACTTGTACACATAGATATGTTTATAATTACAACAATACCACGGCATATCAAAACTTGTACAAATATATATGTTTAGAATTACAACAATACCACGGCATATCAAAACATGTACACATAGATATGTTTAAAATTACAACAATACCACGGCATATCAAATCATTTTCCAAAGATACACTCATGTATACTTACGAAATCTAAAAGACTTGCTGTAACATACGACTTGCCTTTAATCTCACCCACTCGAACAACTGTGTATGCTTAAAATAACAACGATACAACGACAGCTGAAATAATTTTCCAAAGATACACTCATACATATTCGAAATCCATTAAACAATCAATGAATTCAATCGTTGTCTCAATGGTGTATTATGGCAAAAACAGTTTAAATTGTGCCAATTCTAAAATTAACCCCTCAAACCATTTTGATTGCCTAAATGAAATCTACTTTAACAGTTACCGTACAAGACCTTGCTAATGCCTTAAGAAACAGACCAGCTGTTATATTATATATTAGATATGCATATTGAAATATTGAATTATAAATAATGAGTGACGCCCTTTCTTTTCTCTTTATTATTGTTTCGTTCTTTTTGGCGGGGTTGAGGGATGTAACAACCCTCGTTTATGCTTTTCCTCAACAGTCTAACCAAGGTGTCATAAAACCACCAACGTTGATAAGATAGCACAGACACCAAAGTATGTAATCAAAAGGTCTGATACTCCCATAATCTGACAGGATTTCAAATAATTATTCCTATAAATTATTTAGGAAGCGCAAGCAAACCAATAGGGCCGGTCCTCTTATTACAATTAACGGTCAAGTACCGATGCAATACTGAACTAAGACACTTATGCGCTCACTAGGGCTTCTCTAATCTGTTTACAAAACGGCCAAGTCATATTCAAACCGAACTTCGGAGGGATTAAAATCAGTCGAGCTCACGATTTAATTCCATAAGTTATACTATTATGTGGTTGATTGTCATACATCGTGCTTCTTAAGAGATGCGTGCACTACTAAATGGTGAAACGGGAATTAAGGTATGTGCGGAGATGACATCTTATTGAAAGTTATACCCAACGGCTTGTTTCTGTGTAATGTGAAAGTAATTAGCTTGCATTGATGATATTTGATGAAATCTTTTATTTAACAGAGCTTTTTTATAATCAAGTCAATGCAATAAAATGTCTTAAGAAGTGTGCTAGCAGATTTGTTTTTGTTTTATTGGGTTTTACGCTTTTGAACTCTTCTCAATTATCAGACCTTTCGTTATAGAACTTTTCGATGATTTTGCCTTATTGTTTTTAAAGTCGTTTACTGCAGATTTTGTCGGTTGTGATTAAACGGTTAACACTGAGGACTCATCAGTAGAACCGCGTTTAGCTATTCCGAAACGTCCTGCAGTGATGTCTCGGGTAGATATGTACATTCGCATCTTGTCACCAGAGCTTTCATTGTCTGCTATCATATTTGATATACTAGTACCCAGAGATAACGCCTGACTTAACAACTAGATGCAAAGCCCACTTAGTAGAACGTCAATGCAAGTTTAGAGTTCATTGTCGTACTCGTTATCGTGTGTCTTCAGGGATTTTTTACGACTACATTGAGAATGAGGAAGGTGCAAGTCAGACTGCACGGACATGAAATCTTAATTGAATTTTTTCTAAATTGCTTTCTATTTTGTCACGAATGTATTTCCGAGCAACGTCCTATAGAAATGCCCGTTTTATTGAATACACTATATTTGAACTAAATTCCTTCTAAAACGCCAACAGTTCTCATCGCATATAAAACGTCGTATTCATAATGTATTCGGATATGATTGCTGTTAATACTTAATACATAGATTCTTTAATAATATATGCAACTGCTGATTTTAACAAATCATCTGTAAAATCACTCCATACAATCCAGTCCATGCAAGAATAAACAGTATGTTCAACTCAGGGTTGGCATTAGGAATTATTGTTAGCTACATTTGCGGAAATGTATAGACAATATCAACCTTTTCATTGAGTCAGTCTCCTCAAGACTTCGCTGTTGGATGCTTAATTTTCTATTCAGATCAAATAATACTTTTTTAAAAAGTTAAACCCGCATCGGTGGTGTAGTGGTAGAGCGTTCGGCTTGAGTGTCTGACGTCGTGGGTTCGATCTTCGGTCAGGTCATACCAAATACTAAAAATGGTAGTAATGGCTGCCTTCCTTGGCACTAAGGGTTACGGGGTTAGCAGTTCAATTCAATTCAATCCTTTATTGGCAACTATCCACACAATTTGTCTATGGCATTTATAAAGTGGAAGAATATGGCATAGTCAAAAGAAAATACATATACAACTATACACTATGTCAGATAAATAATATTTGGTATATCAAATGAAAGAGGTACACAGTAGGAATAGGTTAGGGAACAGCAACAATAATTATTACGACTGATTGGCTGGTGTCAAAATAAATGGACCAGTAGTACTGGTAATTTACCCAGGCAACGCCTTGATATAATTAAACACCAAGAAACAATCAGATCAGCTTATTTATATATCAATATAACTCATCAAAGCTTAAAAGTACATTCGTAATGAGGTTGGACTCAGTTATTTTTGGCAAACACAACACACTACAGATAGCAGGTGCATCTTGTTAAACAAGTAGAAAAGTCACTAAAGAACCAGTTCATTCAAACCTGGAATAGTGATGTTAATAATTCTCATAAATGTAGCAATTATAGAATATTCAAAAATGATCATAATTTAGAACAATTATATCTAACTTTCGACGAAAATATTGTGCAATCTTTGATAAATTTGAGACTGTAATAATTATTTACCAATCAAAAAAGGCAGATGGCTTGGATTGAAAAGAGAAGATAGAAAATGCTTGTTGTGTAATTCAAATGAGATAGGAGATAAGTTCAACTATTTATTGATATGCCCACAATTCCAAAACTCAAGAAAAAGTATCTAATTTCACCAAAAAGAATCACGTAAACGCTTTTAATGTTCCAAAACATTATGTGCGAGATCGAAATATCAAAATTAACAAAACTAATTAAATTTGTCAGAATAATATGTGAAGAACTACGGAATCCACCGTCTATATGATATTATAATTATTACACTACTTACCTTTCCAACTATTTCCTATATTAGTAATCACTCAACATGTACCTTTTTTTTTCTGTATTTCTTTGGTTTAATTTTTTTTTTTTTGGTTTGTTTTGTCTTTGTTTGTTTATTCTATGTCAAAATTCCTTCGCTGTGCAGCCTGGTTCTGCATTGTATTGTATGTTGAAATTTATATGTATGTATACAAACATTTTTCTTGTACTATGTACATAATCCTTTAAACGCATGTACATGTGAAGAGAGTGAATACAACTTGAACTTAAGTAATTTACGGGAAGTGTATATCTACATCATACTGTGTGGAGGTATACGAAGGCTGGTTGAACCGTTTCGCAATCATAGGCTCATGAATATGTATTTTTAGCAAAATATGTATAAATTATATCATTGTTCAATTCAATTCAATTATTCAATCCAGTATTCCAGCCTCCGGCCCATATACACGCATTATATACAGATATAAGCATTAATCAATAATTATATACATGAAATAACATCAAATATGGATACAATTGCATAACATTTATTCGTATCGTTTCAAAAAATCGTTTTTTACTTTTACAAAATTCGTTTTTATAATTTAGGGCTTCAATTAGAAAAGTTGCCACTAGTCTTATTGTTCGTATTTCATATTAAGGAGAATATTACATTATGTTTCTAGAGTGTAACCAATATTTTTCGAAATAATGCAATCTCAGATTTTCATAAAATGGACATTCGAAAACAATAGGAAATTCATTTTCAACAACATATACATTTTATGTGTTGCACAAAGGACAAAAATCCCAAGTGTCTGTCTATCCCAAAATGCCTACCACGTTCTATCGTAAAATTGTGGTTTGAGCATCTGAAGTCAGACAGCAATCTATTGTAATCTATTTTGGAGTGTTATCAATATTTGAATGCCATTTTTGCGTAAAACAATCTAAAAATATCTGTATAAATACGTTTAAAAACCTATTTTCATTGCCAACTTCTTGGTTAATCCACACTTAATAAAATATTTTATTAAAAATCGTGTCCCCTATACAGATGGCCCATGTTTTTCTACCTACACTGTCTAATTGTTTAATCATTTGATAACAATGTCTGGGATATCTTAAAGTGTCCTTGTGTATTAATCGAATCCAATACTTCATGCAAAATGTCATATGCTATATATGTAGATAAAGAGGTCATCTATCGCATTCTCCGAGTGACATCACACGTAATCTCTGACAAATAACACACTTTTTGAAAGAAATCTAATTTAGACTCTTTCTATTTTATTTAATAATTGATTGCCCCATATCTGAGACCCAAAACAAAATATAGGTTTTACAAATGAAACAAACACTTTAAACAAATCATTAAGTTCTAAATATTCAAATGGCTCGGAATCCGTAGTATTTAATTAGCCGCTTTAGTTGCTTGAAGGGAAAGCATATCACGCGTTTTGCCCCCAAGATAATTTAGGAGACAAATTCAATCCTATATATTTATCAAATGTAACGACATGTCACAGTGTATGCTTCACAATAAACCAACGGCAGTTGATGGGCTAAGGCTCAGCATCCACATTTGTTACGTATCTTCTATAAAATACAAATACGTCTCATCGCAATTATAAAGTCGTATACAACTGATTCGGGCAATGTGTATTTCGTTATTCAATAATGCATGCTCTATGATGAATACTGGTTTAACAAAATGTATTAAAACAATATAACTAAACAACTCCGTCGAGGCTCCGACTCGACAACTGGTTTATCGGATGTCTGACATAAATAATGTCGTAACGACTGTTTGTTATAATCGGCTTTCAAAATATAAAGTGATCACCTCTGCTATGGGGAAATATCTTACTTGACGTTTGCAGCGGCTTCAACACTGTGAGGGGAAATCATAGTAGACGCCTTTAGAGAGGGAATAAAAACAATAGCTTTTCAAGTTTGGCATTAGGACGCATTTCCATCAGCACTTGTTTGTAATGAGCCAGTTTAGTCAAGTGACGAATGATTGCCTTAACGAACAATAATAATAAACAAATATAATTTGACGTGATTAAATACGTAATGCAGTCAATGAAACGTCGAGCCTTTTCTCGTAACGGTGTAATACTGTGATATAAGCATCCTTTTGTATGACGTTTTAATGTAGCCAATATGTATTGCAAAGTGTGTTGTCTCAGGAATGGATATTCATGTATGCCCAGATATCTGATATCTTGGTCACATCCGATAACCTTCACGAACGTAAACCATTCAATCAAGCATAAAGAGAGATTTGATCTTTCACAGATCCGCATGCTGAATGGTTCATAAATTCATTTGTAGTGTTACTTCAAATACGCACTGATGGAGTTTCTACAGCATTGACACTCCTTTAAATTGCAGCACAATTAATTAATAGGTTGCCATTGACAGAGGCGCATATTGGGACCCTGTGGTATAATGCAGAACAGGTTTTCACCACAAAGTATCAATGGTATCGGTTTTAATTGTGTGTGAAAGTTTAAGCCGAGGTAATCCCTTGGATCGTTCAGATAAAATAACAGATTATATGATTATTGCCTTGCCTTTTACTAGTTGTAATACTGTTTTGAAGCGAGCCGTCATTAATTGAGTCCCAACCTTCTAGGTTGTGTTACCAAATTCGACATCGATACTAGACTGCTACCGTGTATTCAGATCAGGGTCATTCAAAGTGCATTGTATCAGTTTTAATACAATTCCCATTCGAGTCTTCATGTGTTGTGTCAAGCTTGTGAGTATCGACCTTCAAGATGCTGCGGCTGATTTAGACATCGAAAAGGCTGCTCCCCCGTGTAGCAGAACATGATCATATCAAGTGCATGTGCCTCCATGCAGTCATAGTTACTTGGCACATATACACTGCTTACGCATACACATTAATTGAATGGCTAGACAATATTGACCAGATCCTGACCTCTGTTCATGTACTATTTGTATCAAGTATTGTCATGTCTGCACTGACTTGATATTACACACATTTGGTTCACCGGCGTCTGTCCGGCTGCCGGATCATCTTATAGAGATACGGCCGCCTCTCCTTAGATGGTCAAAGAGGATGAATTTCACATAATTGCGTATTTTTAATTCTTTCTTCACAAGATGCATCATTATGCCTATTTTATATCAATTGATATAAATATTAGTCAGATCGACTAGTAAATTTGCAATTATCTTGCAAAACTTAACTCAAATTTGTGAATTTGAATTTGATTATATTAAACACACCTTATTATATAACCATTGGTTGTAATCTATATCAAATTTGATGTTAGTAAGCTAAATCAGCTTATGTATGAAGCACTAACTGTATCAAACTGACCAATTGTCAGAAAATACATGGTTACAGAGTCAGATTAACCCAAAAGGTAACTATGCCTGTATTAACCAATTAAGTCAAATTGACTTAAATATTTAGAAAAAAAGGTACAATCAGCTTGCAAAATTACAAACTGTTTGTTATAAATATATCAAAGAACACTCGACATTAACCATGACTAAATTAATAAAAACAATATTAAGACAGATGACAAGATATACAGAATAACATTTATTATATGTATCTTCCAAAACAACTACAGTTTTTTCTTATTGCAAATTAATAGTTTTAAGTTCAAATTATAGAACATTCACATAGAGGATAACCGTTACAAATACGATTAAGGCTTAAAACTATGGATAATGGCGCCTCGAATGTTTCGGAAATACTTTTTCTGTGAAACATCTGTGAAATGAACACCATCAATGAATAAATTGTCACTTTGTTTCAGTCCCTTCAATTTCCAGTAATGAATTCGGGGTGAGGAGTTCAACTCATCTTTCAAAAGCCTGTTTGCTGCAACCACTAATTCGTTGTACAAACTCAAAGCACAATGCACAGTCTGTGAACGTGGTTATAATTGGGCTATAATCACGTCTTCGAGGCTATAACGTTGAAGAAATAAGTTCGAAATCGAAATGATTCGATGAATAATAGTTTCCGCAGACCCGTAGTTAGCATCGTTGGAATCAAGGTCATTCCCTCTTATTGTTCTTTCAAAGCTCGTACATGTGCATTCACAGATATCTTTCCTCCCGATATTCCATGAACATTTACCGTCACACGTGATGAGCCAAGACAAAACGAATCACCAACATCTGTCTTCTTCAAAAAACTTTCCAGTCGACATATATGTGAGCCTCCCAACAACAATACAGCCATTTTCGGTTCGCATCGATACAAACAGCAGTTTGAAACGAACCAAAACACACCAACGCTTCGACAAATTCGAGCTTAATCACATTTGCGTTGCTTTATATACACTCAATGTTCAGGTCGATCAACACACACACTAAAAATGAAACCTACTATATATATGTTGTAGCTGAAACGATGTAAAGAGTATGGTAAAAGACAATATTTGTTTTGGTATTTCTTTAATTTGCTTACCAATCGACTATTTTAGAATGGAATGTTAGATGGGAAGTAACTCTCGAGCACAAACGTATATAGAACGTTTCGACTGTTAGACTCGAGTAGTTAACCCCATTGGTATGTTCGAACAAGGAACTCTAATAATTCACAGTTCGCTACCTCGGCTAAATCTTAAGAGGATAGTGGTTAACAGTTCACATAAAACATTTTAATACATGTATATAAAATTACATTTATGTTCCATTGTTTCCATATAATAGTTATTATTATACATTTCCATATATTCTGACAAGGGACAGGTAACCGGACTGGGAAGATGATAAGACAGACATTTAATTGAAGTTGAAATTGGGCATATTAATATTTAAAATGCCTTATATTTAATTTTAATTCATGATAAAATATATGAATTTGAAAACATCTTTTCATATCTGGGCGAAACAACCGACACAGTGAGACGGCCGCCAAGCCCAGATTAAGGGAGCTTCTTGTCAGAAGATAAGGAAACTTTACATACAATTATACCACACAAAAAATAATAATTATAATTATGAACTACCTTAATTGTTGTAAACTACAAGTGACAATTTTGTAATGGTTAAAATGAAATACATCCCAATTAAAAACTGTGTTTGCATCCACATTAACCAACAAATCATAACAACTGAATTGTAAATTTGAATAGCACAAGAGGTAAGACATGACTATTATCTCAGATAACTCCAGTAATTATTAATTAAATATCTGGTTTGCATAAGTAATGTTGATAGATAAATAAGTCAACCAGTCGAGACATTTAACATGCTAAGATGAATTTGTTTTTTAATTAAAGCATAGAACTATAATGTGATGACGTTCTCCAATAAGAAGTATTGTATAATAAAGTTGACCTGTGAGTAAGTACCACCGCCTAAGACAGTTGGTACACAAAATGGCCATATAATGAAATGAAAATCAGTTTCCGCCCATCAAACAACATTGGTAAAGGTGAATAATAGTAAAACACAAAACTATTTCATCCATGAGTATTCATATCTGCCTTTGAGAAAACCAGTCTCAGTTCATCAAACAGTATTGGTATAGGTGAATAATGGCAGAATTAAGAAATATCTAATGAAGTAACCCATGTACACACCTGCACTGAACTATACTCGCCGCCTCAGTCAGTCGAGTTCAAGAACAAATTCATGGTTATACATGCCTGACTGTAAATATGATCTCTTGATAGAACCAGTCTTAGTCCACTAAACAATATTAGTAATCGTGAAAAATGGCAACAATTAAATATCTAATGGTAAACCATGTACACACACGAACTGAACTATACTCACCGCCTTGTATGTAATATATTGAACCGTTTCTTACCCTTATCGTGGCTAATGCCAAATTAAACAAGGGTCTTGCAAGGGTTCAATATCTTTAAGTCGCATTTCACTAATTACATTACTTGCAATTAAATGGAAATTAATCTCATTTAGTGGTATATGCTCGCTCGCAATTAAATGCTAATTGAACCCAATTAGCGGAGATATGCGAGTGAGATGTTTCCGGCCCAGTTGGTATAAATGCAGTATGTTTCTGATATGGAGGTTAGTTCATTACCACCATTGATTAGGCTTGACTCCTAGGCTCACGTACTGCTTGTCAGTCCAGTGCTTGGGACGGACAGGCCTAACGCTATGTTGTATATATGTTATTAAATGTCTTTCTTATGACCAGCACCTGTGTTTGACTACTATTATACCACAGCCTTATTGTAACAAAGATTTAATATAAAACATATATACATACATTAAACAACCATATTTCTAACCTCAGACCTCCAAGACCCAAGAATAATTCTGACTTCAAATATGATCATTTGTAAAAGTAGATAGAACTATGCTGCTTAAGACAGTCAGAGGAGTGGGCTTTTATTTAATTGTTATGACCGAACAGGGTTCCATTAAATGCATCAATGGCGCATCATTATATTCTTGAAGCAGGTGCATGTAAAGGATTCTGACGAATATATTTTAAGAAAGCCGATGACTGCCACCTGCCTAGCTTTTTTAGTTGCTCATTTGACACATTTGTACTGTGTGCATATGTAGCACCACCTAATCCTCAGTGAATGAGCTGTGTATCGAACAGGGTCTAACTTACAAGATAATACACATCTTCGTAGCATGGTTCAAAAACCAGTCGCTATTATTGGACAGAGACAAGCATAACGAAAAAATGGGCCCTGTGTTGTTGAAGAGGTGTAAATTTTGCAAAGAGCTTTTACTGGACATAAGGATAATAATGGATTGCACTGTAGTTGCACCGAGCCATGTTGCCCTGCGAATGTTTGTATGATGTCAAGTGTAACAGAAGTAGGCGTGGTTTTGAACCCAGAAATTGTACTTGAACATTCTAGCGGAGAAGTGTATGTTGAGGACTTGAAGTTGTTACTGCAATTTCGCTGACTCCGAGCAGACTAAAACACGCAGCCAGAACCATGGCTTTGAAAACACTATATATAAATCCTTGCAATGTTGTGGTAATGCTTGAATAAGATTTTGCAGAATATCTAAAGCTATTGGTAGCCTTTTGTCAGGGGAAGAAAAGCGTCGAAGACCGTCACGTTTTTTTTTTATCAGAAAGGCTTTCCCGGCGTTAGGGTAATCCCCTTATCTTATGAATATATGCTATGGTAGACAGGTATGTGGTTATTGTAGATGATTTATGACCCTTGCGATGACACACAGCTATGAACTGGGCTAGTTTTTCAACCGAGACTGGCAAAATTGACTCAGATGTGTGAAATGTCATGTGAAAGATTTGATAATGTTTAAGAGCATTTCAATAAGCATTGATAGTGGCGGGTGCTAAAGAATCATGAAGCAACCGGCCTACATCCAAATTAGATTTATAGAAGCAAGTTGAGTGGTACGCCTGTTGGACAATCGTCTATCTGGGGTGCTATAAAAAAAGTGCCCCATCTGAAAACGTGAAAGAAGGTCTGGCAAAATATTTTCTTTATCTGGGATATGCTTAGCCCAGATAAGGATATTCAAAGTCATACATACTATTACCATATGGCGTACTAAGGCCATAACCATGGGTTCTTTAGTAGTTTGTTTATTAATTATGTGAACCACCGCCATGTTATCAGAATGTATGATTAAACATCTATTTTGAACGTGTTGCCCCCATACTTCTAATGCTAATACTATTGGAAAATATTCTTTAAAAGTTATGTTTAAAGCATTGAAATGTTGCATGAACATAAGCCATGCATAAATATCTTTGCGACTTTCTTTATTCAGAGTGACATGGTGATTTACAAGTTAAGTCAGTCAGACGGCGCATGAAACAACGCCCCTGGACAACCACTTGGCATCAGAAATTCAAAAGGCCAAGCAATGACTGTAGTTCTTTTAATTTTATTGTACGTGTGTTCTTGTACAGGCCTAAAAGGGCTTGCAACTTTACCAATTTGTCGTCTGGTAAACGAGCCTCCATAGAAATGTAATCAAGTTCTAAACCCATGAAAGTTATAATCTTGCATGGATAAACATTTCTTTCCATTTTTATGGGTATCAGAGTAGTAACAATTCTGTTAAATGTGTGTGACAAGTATTTTTAGGGCCTAAAATTAGAAAATCGTCCAAAATGTGGACCATCTACTGGATATTTAAATGTGTTGCAGCTATCCAGTGGATATCTGTACTGAATTTTTCAAATATTGCACATGAGCTTGATGCACCCATGGGAAGAAATGCTTCAAAATAATATTTATTTAGAAAAGTGAAACATAGCAGTTCATGATCCAGTGGGTGTAAGGGAATGAGGTGAAAGGGACTATCTATATCTGTTTTGGCCATGAATGTTCCTTGACCACAAAGAACCAACTGAGGTACTGCATCGTCAAAGGAAGAATGATGTACAGATGAAAAGAATGAATCAATAGAGTCGTTAAGAGACTGGCCTTTTGGGTAGCTAAGATAATGAATAAGTATGTACTGCCCTGGTACTGTTTTGGGAACTAAACCTATCGGGCTTAATTTCTTGTCAGGGAATGGAGAATGATAAAATGGCCACCGAATACGATTAACTTGTAATTCAGTCTGAAATTGTTCAGAAAGGGTGTCAGGTATTTCAACACAAATACTTCAGGTTGGAATAGGATGAGAGAGACCTAGGGCCCAGTTAACCTAGTCTGAAACCAGTCTGATTAAATCATGTGTATCGGGATACCCAAATAAGAAGGGTGTTAATTTATTGATTTTTATTGGTGTAACGATGTGCTTACTTAGCAGGTCTGATAGTGGTTCTGCTGGCAATAGGCGAGGAAGAGTTGGTGGCAACATTGGGAATGGATCTGTTCCTGGGGTTGTTGGGACATGCCATTAAGGAGTGTTGGCCCCGGCAGAAACCACATATGTGGGGATGTCTGCAAATGCTGATGTTGCAGGTCCGTCTTTTATTGAAGGCCCAGCATGTGTTTTCCAGAAATTTCTGGCGCCTATTATTTTGTCCCCATTTTTGTTGTGCACGAAATGGCCGTTGTTGTGGAGAGCTCTGAATGTGACTAGCCTGGGTAGAGACCAACAGCCAGAACTCCACGTGTTACCTATCCCATGGGTGTGGAATAGTCTGACGCAGCATCCTGAACTTAGTTTTATTTGAACACGAAAGCTGCGCCAGGACGACGAAGAGATAAATCACGGATTATCTCCCCGTATTTCATTAATGCCAATGTCTCAAAGGGAAAACGTACGGCATATACAGAGACAAACAGTACAAAGGCAGTTGTCCACGATTCAATAGAAGTTATTTTTTTCGTCTTTTGTGACGGAACCAGACTAATATTCCCCTCTGCATCGACTTGTAGTTGAAACTTTGAGTTGCCCTGGAGTATCGAATCCGAGGGCAACAGCAAAGAAAAATCCAAAAAATTCTCTCAATGATACTTTGTTGCATTACAGAAGATATTTGGGAATTGAAAGGCATATCAACAGGGGTTACCTATGAGGGATACCCTATACCATCAAGACTGTCTGTATGTGAGGATAACACATTAGAAACCATCATCATCGTCTTCACCCTCGGTTGTAGAAGTTGTTGGCATTGGCACATGTCTGTGAGATATATTAGTGTTCTGCGTTCCAGCTGTACAGAAATCTGAAAGTATGTCTGGATATTTAATGTTTATAAGGCCGCTTGGTCCAGGTAACTCTGGATGAATATCCGTCATGGAATGAGACTCTTGAAACGTTTGAGTACTTGTCACTTTTGTGGCCCGTCGAACCGTGGCTCTTTCCTTTGCTGCTTTACCAGGCTTCTTTTAACCAGCATCTGAATGATATTTTTAACAATGAGTAACTTTAAATATATCTGCCAACAGATAATTTCGAGATCACCTTGCAAACCACCCAAAGACAAACAATTTGGGCAGCAATGGTTGCTCATAGTCTCATAACTCTGATCAGACAGGCGCTCGTAACTTATATATATTGAAAATCATAGAACAAATCCGTCTTCAAAACCTGGCATAAAGAGGGCACTGTTTCGCTAATTTAGGTATTTAAATGAACGACCCAAGCAGGCTATGAAAGTCAAATATTCTAGACGGAACGAATGAATAAATGTGGCAGGTGTAAGAACATGAAACAATCCCTAATTTGCCTATGATAAAACAAGCACTAGACATTAGGAAACCACACAGGTGTAGCCTAGTAAAAAATGGGGCTGTACTATGCCCATTGTCTAGAGATTCCTTTGAACTTTTATGAATAAGCTCAAGACCGTGCTTTCCACGGAAAAATAAAAAAGTTTTTTTCAATTATTCAAGAACTGGTGTAGGGCAGCAAAATAAAACATTTTTTTGTTAATGCTGCAAGTTTTGCAAAGCAGATAACTGTTTATAAAATTTAGGAACCTGTTTGTCAGAGACAGTGCATGGTAACCGAAGAAACCGGTTTGAAATCTGTAAATAAAAGGCAGAACCCTGCCATTATATGCAGACCCTGCATAAATGAAAAGCGGAACCTTGCTAAAACGCGTATAAAAAGCAGAACCCTGCATATATGAAAAGCAGAACACTGCTGAAAATAGTACAAAAGGTAAAATATTGCCTGCTGCTGCAGATACTGCATGCAGCATAAAGCAGAACCCTGCTACGAACTGTAAATAAAGGCTTAACATTGCCTTACAATTGCAGACCCTGCAAACAGTTTAAAGCAGAACCCTTTTTAATGAATGGTACATTTGATATATATATATATAATGAAGAATTATGTTGTTGAGATCAGGCAACTATTTAAATTGGAACACCATTTGCAATTCCATCGAAATGAAGGGGAGCAACTAATCAAACAGAATACAATGTGTGTACAAACAATTTTGTAAGCTTTGCTATGTCTATTCATGGTAAGCCATTACGGTACACAATCATACAAGTGTCATGATATGTGGATTTTTGTAGTATGTAAAGTCTTGTGCCATTTCCAAGTTGAAAAACATTAGTTTAGATATATATGTTAAAAGTCACATTGAAACATGATATTCGAATAAATAATACATATCTTGATATAGAATGATTTGTTCAACACAGCAATCAGGGCTGCTCTGATATTGTTGAAGAGTTTGAATTGTCCCTCGTTCTTCAAATGTGTACCATCCCTGGCGAAGACTGTCTGCTTTGCGACCGTTGACCAAACACCTGTGAAGCGCCACAATCTAGACTTCGTCGGGGATCTGGCCTCCAGGAATCGAGATATTAGTTGATTTGTCTTGTCAACTCTGGGGTTGAGCCATTCGAGATCAACCGGATATCGTGTAAAAACGGTCGGCGCTCGTTGAGGAATCTGACCGACAATGACATATTGTACTCTGTGTTTCGTCACAAGTTTTCCCACTAAACTCACAATGTCACTTGCCACATCGGAAGGAGTGTTAAAATTCGAATATAATGTCATTTGTCCCAATCATAAGCACTACAGTATCAGGAGCAAAATCTTCGATCACATCTAAATGTTTGTGTAACGTGTTTACTTTTGAACCTGGAAATCCTGAATACTGCACAAGCACTGATTGTCGTAGACCTAGATCAAAGCGTAGGTTAGTAGAGTCCGAAATAAATGGCTTGAAGCGATGCACAAAAAAGTGTCCATTATTTTGAATCTATACACAGGCGCCATTTTTTATTTTTTGAATTTAAACCAGCCTGCCAGGGATGTTTGAAAAACACAAATTACGATAAAGGAATTAATATGCCAAACAAAATACGTACTGTAACGTTGACATTTACTTTTATTATACCTCAATTTCATTGTCCATATAAAACTCCCATTGACAAAAAGCTTCTATTTTTACTGTCAAGACAAATGTACCACGTGACCATGAGACAGTTTTTGTACTGTCTCACGGCGGTATGCAATTTTTTTACTGTCTCACGGCCGTGTGCAAATTTGTCTACTGGCAGGTAGGATGTTAATGAAACTCATTAAAACTAGACATATAAAGCGCTCTATGTTGTACTTTTGTGATATGAAACATTTTACAGATCATAAAATAATTATAATTTTATTATTTATATTTTATTATTTATTATTTTATTATTGTTTGGTATAATACAATAAATAACGCATTGCTTTGAATTGGACAGTAATATTGTAATCCTTCGGAGAAATACTGTCACACGAGCCGCGGGCGAGGGTGACAGTATTTCTCCTCAGGCCGACAATATTACTGTCCAATTCAAAGCAATGTGCTATTTATATAATGTTGCATAAATTTATGGTAAAATCCAATCACAAAAGTGACACAAAACGGCATAAATTAAATGAAATAGTATTACAAACAGAATTCCTCCTTCACAACGTAATTAATTTTAAACAGAGGAAGTCTGCACTTTGAGGAAGGAGGCAGATGAAAGGCTGTTCTGGCCACCCCGACTCAGCCTCTATTCTTAGACTAGAACAGGGGTCAGCGATTGGCTGACACTCGTCATATCACGCAATCCTCAAAAGTGAAGGGAGCGTGTTCCATCACGTGACTTGTAGGTGGCCAGAATAACAATCTCTTCCCCCACTCAGTTGGGAGTAACCGCTACAGATAAAAAAGGTTCCCCAATACCATATATACTTTTATGTAGGCAGAAAATCTACATATTAGCGTTTATGCCAAGATTAGCTCTAAAATGTAACAAGAACTACTGATGCTTTTCGAAACCGGCAATGTTTTTTTTTTTATTTGTTCTGGTTGATATTTTATTTAACGGAGGTAAGGACCAGATTTAACTTTATTTTGAAACCTCTGAAGATGGTGTCCAAGTGTTCCGGTTGATACATTTTATAATATATTAGGGTGAGTGCTAAGTGAGAACGAACGTATATAAAGCAAAGCATTGGTAAAATCACATCAGTGAAACCGAGCAGCACTAGGTCGTGTGCGTTATCAGTTACCTATTGATTAATTATTTCAAAAGACAGAACAGAACATTAACTTTATTTAGACAGTTAGCATTATATCTCATAGACCAATCATTTTCCAGTAACATACAGTAGAAAGTGGCGTGGTATAGAACATACGTGCATGCATAAACAAAAGTATCAGTGTAGACGTGAACTGAAAGTACTGCATAAAGGACAAATGTAGAGACCTGCACTGATCCATCCTATCAAATTAGTTCTAGTTCTGGTGAGTATGTATACAGAGGATATTTGATAACTCGAAAAGGCGATGAAAGTACTGCATGAAATGAAAAAGTAGAGTCCTGGAAAGATTTGCCCGGCAAATTGTTTAAGCTTAAAGAATAGTTCTAGTTATAGTTAGTATGTATACAGTGGATTTGGGATAACTCGAAAAGGACCGATCAATTACTTCGATTAACCGATGTCTTTAATTGATCCCTCTATTTATATTCTTAATAATTCATTCGTACTTTTAAAGTTTTTACAGCAAAGCAGCAGTTCTGATTGCTCCACTGAGCAAGCGGGTTTGATCCCAGGACGTGTCATACCAAATGCCTTAAACAATGGTAGTTATGGCTGACCTCCTTGGCGCTCAGTGTTTCGGAGTTAGCATTGCGACTGACTGGCTGATGTGAGGATAAATGGACCAGTAGTACTTGCCGAGGAAACGCCGTGAAATAACTGAAACAAATTGAAAGCTGCGTACAACTCAAAAGTAAATCCACTGACCAATAATAGCTGCTGTTACGCTGTTTTCAAAAGACACCTCTGTTCTAGGACTGTGTTCGAGTTCAGCCATACGTTCGAGATATCACGAGATCACTGTACACTGAACATACGTTCGAGATATCACAAGTTCAATGTACAATGAACATACGTTCAGTTTTAAGTCTACGAAATATATCAAAGTGGTTTGAAGAATCGCCTCTGATTTTCGAAAATGTATCAAAATGGAGAATTTCTGCCATTTACAAATAATTTGAAATGCAAACTCTTCGAAATTGTCGATTGTATAATGTCCGAAAAAAGATTAATTTAAATGAATGAGATGGTAACGATGAAAAGAAACGACGCCTAAATTATTTAAAAATATGTTTCTCGTTTAATGACGACATATACGTTCCTACTGATGTAACCATCAATTTAAATAAGCAAAGCTTAATTTGATAATGTACTTAAAATTGCTGAGATAAAATGTCGCTTCAAGCGATGAGAGTGTTTTTGTATCTAATTAGTATTGAACAAATGCATGTGTGCCCACCGTTAAAATGACATCAAAATGTATTTATTTCAAACCAATGATTTAAAACATTATTTTTGTTTGCTTTGGGGTGAGTGATTGTATTTGTTCGACTTAATTCTTAAATTGCTATTCTATGACAAATTGGCAAAGGTAACACATCCAAATCGGACTGCATCAATGTCATAGAGTGGTCTCATCAACTCCTTCTCCGCCATCCTAAATGTAATACAGTCAAACTTGTACTAGTAGTTACCCCTGTGAAGAAACGTTCTTGTACTAACCAGCCAATCCAGGATTGACAAATACAACATTATGTTCTTTATTTGACTTGTATTACGCAGCCACTCGAGGAATAACCAATACACAATTGTGTTCATTATTTCAATTGTATTAATCATCCACTCGAGGATTGACCAATACAATATGTACCTTAGTTGACTTGTATTCTGCAGCAACTCGAGGATTATCCAACACAACATTTTCCTCTTCATTTGGCTTGTAATAAGCTGCAACTCAAGGATTAACCAATACAACATTGTGTTCTTTATTTGACTTGTATTAAGCAGCCACTGGTGGATTAACCAATACAAAATCGTGTTCTTTATTTGACTTGTATATATCAGCCACTCGAGGAATAACTAATACGACATTTTCTTCCTTTTTAAAATAGTATTAGGCAGCCACTCGAGGATAAAACAATACAACATTGTGTTCTTTATTTGACTTGCATTAAGTAGCCACTCGAGGATAACCTATAACACATTGTGTTCTTATTTGACTTGAATTAAGCAGTTACTCGAGGAATAACTAATTTAACATTGTGTTTCTTATACGACTTGTATTAAGCAGCCACTCGAGGATAAACCAATACAACATTTTCTTCTTTATTTGACTTGTATTAAGTAGCCACTCGAGGATGAACCAATATAACATTTTCTTCTTTATTTGACTTGTATTAAGCAGCCACTCGAGGATAAACCAATACTAAATTGTGTTCTTTATTTGACGTGAATTAAGAAGTTACTCCAGAATTAACCAATACAACATTGTGTTCTTCATTGTACTTGCATTAATGAGTCATTCGAAGATAAACCAATACAACATTTTCTTTTTTATTTGACTTGTATTAACTAGCCACTCGAGGATTGACCAATACAACATTATGTTCTTTATTGGACTTGCATTAAGTAGCCACTCGAGGATGAACCAATATAACATTTTCTTCTTTATTTGACTTGTATTAAGTAGCCACTCGAGGATGAACCAATATAACATTTTCTTCTTTATTTGACTTGCATTAAGTAGCCACTCGAGGATAAACCAATATAACATTTTCTTCTTTATTTGACTTGCATTAAGCAGCCACTCGAGGATGAACCAATATAACATTTTCTTCTTTATTTGACTTGTATTAAGTAGCCACTCGAGGATGAACCAATATAACATTTTCTTCTTTATTTGACTTGTATTAAGCAGCCACTCGAGGATAAACCAATACTAAATTGTGTTCTTTATTTGACGTGAATTAAGAAGTTACTCCAGAATTAACCAATACAACATTGTGTTCTTCATTGTACTTGCATTAATGAGTCATTCGAAGATAAACCAATACAACATTTTCTTTTTTATTTGACTTGTATTAACTAGCCACTCGAGGATTGACCAATACAACATTATGTTCTTTATTGGACTTGCATTAAGTAGCCACTCGAGGATGAACCAATATAACATTTTCTTCTTTATTTGACTTGTATTAAGTAGCCACTCGAGGATGAACCAATATAACATTTTCTTCTTTATTTGACTTGCATTAAGTAGCCACTCGAGGATAAACCAATATAACATTTTCTTCTTTATTTGACTTGCATTAAGCAGCCACTCGAGGATGAACCAATATAACATTTTCTTCTTTATTTGACTTGTATTAAGTAGCCACTCGAGGAATAACCAATACAACATTTTTTCTTCTTTATCTGACTTGTATTAATTAGCCACTCGAGGATGAACCAAAATAACATTTTCTTCTTTATTTTATTTGCATTAAGCAGCCACTCGAGGATTGACCAATACAACATTTTCTTTTTTATCTGACTTGCATTAAGTAGCCAGTCGAGGATGAACCAATATAACATTTTCTTCTTTATTTGAATTGTATTAAGCAGCCACTCGAGGATAAACCAATACTAAATTGTGTTCTTTATTTGACTTGAATTAAGAAGTTACTTGAGAATTAACCAATACAATATTGTGTTCTTCATTGTACTTGCATTAATGAGTCACTCGAAAATAAACCAATACAACATTTTCTTTTTTCTTTGACTTGTATTAAGTAGCCACTCGAGGATTGACCAATACAACATTATGTTCTTTATTGGACTTGCATTAAGCAGCCATTCGAGGATAAATAAAAAGCAGCTACTCGAGGATAAACCAATACAACATTGTATTCTTTATTTAACTTGTATTTAGTAGACACTTGTTTACAGACATGTTTGAGCTGATAATCATTTCTGAATATGGACTTTCGGATACTTGGCAAATGTGTAGTTTGAGATCATCCCACAGTAGTGTCCATTTAGATTAAACTATGATGTTATCTGTGTCTATCTATGGTGTGACCACTTCGGTGTTGTATTGGTGTAAAGATCCCGACCTTTGATTAGAACTACGGGCAGCGCTTGGCAAAATTGGGGTCTTATCAACCTACAAGTGTTTTATCATTTGATTTTACATTCATTAGCGTAAAATAACTTAGACACACTTCTATTTTCTGTCCAAACTTGCATCAAGGAATCACACTTTTGCGAACCAGTCAGTTGTAATGCCAACTCACAATCCAGAGCGCCAAGTAGGGAAAGCCGTTACTACCATTTTAAAAGTATTTGCCATGACCCGGTCGAGAATCGAAACCGCTACCCCTCGCAAACTAGCCGGTTAAACGGACCAGTTGCACTGTTATCTGTCGAAGGAAACACCGTGGTATAACTGATAACATGTTGAAAGTTGCGTTAAACACCATGCTAACAAAGTATATATCGAGGGCTTGGCGTGAAACGGTTTTAACTAAAAACCTATTTCGAAAATCCTGGTTTAGGGGCAATTTTGACCCCTTTGTAAACAATGCAAATTTAGGTGCCATTGCTCAGAACGAACAATGACACCTAAATTTCCATTGTTTACTAAGTAAAATGATTTAACGCTTATAAAGACTGTATTGCGAGCTGATTAACCTTGGTAAAAAAATATATCATTTTAAGTTACAACCGTTTCACGCCAAGCCCTCGATATATAGTGATCGCAAATGGTTTCTCGGTAGTACCGTAAAATCTGGCCCGTATCACGGATAGTTTGTATTAATCACACTGCATATCCCAGCATCGTCCCTTAAAGCATCTCTTTAATATCACCAACTTATTTAGAATGCCATTAACACTTAACCCGCTGAATAATGCCGTGTCAGCAAAACGAAGTACGGTCTAGGCCTTTAGTCAGTCGATGATCTATTTGAAGGTTCTTCTCAACTTACAGAATAAATAAGAATTTATATTGATAGATGTATATATATATATATAACAAAAGCAAGGTCGAGGAACAATATACCGCTGTTCAGGCCGATGTTCGCCATGTTCCGCTCAGCGGAAGACTAGGGTTCAATTTGCATATAAGATTGACGTTTAAAACCCAGTTTCGACCCTTATTGATGAGGACATTTCTCATTTGTGTCCCTCGCGGTGTTTCTAAATGCAGAACCGCTAGTACCTCTTAAAGTGACAAACAACTTTCGAGAATGAGGAAGGTTACATAAATTGTAGGGATCGTAATCCGAGGTAAAGCTGTACTATTTACATCTCCGTGGATATTATAACAGTATCAGTATACATTATATGAAATGACCAAACAGGGAGGAGGACTCTGTACTCAAAAGTAATCCGTCATTCAATGTAACGCTTACGCGGTTATTCGCGACTTTTACACCTTTCCAATATATACCAAATCTGCAGCAGACGGTTTTAAAAAATGTTAAGCCAATTATGGAAATTCTCTTTATGTGCAATTTCTTCTTTTGACCCCAATGATTTTAAAAGTCGTCTGCTTCATATGCTTCAGAATGTATTTATAAATTGGAAAGGGTTAATCAACAAGTAAATAAGCCGTTGTGTATTACTTGGGGTTGTTAGTTCGAACCACAGCTCGGCCAACTTTCTTTCCGACTTTTGACAGAAGTCATTGTGACAAGCATTTTACGTCTTCCACCAATGAGCAATCAGTCTATGTGAGAAAGCAGCCAGTTGCTTGTAAAGTGTGTTGTATTGGTGTGCGAAAGAAAGGAGAACGGCGTTACACCCCCTAATCAATCATTTAATTGTTAGCTACATTTGCGGAAATGTATAGACAATATCAACCTGTTCATTGAGTCAGTCTCCTGAAGACTTCGCTGTTGGCTACTTAATTATCCATTCATTTTATCTACTTAATTATCTAATCAGATCAAAAACTACTTAATGATCTAATCAGATGAAATACTACTTAATTATCTAATCAGATCAAATACTACTTAATTATCTAATCAGATCAAATACTACTTAATTATCTTATAAGATCAAATACTACGTAATTACTTAATCAGATCAAATACTACTTAATTCTCTAATCAGATCAAATATTACTTAATTATCTAATCAGATGAAATACTACTTAATTATCTAATCAGATGAAATACTACTTAATTATCTAATCAGATGAAATACTACTTAATTATATAATCAGATCAAATACTACTTAATTATCCACTCAGATCAAATACTACTTAATTATCCACTCAGATCAAATACTACCTAATTATCTAATCAGATCAAATACTACTTAATTATCAAATTAGATCAAATACTACTTAATTATCTATTCATAGCAAATACTACTTAATTATCTAATCATATCAAATACTAATTAATGATCTAATCAGATGAAATTCTACCTAATTATCTAATGAGATCAAATACTACTTAATTGATCTTATCAGATCAAATACTATTTAATTATCTAATCAGATCAAATACTACTTAATTATCTAATCATATCAAATACAACATAAATATCTAATTAGATCAAATACTACTTAATTATCTTATAATATCAAATACTACATAATTGTCTAATTAGTTCAAATACTACTTAATTATCTAATCAGATCAAATACTACCTAATTATCTAATCAGATCAAATACTACTTAATTATTATCTAATCAGATCAAATACTACTTAATTATCTAATCAGATCAATTACTACCTAAGTATCTAATCAGATCAAGTATTACTTAATTATCTAATCAGATCCAATACTACTTAATTATCTAATCAGATCAAATACTATCTAATTATCTAATCAGAACAGAACAGAACAGAACAATTCTTTATTTCACCCAGGTACATACAAGGTACAACATGGGGTTATACATTATAATACAAATTTCAAAATATATAGTTTCCGGTTCAAGAGGGAAAGAGAGAGAGAGAGAGAGAGAGAGAGAGAGAGAGAGAGAGAGAGGGGGGGGGGAAGAGAGAATGGTGGGGGAATGACTGAGAACCTTTTGCTTAATATATATAATCAGTATATAGATATACAAGGTTCGCTCTTGTAACTGCAAGACCCCAATCCTCGTGCTATGTATGCAAAGAAGTACAAGTCATGCAGTTACAAGGACTAACGTTTTATGCAATTGCGTTGACTAGGAAAACAAGAGTACATTAATATTTGTGGTAGTTCATTTCGGGTTATTTTCAGTATTAAGAAGGAATATCGTTATATATGTGAGTAATAACGTTAGCATTCAGATTTGAAATGAAATTGTAACAAATGTATACAGGCTTATCTTGTAAGCATTACTCTGGCATAAGTTTGATTTGGAGATTTGGAAATTTGAAATTGGTGGCATTCGGAAGCGTGCAGTAATTACTTGAATTTTGACATAATATTCTTTAGAAATTTGCATAGCTCTTTAAGAGTTTTTGTACTTTCAAGTGTCAGGAGGCGTTTGAGATCAAGACTGTTTATATTGTTTAAATTTGATTTAGATAAAAACTGCGATCTCTGCTCAGAAAAAGATTCGCATTCAAAAATATAATGCTCTTCGGATCCGACCTTATCTTTCGCACAAAGATCGCAAGTCCTGTTCTGGTAGGGAACAGATTCATATCTACCGACTTCCACAGGTAATTTGAAATTGGCCGTTCTGAATTTAAACATTGTTAGGGAATCAGATCAAATACTACTTAATTTATAATCAGATCAAATACTACTTAATTATATAATTAGATCAAATACTACTGAATTATCTAATCAGATCAAATACTACCTAATTATCTAATCAGATCAAATACTACTTAATTACCTAATCAGATCAAATACTACTTAATTATCTAATCAGATCAAATATTACTTAATTATCTAATCAGATCCAATAATACTGAATTATCTAATCAGATCAAATACTACCTAATTATCAAGTCAAGTCAAAAGTTTTTATTGACGAAAAACATTACAAATGTTTTATAGTCCTTACAGGCGGACAACAATATATATATTATATAACATGAGAAAAATATAATAAATGGTTAGTTAGGAATGTTAAACAAAATTGTCATTTTCTTTCTGGCGATAAATAAAAGCCTCGTATGTAAATTTAGCCAACTTGCTCATAACTATTGTAGATTGACATCAAATCAGATCAAATACTACTTAATTATCTAATTAGATAAAATACTTCTTCTTTTAAAGGTAAACAACGCCTCGGTGGTGTAGTGGTAGAGCGTCCGCCGCGAGTGCGGGAGGTCGTGGGTTCGATCAACGGTCGGATCATACTAAGGACTTTAAAAATGGTAGTAATAGCTGCACTCGTTGGCACTCAGGTTTGCGGGGTTAGAATAACGACTGACTGACTGGTGTCAGGATAAATGAACCAGTAGTACTGGTAAGTTACTCAGGAAACGCCGTGATATAACTGGAAAAATGTTGAAAGTAGCCTAAAACACCAAACAATCAATCACTCAATTAAAATGTAAAACATTGGTAAAAAGAATGATCATAGTCCAAGGTAACCGGGGGATAAGTGTTCATTTAAGGAAACAGTTATATCATCATCCACAATATAAACAGTACAATCATCAATCACAATAGAAACAGTAATATCATCAAGCACGATAGTAGGTTGAGGATGGTGATATGAGGAGATATGTGTTTGTTCTAATTGTAAAGAAACGTTTCAACCCAAATACAAACAAATGCGCAGCTTCACGC
The DNA here is from genome assembly GCA_031761405.1 of Serripes groenlandicus. Classification (NCBI taxonomy): domain Eukaryota; kingdom Metazoa; phylum Mollusca; class Bivalvia; order Cardiida; family Cardiidae; genus Serripes; species Serripes groenlandicus. The sequence goes on from JASEVX010000018.1 coordinate 4,690,038, forward strand.
AAAACAGAGCATTAATGTTGAAAGTTAGCCAGTTACCGTGGGCGCATGTATTGTGGAGTACTGGTGCGAGAGAAACACAGAAAAGACACGTAAAGTTAACTTGTCGCCGTTTAATGATTGAACTGTCTTTGAAAACTACGTTAAACATATGTTAATCAATAAAGCTTCAATCAAATTCTGATCATAACAATTCATCAGAGGCGTCAATGATATGAGGCGTTCCACGAGAAAACCAACATTATGGCCTCTGCGTAATGTATAGCCCCAGATCAGCATGCGAAGTCCGCGCAGGCGAATCCGGGCAGACACAATCCGTCTCAGTGGGATAGAGGTATAGAGTAATGATTCCTTAAACAGAAACATGTCTGTCCAGGTTTGCCTGTGCGGCATGCTTAGGCTGATCCGGGTCGATACTTTACGCAGGGTCCACAAGACGAAGCAGTAGCAATCTTTCACTTATCGCAAAGTTCCGGTGTTCGGTTTCGGTGTGACATGGCCCAATAGACAATATCAAACAATATCCAAGAATATAAAATCCAATTCAAACAGATATATTCCTGTTAGTAAAAAGTACATTCATTATCCCTTTATTTCATTGCCCTTGAACAAAACAACCGAAAATGATTTAAAAGGTAATTATCTTGGTTTTGTTTGAAACAGCTATTACGAGAGCTTATTAGGTCATCAGTATGAATTATTCAATATCCTCAGTTGTTTTTTAAAAGATATATAACAACATAATTTGAAAGCCTTGAGTACCAATTATATTTTTCAAAGCAAGTGCGCGTTTGATGTACATGTAATATATAAGCCAAAACACACAAATCAAACAAAATGGAGCAGCTGTTTTCCCTTACACATGTATATTCGAAGTTTATCTTAACAATCTTTGTCTCGCTTCCTATGTGGTATATTCGCAATCAGACTGCTAACATGATTCTCTATGTAACGACAATTGTTTTGCAAAATACTTAAATTACCTTTGGCATCGAAAAAGCTAAATTTAAAAATGGTATAAGGGGATTCGATCCTTGGTCCTCAAGTTTGCCGGCATTACAAAACGACTTATGCTCTGGTGTTAGGAAAAGCTTACCAGCAGTATTGGTAATTTACCCAGGAGAACGGGGATATTACTGATCTACTGTTGAAATCGGTGTGAAACAAGATGTGTTTAAAAACAAAATAATTTCAGTCTGTAGACAAAATTAACAAAACAATATATATTAAAGATAAAATTATGAGAGTTATAGAATTTAAAATTGACTCGATTTATAAAAATGTCATATATAATATCAACGTGTACATGTATTATCATCACTATATATTATCATCATCCCCATCACCAATGTAATGCAAATGTGATGGCGTAGTACTGGTGTGTTTACCCAGGGACCATGATTAAGTATTCATTCGCCGTGATACACATGTACGTATATTAAAACTACAGTAAATCAAATAAATTTGCGTTCAGAGTTGTTGGGTTATAATCACGACTGACTCGCTTGTGTTAGGATAAATGGATAAGAAGTAGTGTAACTACCCAGGAAACGCCGTGATATAGCTGGAAATAAATTGTAGAAAGCAGCATTAAACCCAATAGAATGAAACAAATATACCTTTAGCAAACTACTAACTCCTTGTTCGCAGAGGCGAATGCTGGTGTTAAATATCGCCCTTAAGATATACTGTTAGGTCGTTAAACCGGTTGCGAGGCTCAAAGTTGGTAATACAATGTAAACAACAGAAGTGTATAAGGAAAATAAACTAGTATTAACGAGTGGATATTCTTTATCAATCCTAATCTATTTTTAATTGTTTCCATCAATATTATTTTTTCTAAGGAATACATTGTCTCCTAGTTCGCAGAGGCGGATGATGGTGTTAATTATCGACATTAAGATATAATGTTAGGCCGTTTAACCGGTTGCGAAGCTCAAAGTTGGTAATACAATGTCAACAACAGTAGTGAATAAGGGAAATAAACTAGTATTAATGAGTGGATATTCAAGAATAATATTTTTTTTTAAATTGTTATTGTTGTCATTAGTATCATGTTCTTCTATTTCGCTGAGGCGAATGATGGTGTTGTTAAATATCGCCACGAAGATATACCCTTAGGTTGTTTGACCTGTAGCGTAGTTCAAAGTTGGTAATACAATGTCAACAACAGTAGTGTATAGGAGGAAAATAACCTAGTATTATCGAGTAGATATTTCTTATCAATCCTAATCTATCTTTATTGTTGTCATAAGTATTTATTTTTTTAAGAAATACATCGTCTCCTATTTCGCAATCCCATTAAAATCTAACCAAAAATCTTCTATTTACGCATATTGGTATATATATGAGTGAGCGGGTTTAGATCTGGTTTTAATTAGATAGTCTATTTCTCAAATGCAAATGATGGTATTATTTACCGGCCGTAAGATAGACCGTTAGGTCGTTTTATCCGGTTGCATAGATCAACAATGAGAATACAATGACAACAATAAAATTGTATCTATCTATAAGGGAAACAAGAGAAAGTTGATGCAAGGCATCAATGTCGCCGGAAAAAACTGCATTGATTTATTTGTTAACACACTTGTATGCTTGAATTTCATTAGTCTAAACATACACATAATATTTTCATTGAGGACTAATTCCAGGGTTTTTGAAATTCCAGATACAAATTTCAGGATTTCTTTTGGTCAATATTTTGTATTTTTTGTATTTCATATTATTTGTCAATAAAACCATAACAAATACAGTTTGGAATTTAAATCTACATGCAATTAAACGCCATTTAACTCTTTCCATGTCTGAAGCAACAATAACATCCTTTAAACGTTTAAAATATTGATAAAACGATAACTTTTTGAAGTCATAAACTTCCTCCTTTTTAATTATGATTATAATAAGTATTTCACAGATGTTAAAATGTATCCTCATATGTTTAAAATGTAGTCAACAATTGAAACTACATATCAACTAAATTGTTTATTTAAATCATTGATGCATACAATATATGTATGGAGCAAGGGAAATGCCAGTTGCGAGTCCCATTACTATTTAAAAGGTGGCAAGTATGAAATTAATTGGGTGCGAAAGACGAGATTTTCTTAATTTCTAAAAGTATTGGTTATCAGAGTTTCTTCCTTTCTTAATTTGTTTCAAGCCAAATAAACATTTAATATCACATATATTTAATCATTTAAGTGTGTAATATTAGCTAGCTATCTGTAATATTAGGTGTTTGAGCATTCTTTCGAAATATTGACCTCGTGTCAAGATCGAGTCGTCGTGACATCGAAGAAAGTGAATAAAAAATCAGGCTTTATCTTTAGTGCACGTTTTATTCCACTGCATTCGAGATAGAAAAAAGCATTTATATATTATCTTTGTTTCTCCTACATTCGGCCAATGCAGTCATTTCGTGACGTATAAGAAATCATTTTTTCGAGCGACATTTTTTGTCTGCAAGACTCGGCACTTTTCTAAGTTTACATTTTACTTCCGGTTACTTCCCTTTAAATTTTTGAAATCTGAAACTAGGTCACAAACTGAGGAAATTGCGTTTTGACGTTTACGACCGATAAACAAGCATATATTTCAGACATATTTTCACAAAATATTTCTTATTTTTTTTATGTTACCAGTTTATGTTGATACTTATCTAAAATAACATAATATTTTGAACACTCGCTTCTTCATATCGAAATGTGCATGTGCGAAAATCGATGTTAAATGTCACTATATTTAGCTTAGAAACAGTTACTATTTTAGATATACATGGATTAACATTATTAAATTAATTCTACACAAATCAAGACATCTCTTTGAACATGTAAATAACATTCAATAAGTTAAAATTGCTATTAAAAGGAGATTTCGACGTGGGTTTTTTTTCTCGATGTTGAGACATAACAGTCTGTAGCAAGTCTAGCAGGGACTCTTTAGTCTTCGTAAATAAGACAAAAAAACATAAATGACAGTCAAAATAAAGAAACTGCAGATACTTAAAACATCGGGTTATTTATTTCATTTTAGATGTGTCATAACTTACTAAAGTGTTTTTAAACAAACACAATTGTAATATGTTCAAGACATTTAAATTAGTTTTTTTCTAATAATAACTCTCCTCCCACGTCATTTCCGAAAAGCTATTTTAAAAAGATATAAGTCGCGGGCTTATGCCCGGCGACAAAAAAAACTATTATTAACGAGTGGATTAATAATCCTAAAATAGTCTTATTGTTGTCGTCAATAGTATCTATTTTCAGTATCACATTTTCTTCTAGTTCGCAAAGGCGCATGTTGATGTTGATCATCCCTTGTTTTGCATGTAACGTACTTCAATGTTAGTTATACAATTGTACTGGCTTGGTTTAGCAACGACAACAGCCAGAATAACCTTTACTCTTTTTATCTGCAGGGGATAAGATTCGGGAACAGATTGAAGAGATATACATGTACTTTATAAAGTCATACCGACCAATATTCTCTCATTGGAAAGTTCAACAATATAAGCAATAATAGTTTACGGGAAATATACTATAATTATATAGGATCTGATAGGAGTTGTCATTTCATATAAAGTTGTATTAAACGAGTTCAAGAAATTTGTTATTAACTTTTGGCGATCTTTGTAACAAATTACTTGGACGAGTTTAATCAAAGTTTCTGAAATGACAACGAATGTCAGATTGTTTTTGTCACATGACGAAGCACAAAAAGAAAAATGGGTTTTCGCCGTCAGAGAATAGTCCAAACATGTAATAGTTAAAGATCTGTTAACTAATCACAAAACATATATTTTTATGACCGATAATGGTCCCTTTAACTCCATCTATCGTGACGTGGTGTTTACCGGATACACGTTCACAGCTGATTTGTAAACATTCATGTTATATTACACACGTTGCGTATAAAGAAATACGTAATAGGTATATTATATCGGATACAAGCATTTTCATGTGCTAAAAGTCATCATTCGATTTTACTTATTAATCCAAAACTATTATTATTGTTATCATAACTAGTATCTTCTTTAAGAGACACATTGTGTCCTATTTCGCGGAGGTGCATGGTGTTCAACATCACTTTGCATGCAACGTACTTCACTGTTGGTAATGCAGTAGATTTTTAGCAGACGTGTCTCTTGTGTTTTGTCTCCTAAAGTAACACTCACATTCGAGAAAAAACGTATACATAAATTGGTGATCGGAAAATAAAGTTAAAATAAATGGGTACAACGTTGGTAGAAACAGGATAATTACTTATGATTGCTGTTAATTAGATAGCTGTATTTTTAACTCTTCCACTAGCGAATCTCACAAAGCTATGACGGCGAGAGGGTTAACTAACTTTGTATTGTAGTTACGTGTTATAATCGTTCCCAAGTATTTGAAAAGTGTCATGGGTTCTTTCGAGGATGTTTCGAAGACTCTACGATTACAAATTGTATTTATTGTTGGTATACAATTGTACTGGCTTGGCTTGTATAAGTTTAATAGATCTTATTTACAAACTTAAAGAAGTATATGATTATTTTAATTTGCATAGGACTATCAAAATTCAGCGCAGAATAAATTATAAATCCCGCGTTTGATTGGTTTGATAGCTGACTAAGAGGAGAAATCAATTTGCATACACCATCAATATTGAGAGATAAATCTCTTTTAATAACATAGATATCTCTCTAACGTAAATACATATAACTTAGAAAGATAAGATAAGAGATATTACTAGGCGAAACATATATATATATATATATATATATATATATATATATATAGTAAGTATAAAGGATTGCCATATAAACCACATTTACAAATAGAGTATATAGTCTAATATTGACTTCAGTGTTGGCTACTTTATTATTTATTCTGAGCAAACTTATCCATCAGTGGGTAAAACATTGTTAAAAAGTAACGATGATTATTTATTCTAGTCCAATGAAATCAAGGGGATGATATAATAATACCATAAGACACAATAGTAGGTCAAAGATGGAGATGTGAGGTAATGTCTGTTTGTTCTTATTGTAAAGAAACGTTTCAACACAAAGACAAACAGAAATGTGCTGCTTCACGCAAAACAGGGCATTCAGTGGGTTTGAACTTGATAGCAATAGCGACAATAGTTCCACCCCGTTCGTCTAAGCCGAGCCGTGATAGCTCAGTCGAGGGCTATCAATCAGTATACCTGGGAACCATTTTCAAAATACTAGTGTGAAAAAAGCCAGGACAAAAGCATGTAAGATGAACTTGCCAAATCAAATAATTACCTTACAGTCAAGTTGTGACCAGTTCACCAGAGGCGTAAATGCTATATAATAGTCTAGCTGACGAAATATTGAAGCAGGGAAGATGCTAGGGCTGATTTGGATCTTCGCTGATCACAACGATCCGAAGGTTGGATATGATGTGACTTGGTCCAATCAGAATCGTCTACAGTTCGGGTTCAATTAACTATATAACTAATATGAAAGAATGCTAAACCCAATATATACACAACAAAGCTTTCTTGTTAGTAAGGTAACATTTGTTTTCCTTTACCCAATTACAGTTGAAAAGGAAAACAGAAAACAAATGATATGAAAATTTAAATAGAAATATCTGGAAGGCATGAAAGAATATGTCAGAACAAAACAGACAAAAACAGAAAGTGTATTCATATGACTTGGACACATACGGTTGATCGTCAAAACATTTACAATATACATGTACATACGAAACAAAAAAAATCATACAATTTAACAAAATACTATGGTGAATGAATAATGCACTTCCCTAGAAGGCGGAAATAATGTTTGAAGTGAGAGCAATATATATAAGATTGCAGATATCCGGATAAAAAGCTTAGTGCTATGTTTTCCTGATATGTTAAGCAATAAACTCAACATGAAAAGGAAAAATGTCTCTCATCGTCTTATCATTTACTTCATTAAGTATACTTTTTATTTTGTGGTTAGCTTTTGTATAATATATTCCAATGGCATTTAAAACTTTTAGATTTGATGAGTTATATCGGAAACACATGGAATAACGAAAGAAGTTTCATCTTTTGAAAAACAGACTTTTTTAATTTTACTAAAATGAGAAATTGGTCGAAAAGTAATTTCTCCTTTCCCAATATCAATCTCAGAAATGGTATGATGCACATGCGTTTGAAGTCCCCTATTACATGGCAAGAGAAAACATACAGAACATACAGTTATCTTTGGAGGGTTTTCAAATTCGTTTGAAATAATCTTAATGTGTCTATGTGCATCATTAATTATTACTGTTTTATTCGCGTTTGTATTGAATATATAAAAGAAATACGTGAGCAACCTAGACAAACAATTATGTTTAATAAACACTTAATAGACAAGTTATATTTATGCCAAGGTTCTTCAAGGAACAGAAATCAAACAAAATGTAGCAATGTTTACAGATGTTTTCCCTTTCATATTTAATATTTAATAAATATTAAATATGAAAGGGAAAACATCTGTAAACATTGCTACATTTTGTTTGATTAATAATAAATATTATTTATAGATCATTTTAAAACATCTTAGTCTAGCGTCTTACGTGGTATGCAACTATTCGTATTCAGTCAAGTCAGATAAATTGAACCATTATACCACTGTATGCAACTTTAAAGAAGACGAACGTGTCAAATTGAGCGTTAGTTGTGTGGTGTAATGGCAAGAATGTCAGTCTCCAGTGCGAGAGACCATGGTTCGATACTCGATATATCATATATTTTGGCAATAATATCACGGACTTCCTTGGCGCTCACTGATGCAGGGATAGCACTTAGACTGATGCGCTGGTATACGGATAAGGATAATTAGCAGTATTGGAAAATGTCCAAAGGAAACGCTGTGATATAACTGATGTAGTGTTGAAATCGGTGTAATTTGTTGTTATTAACAAGTATGAGAAAGAGGTGAGCCGAAAGTATCAGATTGTAGCAAAATACATAATATTGCTGAACAAATGGGGATTATATAAATTAACAGAAATATAATTTTACACGACTTAATCATGTTTCTAATATCCGACAAAAACATTCTCGGTTGCACTGTTGAACATTGTAGGACATTGTTGAAACTGGATAAAATCCCAATACATTAAATGAAGTATTATTGTTGTCATACGCATTAACTACCCAAAGGCCAAATAGGTTATATAGTGTCAGAGCATCGGTGCAGGAGATTTCAGATTCAATCACCAGTCGGGTCATACAATAGATTTTAAAAACCGGTACTAGTGATATTCTCTCCTTGCCACTATGATAGTGTTGTTAGCATTATGACTGACATACTGATGTCACGGTTAATGGACCAGCAGTACTGGTTACTAACCAATAAAACACCGTGATATAGTGTTGTTAGCATTACGACTGACTTACTGATGTCACGGTTAATGGACCAGCAGTACTGGTTACTAACCAATGAAACACTGTGATATAGTGTTGTTAGCATTACGACTGACTTACTGATGTCAAGGTTAATGGACCAGCAGTACTGGTTACTAACCAATAAAACATCACCATATAGTGTTGTTAGCATTACGACTGACTTACTGATGTCTCTGTAAATGGACCAGTAGTACTGGTTACTAACCAATGAAACACCGTGATAAAGTGTTGTTAGCATTACGACTGACTTACTGAGGTCACGGTTAATGGACCAGCAGTACTGGTTACTAACCAATGAAACATCGCCATATAGTGTTGTTATCATTACGACTGACTTAGTGATGTCACGGATTATCGACCAGGAGTACTGGATACTAACCAATGAAACACTGTCATATAGTGTTGTTAGCATTACGACTGACTTAGTGATGTCACGGTTAATGGCCCAGGAGTACTGGTTACTAACCAATGAAACATCGCCATATAGTCTGTTAGCATTACGACTGACTTACTGATATCACGGTTAATTGACCAGCAGTACTGGTTACTAACCGATGAAAAACCGTGATATAACTTAACAAATGCGGAAAGCATTACGACTGACTCACTGATGTCACGGTTAATGGACCAGCAGAATTGGTTACTAACCAATAAAACACCGTGATATAACTTAAAACATCATGTGGAAAGCATTACGACTGACTTACTGGTATCCTGGTTAATGGACCAGCAGTACTGGTTACTAACCAATGAAACACCTTGATATAGTGTTGTTAGCATTACGACTGAATTTCTAATGTCACGATTAATGGACAAGCATTACTGGTTACTAACCAATGAAACACCTTGATATAGTGTTGTTAGCATTACGACTGACTTTCTAATGTCACGAATAATGGACAAGCATTACTGGTTACTAACCAATGAAACACCGTGATATAGTGTTGTTAACATTAGACTGACATACTGATGTCATTGTTAATGAATCAGCAGTACTGGTTACTAACCAATATAACACCGTCATATAGTGTTGTTAGCATTACGACTGACATACTGATGTCACGGTTAATGGACCAGCAGTACTGTTTACTAACCAATGACACATCACCATAGAGTGTTGTTAGCATTACGACTGACTTTCTAATGTCACGGTTAATGGACCAGCAGTACTGGTTACTAACCAATAAAACACCGTGATATAACTTATCACATGTGGAAAACATTACGACTGACTTTCTTATGTCACCATTAATGGTCCAGTAGTACTGGTTACTAACCAATGAAACACCGTCATATAGTGTTGTTAGCATTACGACTGACTTTCCAATGTCACGGTTAATGGACCAGTAGTACTGGTTACTAACCAATGAAACACCGTGATATAGTGTTGTTAGCATTACGACTGACTTACTGATGTCACGGTTAGTGGACCAGAAGTACTGGATACTAACCAATGAAACACCGTCGTATAGTTTTGTTAGCATTACGACTGACTTACTGATGTCACGGTTAATGGACCAGTAATACTGGTTACTAACCAATGAAACACCGTCATATAGTGTTGTTAGCATTACGACTGACTTACTTATGTCACGGTTAATAGACCAGTAATACTGGTTACTAACAAATGAAACACCGTCATATAGTGTTGTTAGCATTACGACTAATGTCACGGTTAATGGACCAGCAATACTGGTTATTAACCAATGAACCACCGTGATATAACTTAACAAATGTGGAAAGCATTACGACTGACTTACTGATGTCACGGTTAATGGACCAGGAGTACTGGTTACTAACCAATGAAACACCGTCATATAGTGTTGTTAGCATTACGACTGACTTACTGATGTCACGGTTAATGGACCAGCAGTACTGGTTACTAAGCAATGAAACACCGTGATATAGTGTTGTTAGCATTACGACTGACTTACTGATGTCACGGTTAATGGACCAGCAGTACTGGTTACTAACCAATGAAACACCGTGATATAACTTAACAAATGTGGAAAGCATTACGACTGACTTACTGATGTCACGGTTAATGGACCAAGAGTACTGGTTACTAACCAATGAAACACGGTCATATAGTGTTGTTAGCATTACGACTGACTTACTGATGTCACGGTTTATGGACCAGCAGTACTAGTTACTAACCAATGAAACAACGTCATATAGTGTTGTTAGCATTACGACGGATGTCACAGTTAATGGTTCAGCAGTACTGGTTACTAACCAATGAAACACCGTGATATAACTTAACAAATGTGGAAAGCATTACGAATGACTTACTGATGTCACGCTAAATGAAACAGTAATACTGGTTACTAACCAATGAAATACCTTGATATAGTGTTGTTAGCATTACGACTGATGTCACGGTTAATGGACCAGCAGTACTGGTTACTAACCAATGAAACGCCGTGATATAGTGTTGTTAGCATTACGACTGACTTTCTGATGTCACATGAAACACCGTGATATAGTGTTGTTAGCATTACAACTGAATTTCTAATGTCACGGTTAATGGACCAGCAGTACTGGTTACTAACCAATGAAACACCGTGATATAGTGTTGTTAGCATTACGACTGACTTACTGATGTCATGGTTAATGGACCAGTAGTACTGGTTACTAGCCAATGAAACACCGTCATATAACTAACACATGTTAGAAGCAGCGTAAACCACAATACAAACAAAACCTTTTACTTTTAGAAACATCTTGTCTCCTAGTCGGTGGAGGTGTAGGGTGGTTTTGATTAACGCTCGTAATACATATTGTGTCACGTGACTGAACTCCAGATTATAAATAGTATAGTCAAAGTTTTTAAACTGTTCAAAACATGTCTTGATATGTTAGAATCATAATTCTGTGATCAAATTAATGTTATAATTTCATTCTCCAATGTAATAAACATTTTAATATTGATCGTGTATGCTTCATTTGTACTGGATAGACATACCAAGTAAGCCAAATGTTTTACATTGTCATTGATTTTTAATTGACTGTTTTAACCATTTACTGCCAGCATAGTTTTGAACTATTTATAACTCATTTAATTGCCACTATAAGCAATATTTGCAGAAGTTTCAACATTTTAAAATGTTAATCTCCATCTTGAGTTCAGCACCCGTACTTATATGTTGTAAAATACAATAATTGCAACAGAAGGTTACTTGAAACAAACAATTAGTAATTCAATCATATTCCTAGTGTTGTAATGAATATACTATTTGTTTTGAATCAAATTGTCTCATAGCTCGCGTAAGCGATTGGTGGTGAAGATCATCGACCGTAAGATGTACCTTTAGGTCGTTTAACCTGTGGTGTAGTTCAATGTTGGTAATAACATATTAGCAACAGCCGCGAATACGAAAAATACATTAGTATTAACTATTGAATAGTCAGTATTAATCCTAAGATAGTTTTAGTTAGCCATCTTACCCAGATTTATTTTGACGTAGCAAAAGGTTTTTGAAAATATAGTGGAAAAGTAAGTAATTGCTCATAATGAGCCGCATAATATATAGAGGATATTACATGAGTGGTCATTCAATACGACATTTTATTAAACGAGTGTTCTAAAAAATTGATAGAAACGAGCCTTGGCGAGTTTTTAGCAATTTTAGAAAACGAGTTTAATAAAATTTTGTATTAAATGACCACGAATGTTATATTTTATTTATATCATAAATTCCAATTCCACGATTATTAGCGCAAAATATATATAACGTCGCTATATAGCGCGGTCATTTTCAATGCTTTTTATTATGACGTCACGTAGCATTGTTATTACACTAGTTGAATACGCAATTTATACAATGGCTTTATTACACTCCCGGCGACGTCATTTATGATATAATTTACAACTCTTTCCAATAATTAAACTTTCATTACAGACAATTTGCACGATTTAGGCTAAATGTTTTTTTAAATTATTTGCTGCAGATTTTGTGTATGTTGGAAAATGGTTCATCTTATTGAATTATTGACCTACAAAAGTATCGCTCACGTGCACACGTGATTATATAACCAAATGTTTGATCGTAATTTAATGTACTTTCCTTATTCATTTATGATATTATATTGCCTTACTAATAGCTTACAGACATATTGAGGTGAGTTTTAAAGCCGTTTAATCGATTTTATTGAGGAAGCAATTAACACTTCATGTAATGTAATGAATATATATTTCAAAACGCCTGTGGTAGATGACGTTACTTTATCGTACTTTAATAGACTTCTATAGGGAAGTGCTGGAAGGTGATCGCTTATTGCATGTATACAGTTATTAATAACAACTTTTCCCCATCTTTGATTCATATATGACATTGTAACTATATTTTTGCATTTTGGTATTTACCATAATTGTTGTGATTAAGTTACATGATTGGATATATCAGATACTGATATTTCAGCAGTATTATTTTGTTCATCATTTATTTATTAAATGGCCTTTATAAAAATCATTTTGGTGTTGTTCATTTATTTTACATCTAATCAAACAAGGGATCTCTTAAGTTTCAATAATAAAGGTTTTAGCCGAACATAAAAAAAGACAGGTGTTCTTTGCGATCACATACACCAGTTGGTTGGTGATATCAGGTGATCGGACTGACTGGTAAAGAAACGAAACTGCTGGTATTACATATACAACGAATTCCCCATCAAACTGGAACATCTCAATTACATGTCTATCATCATCGTCGTTGATAAATCGACATCTGGGCATTTGCCATCAGTGTTGATGCAGTTCAGACTGATGTAGAGCTACACTGGAAGAACATTCTGATAACTCATATTAACCTGATTTACTTTAGAAATGCATTGCCTTCTTTTTCGTGTAGGCGCTAGGTTGTGTTGATAATCGAACGTAAGATATACCGTTATATCGTTTTACGTATGTTTTACGTACATGTATGTCGTAACTGAATGTTGACAATACATATCAGCAACACTAGCGTGTACTGGAAATTAACTATACGTGCCATACGATATTCCCTAACTAATGTATTATAATAGTTCTCAGCTGATCTATCAGATGAAATAAGGTGAAAACATTGTGGCAAAACGAGAAATTGCTCGTTTTGAACAATTTCTCCTTTTGTCGCAATGTTTTCAAAGGTTGTCTGCTGCATATTCGTCACAAATGCGTCTACGGGTGGAAAATGGTTACATGAACTTATATTAATAATATCCGTCAGATATCTTTCGTTTCGATGTGCGCACGTACGAAGGTATACTATTGGAAGTTAGTAATGCCTATCATTTAATTAAGTAGACTATAAACAAATCTTTGATTGTTTTAATTTTTATATTAATAGTCACTTAATAACAGCGTAGTGGCTTAAAAAAAGCTTACAGACACAAAACGTGTAGTTTTAATTGGGTGTAATAGGGATGTTTGTTATGGAACTAATTAACAGTTGCCGCTGTACTACAATGTATACACATCCCTAAGCTCCAGCAGCAGGTGACGATATTTACTATCGCTAAAGAAAGGTTAACTACTAGTATTTAAAATATCTCAAATTCCCAATATAACAGAGAGGTATCCATTATATGTATATTATATCGGCATCGACGTAGATAGATAGCCATTTGGGCATTTGTCGCCAGTGTTGATACACTTTAAGCAAATTCTGAAAATGCCCATTTTCCTGCGTCGAGTTTCATATCAAACACAGTAAATATAGAATTAAGTTTCACGATTATTAACATACTTGTTAATACCAGAGCAAATTCTGAAAATGCCCATTTGACTGCGTCGAGTTTCATATCAAACACAGTAAATATAGAATTAAGTTTCACGATTATTAACATACGTGTTATTACCAGAGTATTGGACCTATACACAGTGAGAAGTGAAGCAGACTGTTTATCGTGTTTTTGATTTCTGATTAGTTAAATAATCCTAATCTCATCTCCATCAGTATATCACTCCCCTGTCTGAACCAATGTTAAGCAATTTCCACACACAACACAAATAAGTCTGGTACGCTGCCACAGTATTGCTTCCCTTTTCGTAAATTTCATTATAGTTGTGTAATTGTAAAATGGTTTCATATGATATGTTTGTTTGTTAATTTGCATTATGTTTTACGTTACTTCAACAATATCTGAAACAAATCCGGAATCGGGATTACCATTAACAAAAGAACATAGACTTAATAAGAATAAACGTTTTGTTCCACAGTCCCTCTCTAATCGAAAGAGTTGACCAATAAATGGTAAGTTTTCTCTGATCTATTACAGCCATGACAGGCAGAGCACAAACAAGACCAAGGACAATATCTGATCTTGATCTAAACTCTGGGGTTGCGTTATGCCACTATTACACACAACCACGAATACCACGAATCGTAACATTTAGGATTCTTGAGGATTCATGGAATTGTGCAAATTTTCTGGTCCAATTCGTGACGCTCTACGATCCAGTTATGATACAGGTACGATATATTTACGTGCATTCGTCGGATTCGGCTGGATTCGCACGAATATTGTCAAGAATTCACTACGATTTACAATAATCTATTACGAATACTGCACGAACGTTAGGAATCAGTTACGAATCAGTTAAGAATACGCTGAATGTATGTACGAATCAGGTACGAATAAAACTGGAGTCTCAACACCAGCTGCTGATAGCTAGAGGAAGACTGTTTCAAAGAAGACGAAGATGAGAAGAGCCCCCAGGTGGTGGGATAGACCGTGGATTACACCAGCTAGAAGGCTAGAATATTGTCACTACAACAGACTGATGCAGAAGCTGAGGGTGGAAGATGAGAATGCATTTGCCAACTATGTGAGAATGCCACCCCGCATGTTTGATGAGCTACTCAACAGGATTCGCCCAGTCGTCCAGAGGAGGGACCACCACATGAGACCAGTCCTAGATGCCGGAATGAAGCTGACAACAACCCTCAGACACCTGGCTAGAGCAGACCAGTATCACACCCTCCATTTTGACTTCCGATGTGGCTACATCACAGTGGTATGGAGTGTACAGGAAGTATGTCAGGCCATCATTTAGGAAATGGAGGATAAATTGATGCTACTGCCAAGGACCCAGGAGGACTGAAATGCCATCTGGAATGTTCCTCATCGCCATCAGGAAACCACACAACTCAGGCAGTGTGTTCTACAACTATAATTGCTTCTTCTCCGTGGTGCTGTTGGACCTGGTGGATGTGAATTAGTAGATAGTTCTTACTGGCTTCATACATGCTTCGACGTGTATTCGTGGGATTCGTGACAGATTAGTAGCCGATTCGTGGTATAGCCACGAATCCCCGAAAGAGTTAAGAATACCTACGAATGCCTACGAATCGATTAAGATTCAGTTACGATGCATAATTATGCACAACGAATTTGTTACGAATTAACTACGATTTTTTGGAATCGGGAGTTTGTCGCCAAATTGTTGAACAGTTCAAAACTTTTCCCACGTTTTCCCGATTGCTCAAGAATGGCAAGAACTGTCTACGAATCAGTTAAGAACTCCACGACCTAATTACGATTCAACTACGAATTGTAACATTTAACAATTCGTCGGAGTCGTGGTCTGTATGGAATAGTGGCATAAGACATGGTCTGTGTGATCTCTCTATAGACAAAATATCCCGATCACAAAGAGACTAACAATTCACATCAGACAGAGCTCTCGGGATAACAATTGATTTGTAAATTGCATTACTATTTAAGGGATTAAGACCATCTATATGTAACCCATCTTTAATGAGTCCAAAGAAAGCTCCCTTTATTTTTATTGCAGATTATACATAAATGGTTATATTCCTCCTTGTCGCAGATGGCATTGCTACCAACAACCTCAGGTCAAGAACTGGGTTTAAATATACGCTCGAATTCATTGAAAGTGACCACGGCACATTTGCCGGGGTTGTATTGATATCTCCATAGACAAGAATACGTATAACACATGGTTATCATTTCCTGTAAGACTTTACTCGACAAAGAGACAAGGGTCCTGTCGTCTGCAAAAGACGGGGCACACAAACAAGTAGTGAGTTTATATATATAAGGTACTAGAGGTTTGACTGAAACCCACCCTGGAGAAAGAGTATCGGTTGTTTTATTGACTTTTGTAAACGATGAAGTAACACTTTCTCATACAATTTAAGCATAGAGGACGAAAGGGTTGTAGCCTGATAACAATTTAATTAATGTTCTGGTTTACTAGCACCTTTGTATAATGTTAATATAGTATAACGTTTTAGTGCTGTAGGAACATAGCTATTACACAATCTGCATTGTTTACAAAAGCGTTTGTCAGCAAAAGGGTTACTCGGGCTGTTTTTTGTGGAACTAATAAACACTTGTCATATTGGAATGGACATACATTACCAAGCTCCAGTTGCAGGTTAGTATAAGAAAGGAAAACAACTCATATTCAAATTATCTCAAATCCCCAATATAACGAACAAATAATTTACATGTATATTATATCAGCATCGACGAAGATAGATACTCATTCGGGCATTCGTCATCAGTGTGGAAACACTTTAAGCAAATTCCGAAAATGCCTATTTTTCCGCGTCGAGTTTCACATCAAACACAATAAACAAAGAATTGAGTTTCAATGTTATAAAACTCTGTATTAACAACATATAATTGAGTTTCACTGATATTACCCTCTGTATTAACAACATATAATTGGACCTATATATACAGCGATAAGTGAAGCATACTGTGTATCGTGCTTTCGATTTCCGATTAATTAAACGATCCTAATCTCATCCTAATCAGTACACCACTCCTCCCTGTACCAAGTTAAGCCATTTTCACGCACCACCATATTAGTCTGGTACGCTGCCAAAGGGTTGGTTCCCGATTCATTATGTTCGTTATATTTTGTTATAAAGGTAAAAACACTTCAAATTTACATGAAATTGGTATATTTACTTACACGAAATAATCAGATCCAAATATATATTAACAGGAAATTTATTTTCCTATCTAATGTTTATATTACGATTGTGTTTTGAGAGTGACTTGTAAATGAGTACATTGTATACGTATCTGTTGACACTATTGACCTGATGTTTAAGAAGGATTTAATGTTTTCCTTGCCTATAGAGAGCGAAGAAAATAACCGTTGATTATTCGTAAATAACCAATATTTCTTGTTAGAAAATGCGTATTAGAATCAATGGGTGGCCACAAGATTTAGATTTGAAATAACAGTTATCCAGCTGTGTAATCATTGACGGAATTGACGTGTATTCAAGTTCTATGTTTAGAACAGTTCAGCACAGACTTGTTGTTGTTGAAATGTTTTTGTCAATGTCAATAAATATTGTTAACTTGTGTAGTACAATGAAAACTAAATAATTAATTGAATAACATTACATTGTCTTGTTGCTGAGTCTACCCCTCTGTATAGACTCAATTGATGGAACAGCATACATGTCCTCGCATTCTAAAGATATAGTTCGCAATTTTCTTTTTAAAGTCGTACGAGAAATGAGTCCAAAGAAAGCTCCCTTTATTTTTATTGCAGATTATACATAAATGGTTATATTCCTCCTTGTCGCAGATGGCATTGCTACCAACAACCTCAGGTCAAGAACTGCGTTTAAATATACGCTCGAATTCATTGAAAGTGACCACGGCACATTTGTCGGGGTTGTATTGATATCTCCATAGCCAAGAATACGTATAACACATGGTTATCATTTCCTGTAAGACTTTACTCGACAAAGAGACAAGGAAATGGCCGTACGCCAAACTCTGGTTTTTAAAATTGACGATTTTCACCGTTATGAGCAGCTATAAATAACATCTATGATTGGCACTTTGCAGAGATCGCTCGTTTGCTAATCAATAAATAAACAACACAAATGTGACACCACTTAACCCTTTCCCACATTCAGCAAAACTGCAGCAGATGAAAACAATCAATAACAGAATTGTCAAATCTCTATATATGAATGTATCATTACTGAAACAAGTCGAAAATATTGTGGCAAAAGGAGAAATTGCTCGTTTTGAGCAATTTCGCCTTTTGTCACAATGTTTTCAAAATTCCTCTGCAGCAGATGCTTTAGAATGCGTCTACAAGTGGAAATCAATAAATGGCAGACCCAATATACTGCTAAAGTATAAGTACCTTTACAGTGTATGAAAGTATGGAAGATAAATTAATTACTGCTAAAAACGGCTTACAAAGTTACGATTCAAACAAAAATCGATATATAGCAACACTCAATAAGCTATGATTAATCTTGCACAATAGTTTCACGTTACATGCGCAGTCTGGATTTATATTGAAGTTGACATTTCCGTTGTGCTATCAGTGGGTAAAACATTGTTAAAAAGTAACATTGATGATACTAGTTCAATGAAGTTAAGAGGATAATAACAATAAATATCAGACACAATAACAGTTCAAGGATGAAGATGTGAGGTAATGTGCGTTTGTTCTAATTGTAAAGAAACGTTTCAACACAGAGACACACACATGGGCTGCCTCACACAAAACAGGGCATTCAGTGGGTTTGAACCTGATAGCAATAGCGACAATAATTCAACACTTTGCATTCAAGTCGAGCCTCAATAGCTCAGTTGATGGCTATTAATCCAGGAGTCGTGTGTTTGGACCCGACTCGGCCAGTCATGATTTCCTTTGATTGATACAATTCACTGAGACTACCGTTACACCAATAGGCTTCCTAGTCGTATGTGTGAAGGTAGCAAGTAACCGGTGAAACACTTTTGGAGTGCTGGTGTGAACTGACCGAAGTGATATGACGGTGATATTGTTGTAAAAGACGTTAACCGCCAATCAATGAATTGGTTTACGGCCAAGATGTGATCAGTTCACCAGATTCGTCGATGCTATATAATAGACTAGACGACGAATATTAAAGCAGTGAAGATGCTCAGGATGATCTGAATATTCGCTGATCGCAAAGTCTCGCATATCGTCTATAACTTGTCCAAATTAACAATATGAAATAATATTATAACCACTTAAAACCAATCTATTCTTCTTAATAAGATAACATTCGTTATCCCTTTATCCAATTACAGTTAAAGGAATAACATATATGGAGAATGATAATATAAATATCCGAAAAAAATGAAAGAATATATCGGAAACATCTGGAATTATGAAAGAAAGTTTCATCTTGTGAAAAGCATTCTTTCTAGAATTTACTAAAATGATGAAATTGGTCGCTTAGTAATTTCTCCTTTTCCAATATCAATCTCATAATTGGGATGATGCAGATGCGTTTGAAGTCCCCTATTACATGGCAAGAGAAAAACAAAGAATATACAATTATCTTTGGCGGGTTTTCATATTCGTTTGAAATGATATTAATGTGATCTTGTTTCTATGTACATTATTAATTATGACTGTTTGTTTCGCGTTTTTATTGAAAATATAAAAGAAATACGTGAGCATCCAATAATAACAATTATGCTAAATAAATACTTGATGGACAAATTATATGTATGCCAAATCAATGAAAATGTAGCAATCTTTACAGATGTTTCCTCTTACAAATTTATATATCATTTTAAAGCATCTTTGTCTAGGTTCTTATGTAGTATGCAATTCGTATTCAGTCAACTCAGATAACTTGAACCATTATTCCACTGTATGTGACTTTAAAGAAGACGGAAGTCTCCAATTGAGCACTTGTTATGTGATCTACTGGCAATATTGTCCGCCTAGAGTGCGAGAGACCATGGTTCAATACTCGGTGGGGTCATACCATATACTTTGACAATGGTATCACTGACTTCCTTGTCGCAGGGTTAGCGGGGTTAGCACTTAGACTGATGCGCTGGTAAAAGGATAAGGATTATCAGCAATATTGGAACATTTCCAAGGAAACGCTGTGATATAACTGATATAGTGTTGAACTCGGTGTAAAATAAATTATAAACCAGTATGAAAGAGAAGGGATGAAATTATCAGATTGTAACATGTTACTAATATCCGACAAAAGCATACTCGGTTACAGATACACAACGCATGTCAATGTGTAACATTACACTATCTCTTATCATCATCATCATGGCGAAGTGTATTGTACATTTCCTAAATTATTGCGGGTTTGCTTACCAAAGAAATATGAATAAATGTTCACTCTTGTACTGGTAGTACCGGATACTTGCCAACGAAACGCAGTGAAATTGGTGTTCGGGATTGTTTAGTAAGTATTACGACGGATGGACTGGTAGTACTGGATACTTGCCAACAAAACGCAGTAATATTGGTGCTCGGGAGTTTGTAGTTAGTATAACGACGGATGGCCTGGTAGTACGGGCTACTTGCCAACGAAACGCCGTTATTTGTGCTCAGGAGTGTTTAGTAAGTATTACGACGGATGGACTAATAGTACTGGCTACTTGCCAACAAAACGCAGTAATATTGGTGCTCAGGAGTGTCTAGTAAATATTACGACGTATGGACTGGTAGTACCGTCTACTTGCCAACGAAACGCCGTGATATTGGTCCTCAGGAGTGTTTAGTTAGTATAACGACGGATGGACTGGTAGTACCGGCTACTTGCCAACGAAACGCCGTGATATTGGTGCTCAGGAATGTTTAGTTAGTATTACGACGAATGGACTGGTAGTACCGGCTACCTGCCAACAAAACGCAGTAATATTAGTAAGTATTACGACGTATGGACTGGTAGTACCGGCTACTTGCCAACGAAACGCCGTGATATTGGTCCTCAGGATGGTTTAGTTAGTATAACGACGGATGGACTGGTAGTACCGGCTACTTGCCAACGAAACGCCGTGATATTGGTGCTCAGGAATGTTTTTCTAGTTCGTGGAAGCGTATGGTAGTGTTGGTCTTTAACGCTCGTAATGTATATTATGTTAGGTTGTTTTACTTTCGACGTACTTATATGGTGGAAAATACAATATTAGAAACAGTAGTTTACTGGAAAAAATATTATCATTCGATATTACATATTAATCCAAGCATATTCATAGTATTGTCATGAATATATTCTACTTTAAGAATCACATTTTCAAATAGTTCGCGGAGGTGAATTGTGGTGTTGAGCATCGCCCGTAAGATGTACCGTTAGATCGTGTGACCTGTGGCGTAGTTCTATGTTGGTAATGCAATATTAGCAACAGAAGTGTATACGGGAAATACACCATTATTAACGATTGGATAGTCCGTATTAATCCTAAGATAGTCTTTATTAAACCCCCTTCCCACCCCGGCAGATACATTTGGACGTAGTAAAACGGCTTGTATGCGTGTTCGACAGTCGTTCGACTGTTCCAAGACTTGTATAAGGAGGCCCGGTCTTTTGCCTACCATTTGCTTTTGAGACTTTTCAGTGGAAACATCTGCCAGCATTTTACATGTTTTACCTTATCTTATTCAACTGTTTTCAAATTCAATCAAAGTGTGTATCCAGGATGCCTACAAGAAGAAAACCGACAAGAGAAAGTTAGTTACAGTGGCTAATGTGTACCAGAAAGAGGAGCCCCTACGCAAGCTGATAAAGGTAATGCCACGAATGACGACTCGGTGACTGCCTGTGACACTGCTGATGGCGTACCTGAGATTGAGACTGTCGAGGCGGAGATGGAGGAGGAGGATGCAGACACTACCGGTGGCGCTGTCCCGAAGAGAGCGAAGGTTGCGGGATGTAGGCCCGATCACCTGGTTTACCTCATCCATGGCGTTTTGCGGCTATGCTCCCGGAATGCAATTTTCATCCTCCTGGTCAAAGTCACGCACCAGGTTAAGTAGCACTAGGCATCCAGATACGACCTTCTGTGCACGTCTGTGCGTCAGTTGGATGAAGGTGGGGAGGACGCGCCCGCGGTGAGCCAGGATTCCAAAGGCGATCTCCCCGACGCGGCGGGCCCTCGAGGTTCGTTAATTGAATATGCACTCGACATGGTCGAGCACTCTTCTCCAGTACGGCTTCATCATCCAGGGACGGAACGGGAAGGCGTCGTCCTCCACCAGGAAGTATGGGATGTTGTGGTTATCACCAGGAAGGGAATCAGGCTCAGGGAAGCCCAGTCGGTTCTCTTCCAGGTCGTCCCTCAGCGGACCGTTGTTGAAAATTCCGACGTCTGATGCGGACCCCATTTGCTCCAACGTCCGCCCAGAGTTGCCGTCATCAGCTCTCATCAGGACTATGGAGAAGTAACCCTTTTAATCGTAGTGCCTGTTACCGGTGTTCTTATGTGCCTTGATGGCCACATGTTTGCCATCGATGGCCTGACAGTAATGATGATAATTCTGCCGAACTCGGAATTGGTTTGCCACTTTGCTCTATTCATCAGGTGTGCTGGGGGTCTGCATCGTCTCGCCAACGTACTCATTGACGATGGCCTGGGTAACCTCCGGAACGAATCATAATAAGGTGCTGTAGGGGACACGGAAGGCGTATGTCAGGCTACGATAACTGTTACCTGTGGCCATATAGCGCAGGGTTATGGCCAGCGTCAGCCCATGCTCAAGAGGGGTGCGGAAACCTCGCAGTCGGCACTTGGTGATGCAAAGGGCTACCCTTAGCAACAGCTCCTGAAACATGCCAGCTTCAATCCGCATGGACCCCACGAAGTCACTGGCAGATTCCCGCTCCAACTTTTGAATTAGAGTGCTATACTGCCCAAACATCAGGCGCCGCTCAATCCACGAGCGAACCCACCAACGTCGGCGGTTTTGCCGCTTCCTGCGCTGCTCCCGGGCTGGGATCAGCGCCAGAAACACTTTATAATGCTCGTACTGGAGTTCCGTCAGACGCCCCCCCCCCCCCCCTTCTTCAGCAGGACCAGGTGTGGTTGCCCAGTTGGAATAGTCATCATCTCGCAACGACGACATACACATTTAATTGTTAAGCATTCATTCGCTCGAGCGTTATACCCCTCAACAAATTAAGTATATGTTGCAAGACTAACGCAAGACTAATTCACGACAGACTTGTGCGAGCATCTTATGAAATATTATATTCGTAAGACAATCTTGCAACAGTCCCGAGACAGTCGTGAACACAGTTGTAAGACAGTTGTAAGATTGTTTGACTTAAGATAACTCTTCTGGTACCCACGGCGAGATAATTATCACACGACAGTCTTGTAAAGACAAAGATACCTGTAAATAATCGTCGATCAAAAAAGGTGCATGTCCAATTTTGCCTCAGAACGGCAAGTCAATGCCACTATGCTCCTACGTTCGTAGGACTGTCTTGCGTCGACCCCCCGATGAACCACGATTTTCCCAAATATTCTGTCGTGTCGTGGCATAAATGCGTAGTGGGTTCGTTGTGACCGAGGCTTAACCTAGAATTAGTTTTCCCATTGCCCGGCAAATAGTTTTTACACATTACTACTGAGGGTATAAATGCCCAAATGTTTAGCTTCCTCCTGCATGTGTACATATCACATGTCTAGTTCACAGCAATCTCGATGAATTATTCAAAGTTTCGCTACTGTTCTTAATGAAAAATAACGCACCCTTAACCATTTCTAACCTGCAGACGCTTTTTGACGCAATAGCAGCTGACGTCTTTTGAAAACATTGTGGCCAAAGGTGAAATTGCTCATGATGAGCAAATTCTCATTTGCCCACAATGTTTTCAACTTTATTGAACATTTAAGCTATCTTTATGGACATTTTTTAGGATGTTATCACTTTTATGTCAAAGAAGTTGTCTGCTGTAGATTTGTTGTACGTTTATGGGCTTAAAGAGGGAAGGGGGTTCTATACAATACATCTCAATTAAATACAATCACAGTTTCGTTTGTTATCGTAGATGTAGTTTTTGCATAATAAAAGCGGCAACTTCAACCGCGCTTCAACTATAGCAAGGTGGCTTTTTTCCATTTCTGACTTGAACGCAGCATTATTCCAAACAATATATTGTCTAAATCGCCCGCTGCATAATTGTCGCATGTTAGTAATGAATGAAACATAAATTAATAATTGTCGAGTTAGGGCATACACTAATAAATCGTGTTGGTTTATAGAATGTTCGCGCATCACCTCGATGTTGTAGTGGTTAGATTGTTTTGCGTTTTACGCCGCTTTCAACAATTTTCAGTTATATCACAGCATTTCTTGGGTAAGTTACGAGTACTACTGATCCATGTATCCTGACATCAGACATTTAGTTGTAATGCGTGCCAAGGAGGGTAGACATAACTACGATATTTAAAGTATTTGGTATGGCCCGGCCTTGAATCGAACCCGCGACCTCCCGCACTCGAGGCGGAGAAAGGTTAGAGCGTCTTCTTCTTTACCAAGGTGCGATGACCCGATTGATGACCGCTTTATACTTAAGACCTGATCATTGTGTACAAGTAATGGACACATTCTAGGACAGGCATTGTTTGGTACCCGGGATGGTATTGGGCTGATGTCAGGGTAAAGGGTACCGGTAGTACTGATGACGTTTAAAATCAAAATACACAACGATATAACTGAAATACTTTCAAAATGGTCATTTATACCAAACTAACTAACTACCAGGATGTATACTGCTGACTATACTGTCGCATAACCCTTACTCACATACGACACATATTCAGAAGACGACTTTAATCATATGTAGGCAATATAAGGACAATAACTGCAGACGTGCAGACGCTTTCTGAAGTATCTGCAGCAGACGACGTTTGAAAACATTGAAACAAAATAAAAATTGCTCATTAAGAGCAATTCTCCTTTTGCCGCAATGTGTTCAACTCTTTTCAATAATAACACTTTCATTAGTAAATCATTTCAATATTTTAACTTTGAAGTTTTCAAAGTCTTTTGTATCTGATGTGTTAATGGGAAATAGGGTAAACAAGCGTCTGTATGTTAGAATTGGCTATTTTCGTGCAATAATGACCATTATGATTAACTAGACCATTCATCTACTGTCTTATCATAGACATATGCATGATGAATTCCGGTTATCTTCGAGAACTATCGAATGTAATAAATAATAAAGACAACCGACCTCGTCATACACAAAACAGATCCATTGTATAAAACGTCATATCGGCCATTGCAATAGTTGACGTTTTATTGTACATATTTGAAATATTGATGTCTAACCTTAGCAAATACAATAGTATCATTATTAATCCTCTTCCAGCAGGGTACCATGTCATCTTTACAAACACACTGAATCATTATTAATCTTCTTCCAGCAGGGTACCATGTCATCTTTACAAACACACTGAATCATTATTAATCTAGTTCCAGCAGAGTACCATGTCAGCTTTACAAAATCAGAAAATCGTAACGCATTTATGCTAGCGTTCGTAGCAATGATTTTGGAACGGCTAGGTGTAGACTTGATGGAATGACCTTCAGAGTCCGAGAGAGCTAACACATCACCCCAGTTAATAACCTAATCATACGTTATTGGTGGAGGTGAGTATCCATAACATTATATGAGCAGTCCCACGAGAAAACTATTATTGTGGACTCTGCGTAAAATATCGATCCAGATCAGCCTAAGCATGCCGCGCAGGATAACCCAGACAGACACGTTTCGCCTCGTGTGGATTTTCTGTTTCAGCAATCAATACTCCATACATCTATCCACCTGAGACAGAATATGTCGATCCGGATTAGCATGCGCTATCGATACATTTCGCAGAGTCCATAATGTGGGTTTTCTCGTGGAACGGCTCATATGTTTGCTAGTAATATAAGCTTGCAGAACATCACGAATGTACATAACGCCGGCTGCTAAGTTTATTTATCGTCTATAACATCACGAATGTACATAACGCCGGCTGCGAAGTTTATTTATCGTCTATAACATCACGAATGTACATAACGCCGGCTGCGAAGTTTATTTATCGTCTATAACATCACAAAAGTACATAACGCCAGCTGCTAAGTTTATTTATCGTCTATAACATCACGAAAGTACATAACGCCGGCTGCTAAGTTTATTTATCGTCTATAACATCACGAATGTACATAACGCCGGCTGCTAAGTTTATTTATCGTCTATAACATCACGAATGTAGCTAACGCCGGCTGCTAAGTTTATTTATCGTCTATAACATCACGAATGTACATAACGCCGGCTGCGAATTTTATTTATCGTCTATAACATCACGAAAGTACATAACGCCAGCTGCTACGTTTATTTATCGTCTATAACATCACGAAAGTACACAACGCTGGCTGCTAAGTTTATTTATCGTCTATAACATCACGAATGTACATAACGCCGGCTGCTAAGTTTATTTATCGTCTATAACATCACGAATGTAGCTAACGCCGGATGCTAAGTTTATTTATCGTCTATAACATCACGAAAGTACATAGCGCCGGCTGCTAAGTTTATTTATCGTCTATAACATCACGAGTGTACATAACCCCGGCTGCTAAGTTTATTTATTGTCTATAACATCACGAAAGTACATAGCGCCGGCTGCTAAGTTTATTGATCGTCTATAACATCACGAGTGTACATAACCCCGGCTTCTAAGTTTATTCATCGTCTAGAACATCACGAGTGAACATAACGACAGCTGCTAAGTTTATTTATCGTCTATAGCATCACGAGTGTACATAACCTCGGCTGCTAAGTTTATTTATCGTCTATAACATCACGAATGTACCTAACGCCGGCTGCTAAGTTTATATATCGTCTATAACATCACGAATGTACATTACGCCGGCTGCTAAGTTTATGTATCGTCTATAACATCACGAATGTACATAACACCGGCTGCTAAGTTTCAAAATGCAGACGCAATTTTACGAATCAAAAGAAGATGGATATTTAAAATATTGTGAATATCTTATTTTGTTGCCGTCAATTTCTTTCAATACTTTCATTGAGATAATGTCCACACTTTTGCCTAGATGTGTTGATAGCCCATTCAACACTTCTCGTTTTGACCATGCACAGAAAGTGTTTTGTACTGAAGGTTGTTTACTGAATGTTTTTACTGTAGTGTGCATCATGCCTAACGTTTCAGTTAATTACAGGTCAATGTGTAATGAGTGTTCATACGCTGGCTGCTATTTTGGTTGAAATTATATTGATGTTAACATTTGTAACGTTTGTATAATACATATTTCACTGTCTGCTAATGTTTACTCATGGATATGCTGTCCTTTGTATGGCTATTTTGAATGGAGTTATATCAGAGCGTGATCCAGCGTAAATTACTAGACTTGCTGGTAAGCTTTTACTGACACCAGCATATAGTAAGCTTAGCAAACGATGTATGATGTCGCATGTACCTTGACGACAAGGGTTCATTTGCCCGTTTCAGACGCGTTATAGAGCAACTTTTCCAGACGATTTTTAAAACATTGTGGCAAAAAGCGAAATTGCTAATAATGATAATTCAATAATTATACTTTCAGCTATGAAGCATTTCCGTAGTTTTGGTGCTAATGCTTTCAAAGTCACCTGCTGTTAATGTTATGATTGTTGGAAAAGTGTTGATTTTAAGTATCTTAAAAATCCCTGCGGTGGCATGGCTTACGGTTTGTAGCTTAGATAAAAATTATCATGAAATACCGTTCATTTAGATGCGTATTCAGATTGTTCTAACATACCAAACGCTCGCTAGTGAAGAGTTGTAATTGAATGGTTTATTCGGCTAGCACGGTGTATTTCGGTAATCTCGATATACTCCAATTCTAACTACATCTCTTAAACGGGCACCTGATATCACTTCTACAAATGAAGACGTTTGAAAACATTATGGAAATGGAAACATAAATCATTCTAATTAGTTTCTTTTCCCCGTAAAACAATAAATTTCCATTTCGTTTAAAAGTGTTATCATTATTTATCAGGATTTCCGCATAATTCCCGATTTTCTGTTCATCTTTGTTTATCTGAAATCTAGAATAAGGCCTACAATGCTTACATAATTTGTATTGAAGTCGATTTGTTATCGTTAAATATACATTAACCGTTCTTGCATAGATTTTACTTTAGTAGCTCAGGTGTTAATGATGACAGACGATGCTGTAGGTCCTGATAAGGTATTTGTGTTTATTGCAATTCTAATAGAATTCAAAGTAAATCACGGTGTCTCTTAACCCTTTCCCGCATACAAAATTACCAGCAGCAGACGACTTTAAAAACTAAGCAGAAACATAGAACATAGAACAACTGAAATAATAAAGGTAGAATTACTGAAATCAGTTGAAAACATTGTGGTAATAGGAATTTGTTTCGTTTCGAGCCATTTCTTTTTTTGTCGCAATGCGTTCAAAGTTTGTCTGCTGCATATTCTTCAAAATGCGTCTACAGATGGGAAATGGTTACATGAACTTATATTAATAATCATCGTCAGATATCTTTCGTTTCGAGTTTGAAAATATAGTTTCTGCAAGTATTGCAACCATTTAGAAAGCTTTATAACGACGTTGCTAGAGTGGTTAGCTTTTTCACAAAGAAGGCAACGTACATCGCGGTTAGTGCCTTGGTAGATGACCCACCGTGGCTTAACTCCGTGAAGGACCCTGTACACGTTACACATGGTGTAGTGGTAGAGCGTCCGCCTCGGGTGCGGGAGGTCGCAGTATCAAACCAAATACCTTAAAAATGGTAGCAATGACTGCCCTCCTTGGAGCTCGGGGATGCGAACTGCATTACGACTGACTGGCTGGTGTCAGGATAAATGAACCTGTCGTACTGGTAATGTACCAGTCTGATGAGTTTGGTCTATATGCTACCTAACAAGTCATGCGTATATAAAACAACAGTGGAGATTCGTGGAAAAAAAGATTCTCTGTTTGAAATAATCATCCGCCTGTAAATATACCAACATTAGCGTGCACATAATGTAGGTTGTGCGAGGATGTCTCGGTTATGTATTATGGTGTGTCATTAGAATTAAAATACAATACAATTCAATATATGTTATTGCATAAAACAACAAACACTATGTTTGTAGCCAAGACAGAACATTAACAAGCACGTGCGGGGTCATGGAGTGGTCTAGATGAATTTAAAATTAGTTAACAACGTAAGAGTTGATGAGAAAAGAGAACTATCTTAGAATTGTCGCTTTATTATTAATTATGTAATAGGGTAGAAAACATTGTGCCAAAAGAAGAACTGTTTTCATTGTCAGCAGTTTATTCTTTTGCTTATTGTTTTCAAAAGTCGTCCGATGCAAATTTGATAAATGGCGTCAAGACGTAGGAATGGGTTAAACGACATGACCCGAGAGTATTGCAGTAACAGCAAACACGACTACAACGACAAAGATTCACGTCCAATCTGTTAGTTGTTTATTGTATCGATTCCAATGCAATAATACAGACACATTCTTCATGAACAGTAAATAAATTCATATCAGACATATCTTATTTGTTTTCTTTTATCTTCGGTTAAATGGCGGCGACCTGTGACTCGTGTATGTCTTGATTTCTTAAGATATTTATCAATACCACTCTCTTCGCAGCAAATTGGCCTCGTTCCCGTGTAAAACATCTTAATCCTTATCTTGATGTACGCGAATATAAAATCATTTACGTAAAACATGATTTCAGACGTTATGTGTGATCAATATATTAATAGTTAGTAAAGTTGTAAGAACTTATTAAAAACGAATGTGATGATACAAACAGCATACATTGAGCTTTGCATAGTTACTTGGGTTCAACACGATTATAAAGTAGTATTACAGTTATATTTCAATTAGATATATATGAATATATCCAATAATGAAGACCATTACAATACATAGATTACAAACAGAAGACCTTGCACATAGTATTATACAAGAGAACAAATGAACACATCAAGAAGAAAAAGATCCAACATATGAAAATACATTGAATGTGTTTAAATATGAACGTTATCAAATGAGTTCATACTTATAACAATGTTAAACTAATATAATAAAGAGGATGGAAACCGCATTTCAATTTCTCTGTTAAATACGCTTCCTTCCAATACACTCATCTGTTAAATACGCTTGTAGTTAGTCCTTTCCGTCCAATACACTCATTTAGGCACTTCTTCACCTAGGCAGACGAATTACACTAAGCAATTTCTCCTTTTGTCACAATGTTTTTAACTTTTTTTCAATAAAAATTATTTTCTTTTAAGAGATGTCCGTTAATTTAGTCTAGTTGTTTTCAATGTTGTCTGCTGTTAACGTGTTGGTATGTTGGTAATGGCTGGGACGACTAATGAGTATAGTATAGTCGTCCCAGGTAAGGGTTATGTGAAATAAGTGGTGAAAATTATCTTTAAACGATCGCTAATGAACAATCCATACGATATCATTGACATGTAGGTAACATCGTGATGTCTGTATTGCTGAACAATATTAGTAAATGAATAGAGAGACTATAACACATATCGACTTTGATAGATTAGTAAATGAATGGAGAGGCTACCAAACATATCGACGCTGATAAATTGGTTTCTAATTAACCATTTCCCACATACAGACGCTTTTCGGACGCCTCTGCAGCAGACTACTTTTGAAAACATTGTGACAAAAAAAAAAAATCCTAAACATTAGCAATTTCTTCTTTTGCAATATGTTTTCAACTCCTTTTAATGATAAAACTTTCTCTGTATAGAGATATAACATAATCTTGCCAAGATATTTTCAAAGTCGTCTCCTACAAATTTATTGTATGTGGGAAAAGGTTAAGACTGAAAAAAGGATGTAGCATGTGTCCGCTGCTACAAAAAACACATACCTTGCTGATAAACATCTTCACCAATAGATGAACACGAATTTCTCCGATATTTCGCTTCGCCAGTAAGCGCTATACCGGACCCGTTTTCTGCTATATTCAAATACCGTCACCTTCACAGCAGATGTAATAGTGTATTCAACGATGGTGGATGTTACGTTATCGGTAAATATCATGGAATATCATCGCTTCTGTAATCAAAATTGATTGGATCAGTGTAAAATGTATAAGTTTGCAAATCAACTGCTACATCAGATCAGATAATTACCATTGAACTGTTTTACTTATCAATAGATTGAAACTGGACAAGGCAATATATTGCTATATGGTTTAACATTATTATTTAGTGAATAATTATAATTTTAATTACATCAAATAATCATGAAACAACTACACGCTTTAAAAATTCAGCGGATCATTTTAGTTATTTATATTGCGGAAATTATCAACCATTTTGGAATCTACGGGATTTAAAGTGAAAAGGGAATGAATATAAAAGAACACAATCATTTGGAATCAATCGATAAATGTGAATATGGATTGCCTCAAAATGCATAGTTTTGAGTGATCTGCATTAAAATAAAGAACACATGCTTAATAAAGTGTTTATGATGCGGCAACGCAAAGTACTCGAACACTGAACAAGGCAGAAACGCCAGCTCAAGCTAAATAATAAAGCTCAAATTGTTGTACCTGAAAAAACATTCCAATAAAAACAAAAGAAACAACATTGATACATTTGATTAGACATTCGATTGAAAGTACAAAAAGAATGGCATTAGCAACATTTTTTAAAACCATAAACAAATATTTACTCTGAACTATTACAGTTAACACTATGGACATGTACACAGAGAAACCGTTGCTCAACGATACCCAAAACGTTACACAGTTTTTCGAGACTTCCGAAGACGAGCATTACGTGTTGGCGGTCAAACTGCTCAGAAACATCTACATTCCCGTCATATCGTGTATCGGCCTTATAGGTAACACCATGTCACTGTTAGTATTCTCAGCCAGAAGTATGAGGAAATCATCCTGCTCCGTGTTCCTGGCATCCCTCGCCTTCGTCGACAACGTATTCCTCATAAGCTTGCTCGTCACCTGGATCGACGGTGAGTGGTACGAGCTTCTCGTCTACGAGATCCCGTGTCAGGTCATCATATTCGTGACCTACGTGACGAGTTTTCTCTCCGTGTGGTTTATCGTTGGATTTACGTGCGAGCGTTTCTTTGCCATCTGCTTTCCGTTACATAGTTCGTATATATGTAGCGTTTTCCGTGAAAAAGTGACTGTAGCAGCGTTGACGTTGATCGCGTGTTTGATATACAATTTCAGTTTCTGGACTATAACTGTACAGCCCGTTGGTTCCCGACTACGATGTATGTATACGTTAAAATATATGGAGTTTCTCGAGGTCGCCACGTGGGTGGACACCATCATTACCATGGTCATTCCCTTCGTAACAATCGCATTCGTCAACACAAAAGTGCTTCACACGGCAATCAAGTGTTCATCCAAGAGACAGAACACGAACCCGGCAATGAAACGGTTGTGCAGAACTACATTAGTGAACTGTAGATACGAAACAATCAAACTGAAGAAAGACAATCCACATCTACGAGTAACGCGGACCCTTCTACTCGTATCAACGACGTTCTTGTTTCTAAATTTACCTTCCCACGTGATACGACTCTATAATCTAATCGTAGCAACGAAATCCTCACATACAACCTTTACATTGTCGATGAAATTCTTCTTCATGCAGGAGGTCGCGTCAATGTTATACTACACGACGTTTAGTTGTAATTTTGTGTTATATACACTGTTTGGCCGGAATTTTAAAAGCTCTCTAAGGGCGATTTTGTTGTGTAAATCTACAATGGACGAACATCGGAGACGCATGCTCCGTCGACTTAGTTCCACACAGGGTAGTATAGTTGTTACGAGTGGATTGTAACGATACATTAAATAAGTCCTGGTAACTCAGTCGGTAGCGACGCTGGTTGTTAATCAAGGGGTTGTGAATTCGAACCCCAGGTCGGCCAACATTCTTTCCGACGTTTGACAAAAGTCACTGTGACCAGTGTTATTCGTCTTCCACCAATGGGTTGACAGTATATGTGGAAAAGCAGCTTGTTGCTTGGAAAGTATGTTGTGCGGAGAACTGGTGTTAGAAAGCCTGGAAGCCGTGATATGCCTGTACAATTGTTAAAAACGGCGTTAAACTCCAATCAAGCAATAACTGAAATACATTTTTATATAGATACATGGTATTAGTTTTAAATAATCATTCGAGGCGCGTCTAGCGTGATTTGGAATAATAAACCTATCCCACAAACAACAAATCCGCAGCAGACGACATTGAAAACACATTTGAAATCATATTAAATCATCTTCAAATGAAAATATAAGTATTGAATAGAACTGAAATGATTATGACAAAATAGGAAATTGGTCAATACGAGCAAATTTTTCCTTTTGCCAAAACGTTTGAAATAAAATGTCTTCTGCAGAGGCGCCACAATGCGTCTGCATAAGGGCAACATTTAATGACATTCCGATGTTCCCCCATTTAACGTACTTCTGGCAAACAACTAATGGGTTCGATCCCAGACCGGTCCATACCAAAGCCTTTAAACAATGATAGTAAACTAGTAATGGCTGCTCTCCTATGCATCCAAGGTGGCGGCACTGATTAGCTTTGCGACTGACTGGATGGTGTCAGGATAAATGGACCGTGATATAACTAAAAAAAAAACCTGTTGGAAGCCGCGTAAAACAAAAATAAAAACAAAAACAAAAACCAACTACTCTTCCAAATGTTCTATCATATAATATGTTAATGTATATATGAGCCGTCCCACGAGAAAACCAATATTATGGACTCTGCATAATGAATCGATCCAGATCAGCCTGCGCAAACCGTGAAAACTAATCCGGGCCGAAATATTACGTCTCAGGTAGAAAGAGTTAACGAGTAATGATTCCTGAAACAGAAAATCCATAGGAGGCGAAGATTGTATGTCCGGGATAGCCTGCGCGGCATGCTTTTATGCAGAGTCCTTAATGTTGGTGTTCTCGAGAGACGGATCATATATGTAAAATATACATGTGAATGCGGATGATGAAAGCTCTCTTGTGACTGTGTGCGGATGCAATGACTCGCCTGAGTTTTCACTTTACGCAGATGCAGTTAGATATCAAATAAGTAAAATAGTACTATACAATAGTTACGCATCCCTAAATATGTTCCTATAGATACAATACTTTACAGGGTTGCGAGGTTAGCATTACGACTGACTGATATCTGTCTCGATAAGTGTACCAGTAGTACTGGTAACTTAACAAGGAAACGCCGACATATAAATTGAAAAAGTGTTGAAAGTGCCATAAAACACCAAACTATCAGCCTATAGATTTAAGGCGCTTTTGCTTGCATTATCCAAACATGAATATATACTGTGGGGACCAATCAGGCATGAACTATTACCTTTATTTAAACAAGCTGGGAAGAGGAGAAGACATACCTCTTAATATTGCAATACAAAACTTTGTATTAATCAGATAATGCTTTTGATAGTATAAAACGTTCACAGTTCAAAATTATTCTTTTAAATAGCGCTTATTTCTGAAATACATGATCATTTAAAATCGATGTATCTCTAAATGTATGAGAGGTTCAAGCTTGCGGTAACCATTACATAACTCAGGAGAAATTGACGATTATAAATCGATTCATAAAGCAAAATGTGAAATATAACCATTAAGTGCCCTTTTCACGTGTTGCGTATCATATATATTATGAAATTACAGTTATAAATTAATGTTATCATTTCAAACGCAACAACATTACAATTCACAGAATATCTGTTAACGATATTTTAACGTTTTTATACATGAGGAGGCGTCTGAAAGTTGGAAATATCGAAATATCGAAATACATGTAACAACAGTTTACACTAATCTCATGAATACCAATCTCTTTACAAGAAAATAAGCAATTAAAAAACGAATGTGCTTTCAAAAAAATTCACGCAAGCATAACGTTCTCAACAACTCACTGATTGTTTTTTTTCTCCAAACGTTTAGCCATTCCTATAATATTAATCACTCACGTACCTCAAACTTAATTTTTGTTGTATGTTGTTGTTTTTTATTTTATTTTTCTGTCTTGTTTTCGTTTTTTCTTTTTTTTCTTTGTTAGTTAATTTTATGTCAAAATAACTTCGTTGTGCAGCCTGGTTCTATATTGTAATGTTTGTTGAAATTGATATGTATGTATACAAACATTTGTTTTGTACCATATACTCTAAACACATGTAAATGTGAAAAAGCGAGTAAATAAAACTTAAAACTTGAAACTTGAAAATTGGCTGACTCAATTTCAATGTTACCCATATGTTTTCGGTTATCCCCTTGATTTTTCTTTAAAACGACATAACACTGCATCATTAATTGAGGCGTCCCGCGTGAAAAACAACATTGTGTGTAAAGTATCGATCCGGATCAGCTTAAGCATGCCGCGCAGGCTTATCCCGATAGACACTTTTCCCCTCCTGTGGATTTTCTGTTTCAGGAATCATTACTCTATACCTCTATCCTCTATCCTCCTGAGAAGGAAGGTGTCGGCCCGGATCAGTCTGCGCAGGCTGATCTGAGTCGATATATTACGCAGAGGCCATAATGTTGGTTTTCTCGCGGTGACTGTTCACATTGCAGTAATCGTATTTGATCTTATTGTCACTATATGGGAATATCAGTTACAAGACCGTTGGTCAAATCGCCTATTGTTCAACAATTTATTTATTGACTCGGTCGTTGACATATGTACAATTTTCTTAACGTATAGGCAGAATATTGACATTTTAATGAGCTTTACTGCATAAACAAATTTCATCTGTTAATCGAGAACTTTTCAGCAATAACAAATTTACATAATTTACTGAAATTGGACAATTGAACACTGTCATTATCACTTACATGTACATATATTTTCCCATTTACTGAATGCTCGCTAGTCTGAACATTCTTAGTTTGCTCGTTGGCGGGGTTTATATTTAAATTGCTAATGTAAAGCGCTTCAAGTGGTTCGTTGATAAGTGAGGGGCTTGATTGGTAACCGGTCTTTGTCCCATAACAAATCATTCTTAATCTATTATAATCTGATTATGTTTTTCAAAAAAGGTAAAGTTGGTAGAATTTAGTGCCTAAGTGGCAAACAATGCAATATCATTTAATTTCAATTAGCAGACGGACTGTGTTTTAGCAGATTGTTCATATATTTATTGTGTCTCTATTATTGGGTAGGGGGATAGGAGATACAACATATCATTACTTGACTATTTCTAAATACATATAAATTGCAGACTATATCTGCAACAAGTATTTTATAGGATAAATTGATAAATATATATATTTCAGACTATATTTTAGAACAAAGTCTTTCTACAATTGATTGTCTGTTTAATTTTTAGAGCTATAGTTTCTCAATTCTCTTTCTAATGATAAAAAAGTAATAAACACAAAAACAAATATAACTATTCGGATTGAAAGTCAACAGAGTCCAATGTTATATTTCCAGACAGACTCATTTTAGGAGTGTGCTTTTCCTGATCGCATTGATATGTGCTCATTCAGATATTCTACCATAAGGAAGGATTCGAATGGTCCAGATTTCAATGCGACCCTGAGTCTGTTCATTGGTGCCCATTTGTTGGTTGACGTTCAATTCGATTCCCAATGCATGATTGCCTAAAGATAGGATCTAGTAAGTGGGTCGCTAATCAATAACATTATCATAACCTATTTGGCTGCGACTAATATTAGAGTTTTTCAACCTTTAGGTTATATTGCATGGGAGACTTAGTAAATGTTGTATTGCAGTCCTGCGATGGGAATTAGTTAGTAATACATTATAAAGGCTGTTCCAAAATGTCTTGCCATATAAAGTCGTATTGACTTTACGGTTTTACATACTATAAGCTCCATGGTAGTAAAAATTGTAGGGGTACCCTTATAGCTATTGTCAGAACAATGTTTGGGTTATTTGTATACGGAGAGTGAAGACTGTAATGATACCTGCACGCAGATGTACTTATATCCCAGATAGTCAATTATTTGTGGACAAACACACCACTTGAGTACCACCCATACATCCGGATGTAATGTTAACATGGGGACCAATATCTTCTTTCAAAACAATATCGATCGACTCGCTGGTGTAGTGGTAGAGCGTCCACCTCGGATGCCGGAGGTCGCAGGTTTGATCCTCGTCCAGGTCATACCAAATACTTTAGAAAGTGGTAGCTTTGGCTGTCCTTCTTGGCGCTCAGGGATGCGAATGAGCATAACGACTGACAGACTGGTGTCAGGCTAAATGAACTACTAGTAACTTGATAGAACTGAAAAGACTGTTGAAAGTGGCTTAAAACATCTAAAAATCAATCAAAACAATATCAAATCTTTGATTTAAACGAGTACGTCGTCTAATCTAATATTTATAAGTATAGAACACTATATCTATAGGTGCTACTTATTTACGGACAAATTGTAAATCTTATAGAAATATATAAAAATATGAATTAGAACATTATCAGTTTGAGGTAATTTGCAAACATTTATAGTCGGAAAAAGTATTGCTGTTGTCTGTAATTGCAAAAGGACAATGATATCGAGGATTTGGCGTGAAACGGTTGTAACTAAAAACCTTTGTTTCAAAACCCTGGTTTAGGGGCAATTTTGACCTATTTGTAAACTATGCATATTTAGATGCCATTGCTCAGAACGAGCATTGGGACATAAATTTCCATTGTTTACCAAGAAAAAAATGATTTAACGCTTTAAAGACTTCATGTCGAGGTGATTAATCTCGGTAAAAACAAAATACTAATTTTAATAACAACTGTTTTACGCCAAACCCTCTATTGCCATAAGTATCGATTTTATAACTGATCGACTGGACGATGATAGTGTCCAATCATCAGATTTTTGCATGACCACGATTCAATTCAATTCAATATATTTTATTGCATAACACGACACACTATATGCTTACAGCAAATAAATAAATTATACAAAGTACAAACGGAGAAATGGATTTTTCAGAAGAATTTACTATCATTTAACAAAGTAAGAGTTCATGAATTAACTGCTCTATTCTAGAAATGTCATGTATAAATTTCGATAAAACTTTCATCGTAGAACGTTTATTAAAGCTAGACTATCACATGCTCAGGTGTAATAAACTAGCATTGCTGCTGTTTTCTATGTTTCAATGCAAAGAATACGTATTTGGCTAAATTGTTTATAATTTTCGTAGAATTTGAAGACAGACATATATATTTGGAATATGTATTGCTGTTGTCTATTATGGTGAACGGAAATGATTAAACATATACCGAAAATATACCATAAACTCAATAACGTTTATGTTCAACTATTTCGAATGGAAATTTATTAATTAAAAGTCTGCACCACATCTATATACATAAATACCAAATTGGGAACATAGATGACTAGGCAATGCGTGTTTTTGTATGAGTACAATAATTGAACAAAGTTGAAAAAATGGTGACAACAGGAGACATTTTTAGTTTTGAGCAATTTCTTATTTTGTCGCCATGTTTTCTAAAAGCCGTCTGCTGCGGAGGCGTCAGAAAGCGTCTATTTGAGGGAAAGTGTTAATACACATAAACATTGGTGGCCCCATCCCCTGTTCGAGTCTTTTATAATTTCCTGAAATTTGAAATGTTGTTAATTATATTGTTAGAGTATTTGCTATAAGTAAGTAAGTAAGTAAATATTTTGTTATAGTGACTTGTATATGTACATCAATCACACTATGGTACAACATGTAATAAATAACACCCGGCTCCATGGGCCTATAAGTTACTTTCAAAAGAAAAATAATTAAAAAAAGAAATGAAAAATGTCTTGTGTTGGTATCGTTCTACTTCATAACGGCTATATATTTTTTTTAAATGGATTTCCTGCAGTTTTTTTCCAAATAGAAACCGGTAATCTAAAGCAAAACACTCTTATATTGCAGATTGCCTTATAAACAAACACATTTGATACATATATCTTATGTCCTGCAAGTATGTATGAGCGAAAAGAAATTCTATTTAGTTATGTTAAAGGTTTTCAGCTTAAAACGGGAATAAACCTTTTAAACCCTCTCAATAAATATAGTTTTCTCATCGATATAGATTGTTTATCGAATATGAAAGTAAACTACCTTTAGAACATCTCGCTGAAGTAGGATATACTTCCGTTATTAAAGTTGAAAGCTCAAATAGTGTAAATTTATATTGTCTGTTTATGACGATTCAAACAGAACTAAACATTGGAATGCCTTTGAGGGTTCTGTATACATATGAGCCGTCCCGTGAGAAAACCAACATTAAGGCATCTCCGTAATGGATCGATCCAGATCATCCTGCGCATTCCGCGCAGACTGATCCGGGCCGACACATTCCGTCTTACGGGGATAGAGGTATAGAGTAATGATTGCTGAAATAGAAAATCAACATGAATCGAAAAGTGTCTATCCGGGTAAGCCTGTGCGGCATGCTTATGCTGATCCGAGTCGATACTTTTCTCAGAATCCACACTGTTGGTTTTCTCGCGGGACGACTCATATCATGACACAAGCGCCCCCTATGGGAACGACAACTTCAAAACCTATCCACTCATTTCATTTCATTTAGTTATCGATATTGACAGACTTTTTGAAACCAATCACTGAGGTAGACATTCCTAAAATTATCAAAGTGCACATTCCTGGCTAAACTGATAGGTTATGTCTACTGTTCATGACAATTACAGGCTGAATTAACGAGGCGAATGCCTTTTAAAGATTCTATATTAGTATTATAATAGAGACGCTCTTTTTGGAAACCACTACTTAAAAACCTATCCACACAATTATCTTTGTCGTTGATGTTAAAGGAAAAGAAACGCACCTTCTACCACTAACTGTATTTAAATGTACTTCCATTATTAAAAAGCAATGCCAAGACTAAAATATATTGTTTACTGTTTATGACAACTAAACTGCATTAAAGACGAGAATATATTAAAGGATTGTACAATGATATATATTATAATTTATAACACAGGCGCTATTTATGGAAACCACGTTCTTATTCCCCATGGTTAACCAGACAAAATATATCGAATTACTTTATGACGTTTCCTTGACAAAAACAACAATACAACAACAATGTTATGAGGTAAACAGGGAAACTAAATATAGAGTTAGTAATCATGTTTTACCTGTCGCTCATTAATCCTCGCCTATCTCCGTCATCATTCGGCTATCTCCGTCATCATTCGGCCGGTCAATCGGTACCTATGTGGTTATTAGCCAATGAATAACGTTAAGATTGGTGATTCAAACATCACTGTCCCGATAGTTTAGTTTGTAAGAGCAAAGAAGTTTAGTATTAAGTGGTAACTGTTCATGGGTTCAGTTCGCATGCAAGGCAACATTTTGTGTTTTACTTTCCAATAATGAAATTTGATCTAATTATATTTGACAGTCTGTTCTTCCCGGGTTCGATCCCCAGTCGCGGCACTACGGTCATGGTGGAGTGCCCTTGGGCAAGGCACATTTTCTAGCCTAGTACTGGTTTGTTTACCCAGGGATCATGAATAATTAAATTTAATTGCGCGCTAAATGACCTTAGCTGTCGATGCGCCATAAAACAATATACATTCTGTTCTTCTTTTCAGAAAATTTCATTTTGCCAATTATACGATTCCTCTCCCCCGTCAATGTTGACAATGTATTTGTAGTCTTAAAGTTACAACGAATCCTACATACGCATATATTTCGTTCTTTAAGGTAAATTCGAAAATATAGAATACCTTTAATCGGGAACGTAGATAAGATCATATCTACGTCCCTGATATAACTAATTTACATACCTGTACTTTAATAACAAAGAGCCGAGCCCCGGTAGCTCAATCGGTCAATCCAGGGACTGTGAGTTCGAACCCAAGCTCGGCCAACATCCTTTCCGATGTTTGACAAAAGTCATTGTGTCTTCCACCAATGGGCTGACAGTCTATGTTGAGAAGGAGCCAGTTGCTTGGAAAGATTACTCTGTGGATTATTGGTTGTGAGAAGCCAACACATACATAGGTAAACTGGCCGCCGCGATATGACTGAAAGATTGTTGAAAATGGCCTTAAACACAATCAATCAATTATTAATAACAAAGAATTCTCAAATAACACGAACAGAGTATGATTATAAAAAAGACTATTATAACATTAAAAAACATTCCTTTTAGTGATTCAAACCCGTGGCCACTGTATTGGTAGTAATGTGTGTTACGTACAAAGATTATTACGATATATGTTGACAACCTTGGTCAAGTACATGTCTAGACCATAAATAATTAGATTGTTTATCTTATTTGAGTGTTCACAAGTGTTCGATAGCTCTCAAAACGGCAACCTCATTTCCATTTCAATTTAAGTAAGTGGAGACAGATAAAGTATTGTCGTTATGACATTAAACAATGATTTGTTAGGAAACTCGCTGTGACATTTTGGACTGAACAGATTAACAGTTTTGCAAAATTCTTGTTTTTCTTTTCTTTCTTGATGTCATCGTCATTTTCTTAATTCAAAAAAGAATTGCATTGATAGGAAGCAAAATATTCAAATAAGCTGTTGAACTTTCCTCACTGCTGAACTTGATTGCTATGTATGATACAAAACTAGAAATCTCCATGATACATTTAGTGGACTCACGATAACTCGAATATGTCATACTTCGAATGTATCGCTTAACTCGATCCTGGAACGGATCTACCTTTTACAAACAGCAAAGCAGCAGTTCTGATTCAGCAATCACAACAGCAGCTATGTTGTTTTTTTGATACGTTTTATCAGGGATAGAGAGAAAGAGAGAGAGAGAGAGGGAGAGAGAGAGTGAGAGAGAGACAGAGAGAGATGAGAGAGAGAGGAGAGAGAGAGAGAGAGAGAGAGAGAGAGAGAGAGACAGAGAGAGAGACAGAGAGAGAGAGAGACAGAGAGAGACAGAGAGAGAGAGAGAGAGAAGACAGAGAGAGAGAGAGACAGAGAGAGACAGAGAGAGACAGAGAAGAGAGAGAGAGAGAGAGAGACAGACAGAGAGAGACAGAGATACAGAGAGAGAGAGAGAGACAGACAGAGAGACAGACAGACAGACAGACAGAGAGACAGAGAGACAGAGAGACAGAGAGACAGAGAGACAGAGAGACAGAAAGACAGTGAGACAGATAGACAGAGAGACAGAGAGACAGTGAGACAGAGAGACAGAGAGACAGAGAGACAGAGAGACAGAGAGACAGAGAGACAGAGTGACAGAGACAGAGAGACAGATAGACAGAGAGACAGAGAGACAGAGAGACAGAGAGACAGAGAGACAGAGTGACAGAGACAGAGAGACAGATAGACAGAGAGACAGATAGACAGAGAGACAGAGAGACAGAGAGACAGAGAGACAGAGTGACAGAGACAGAGAGACAGAAAGACAGTGAGACAGATAGACAGAGAGACAGAGAGACAGAGAGACAGAGAGACAGAGAGACAGAGAGACAGAGTGACAGAGACAGAGAGACAGATAGACAGAGAGACAGATATATGTCCTATAAATAAAGGAATCTCTCGTACACGTTGAAATCTCGAAGTATTGATTGAAGTTTTCGGAGTCCACTGTATTTAAACTAGAAGAAGAAATCTAAGATCAAAAGTCAAAAGAATGAACATGACGCTATAACCTGTAGTTAAGTCTGCAGCAGATGACTTGAAAACCTCTAGGCAAACTATTCACCTGTATATATAGGTCAGCCACAGATGACTTTGAAAACCTCTAAGCAAACTATTCACCTATATATAGGTCAGCCGCAGATGACTTTGAAAACCTCTTGGTAAACTATTCACCTATATATAGGTCAGCCGCAGATGACTTGAAAACCTCTAAGCAAACTATTCACCTATATATAGGTCAGCCGCAGATGACTTTGAAAACCTCTACGCAAACTATTCACCTATATATAGGTCAGCCGCAGATGACTTTGAAAACCTCTAGGCAAACTATTCACCTATATATAATAGGGTCAGCTGCAGATGACTTTGAAAACCTCTAAGCAAACTATTCACCTATATATAGGTCAGCCGCAGATGACTTTGAAAACCTCTAGGCAAACTATTCACCTATATATAGGTCAGCCGCAGATGACTTTTGAAAACCTCTAGCAAACTATTCACCTATATATAGGTCAGCCGCAGATGACTTTTGAA
Source organism: Serripes groenlandicus (assembly GCA_031761405.1). Taxonomy (NCBI): domain Eukaryota; kingdom Metazoa; phylum Mollusca; class Bivalvia; order Cardiida; family Cardiidae; genus Serripes; species Serripes groenlandicus. Next base: position 4,733,398 of record JASEVX010000018.1, read on the forward strand.
AACCTCTAGGCAAACTATTCACCTGTATATAGGTCAGGCTACAGATGACTTTGAAAACTATAGGCAAACTATTCACCTGTATATAGGTCAGCCGCATATGACTTTGAACACCTCTAGGCAAACTACTCACCTGTATATAGGTCAGCCGCATATGACTTTGAACACCACTAGGCAAACTACTCACCTGTATATAGGTCAGCCGCAGATGACTTTGAACACCTCTAGGCAAACTACTCACCTGTATATAGGTCAGCCGCATATGACTTTGAACACCACTAGGCAAACTACTCACCTGTATATAGGTCAGCCGCAGATGACTTTGAACACCTCTAGGCAAACTATTCACCTGTATATAGGTTCAGCCGCGAGATGACTTTGAACACCTCTAGGCAAACTATTCACATGTATATATAGGTCAGCCGCTTATGACTTTGAACACCTCTAGGCAAACTATTCACATGTATATAGTTCAGCCGCATATGACTTTGAACACCTCTAGGCAAACTATTCATATGTATATAGGTCAGCCGCAGATGACTTTGAACACCTCTAGGCAAACTATTCACGTGTATATAGGTCAACCACAGATGTCTTTGAACACCTCTAAGCAAACTATTCACGTGTATATAGGTCAGCCGTAGATGACTATAAACACCTCTAGGCAAACTATTCAAATGCTTTATTCTTTATACCAGTATACTCATTGGCAATAGTTGATTACATTGTCACAAAACGTAAACAATGTTTATTATGAATAACTTCTCCATCAGCCATCTTGAGATTAGTCTGCTGCAAATGTGTTAACTGAATGAATCGGCGTTGGGGAAAATCAACTATTATCGAACTTATCACAACTACAATCCAAACGAGGGCTTTTATTGTGCGAAAACAAACCTTATGGTATTTGCGACCAGCGTCGATCCAGGTAAACTTTCAAGTCTGTAAGGCTTGATCAGGCTATACACGATTCACAAGAAAGGTATCCTTTACGATCCTTTAGTGGATGCGCAGGCATATCTTATAACAGTTACATTGAGTTTGGTTGTGTTTGAAGCGCTGCTCAAATATGTATTAATCTATATTAGGTGATGGAGACAGAAGCAATTTCTTGTCTAAACTCCGTCGTTTATTGACAACTGGGCTATTCATCACTAGTTATAAAGATGTAGAAAAGTTTTACACATATTGAAAAAAAGATTGAAATTTTACCAAGCCGACGTTTTCTTAGAACATTATAATGTTCGCGTTCAGTTATTATATCTTTGCGACGTTATTTTTTAATATTGTACAATGTAAAATCGAATTATTATGGTTTTGTATGTGTTTAAATGAGACAATCCATTGTTCTCAACCAAACACGAAAGAAGATTAATTTGCGGTTAACGGTGAATTCCTCAAACGTCTGTGATTGGACAATATGAAGTTGACCGCCTAGTAGGTGTAGTTTTAGAGCGCTTGCCTCGGATACGAGAGCTATTGGTTTCGTTCCCCTCCCAAATCATACCAAAGACTTCAACACTGGTTGTATTGGTTTTCTTACATTGATGCTCAGGATTGTGGGGTAAGCATTAAGACTGACT